>CP139509.1:78910274-79388969 GCA_021014915.2 Artemisia tridentata subsp. tridentata
GGCACCTTAGGATCAGTTAGTGCATTTGTTTTAACCAAATCAGCCCTTTCTTCAATAGATATCCCACTTGTAGCTTCCAAATTAGTCACCACAGATTCAGTAGCAGAACTTTGTTCCAAGTGTGTATTCACATTCTTATGAGCAGCCGACTCACTTAACATAGGAAAAACTGAATTGTCATCAAGCTTAGCAGGTTGAGAAGGTCCAACCCTACCACCATCTTCCTTGTGCCCAGTTTGCGAATTACCAGACGCCGCCATAACAGATTCATGGACCTTTACAGGATCATCAACCAACGAGTCATGTTTCTCTTTTACACCCTTTCCTCCTTCCCTCTCCCTCTCCCTTTTGGACTCAAAAAATCTTTCTCCATTCTTTGAACTAACAGATCATTCGTTAAAATTCCAAACAAAAGCCAAAAAAACCGTTGTCAGCACGTAATCCCCCCCCCCCCCCCCCCCCCCCCCCCCCTACAATCGGATCCCACACAGCGAGCAAGGTTCAGAGAAAAAGCCCTAACTGACGTAAGGTCACTTAAGGTTAGCCCTGACACACCGTTCCTTACACGCCAAACGTACACATAAAACAATAAAAACGATGACTTCCAGATGTGAAACCTTAAGAGAACGATTATGAATAAAACCCTAAGTGCGATTAAGAACACTAACGGTTAAGATTAAAACAAAACAAAGATTGTGTAAAGATATAGGATCATACACGAGTGTAAATCATAATCTAAACAAGATCAATGCATGCTAAATTTAAACGATCAGATCAAAATCGCCAGGTTAGGGTTTTTTCTATGAGTCGCTTTTGTCGCCAATGTAGGGAGAGAAAATGTTGGTTTTCTAACCAGGAATGAGTTGTTTGGTTCTATAACTTTTACTTACATGAAAATGTTCTCAGTTGCTGGAGGATTGTCTATATTATCAAGTTGCTGTGTTTGGATGTGTCTCATATTGGTGGGGGAATTGAAATGAAATGGGTTAAAAAATATCAATGCGCTTTAAAAATATCTAAATGCTAATAGAACGGTTACTTTAGAACGACGTACTATTTGTATGTTTCATAGCACCCAATAGTACACATATATCGTTTCGATCAGTTTTTGGAAGATAGTTTCTACTTTTGAGCATTATTTACGGCATTGGAGCATGATTATAAATAATCAACATTTAACATTGCGTAGAAATGCAATTTTTACAGGAACAAAGATCTTTGGAGAGTATATAAATAAATTCTTATCTCTTGAATACTGAAAATATATTTGGCAAACACAGGGATACAGAGATGCTTATGAAGTATTTCTTGTGTAATGTGTGATATTTAAATTGAAATTCTTACACATATTGAATCTGATACTGATCATCACTTCCTCCACTTGGTTTTCTTCGTGTTATTGTTTGCTAATTTCCCTTCTCAGCACAAGTTTTAACATCAAAATTAGTACTAAAGGCTTTATCTGTATTAATATGATGTAGCTTGGCTGCAAATAAGCGATGGAGAAGCTGCGGTGGTTGCTACATTTAAAACACCGAGAGGGTTCTATGATGCTGGTTCGACCATAGCTAAATCTGGCTGCTGGTCTATGCTTAAAGGTGGTCTCACCGTGAACGAGTCTGGCTCAGCCCAACTCTATTTTCAGGTACATTTGACCCACGAATATTCAGTTTGATCCCCTTTCCAAAAAAAAAAGGAACTCAAACTTTTCATTAAAGCTAGTAACTTAAGTTGGTGTTCTTCACAGTGCAAGAATCCATCGATTGATATATGGATCGATAGTGTTTCTTTACAACCCTTCACCCAAGAAGAGTGGAAATCTCACCAGTATCAAAGCATTGAGAAGGTAAAAAATGATTGTAACGTTCTCCTTTAATACTATTATTTGTGTTCCTTAATCAATTTTAAATAAAGTTAGTATATAATGGCAGCTCAGAAAAAGCAAGGTGAAAATTCAGGCAGTTAACAGTGAAGGTAAACCCCTCGCAAATATACCACTAACTATTGCACAACAGTTTGCAAGATTCCCATTTGGATGTGCCATTAACAAGAACATTTTAACAAACTCGGACTACAAAAATTGGTTCCTTTCAAGATTTAAGTACACTACATTTGAAAACGAAATGAAATGGTATACAAATGAACGTATCCAAAACCGGGAAGACTACTCAGCAGCCGATGCCTTGCTTTTGTTTACAAAATCAAATGGGATTCATGTGAGAGGCCACAATGTATTCTGGGACGACCCGAAGTATCAACCAAGTTGGGTTTATAATCTTGGAACGCAGCAACTATGGGATGCAACCACAAAGAGAATAAACTCAGTCATGCGCCGATACTCAGGCCAAGTTATTGCGTGGGACGTTCTCAATGAGAATTTGCATTTCAATTTCTTTGAAAGCAAACTTGGAGAGAAAGCTTCCTCAAGTTTCTACACAACAGCTCGATCTCTTGATAGAAACGCTGCTTTGTTCGTGAATGACTTTAATACCATTGAATCACCTGGGGATGGAGCCTCATCGCCTGATAGTTACCTTCGGAAACTCAAGCAGATTTGGAATGGGGGTTATAAAGGGCCGTTATCAATCGGGTTAGAAGGTCATTTCGGCAATGTCAACATACCTTACATGAGATCCGCCATTGATAAGGTTGCGAGTTCAGGACTGTCCATCTGGCTCACTGAAGTAGATGTTCAACCAGGGCCGAATCAGGTATCATCTAGGGTTCAAACACACTATCTTTCATCTGAATCTAAAATTATCATGACTATTTAGTTGCTATGGGATGATGGGTGTGATTTTTATTTATTTACTTATTTTATCTAATCCATTCTTGATTTACAAGTGATGTGAATTACAGGCTGCCTTGTTGGATCAAGTTCTAAGAGAAGCTCATGCACATCCATCAGTTAATGGAATAGTTCTATGGTCAGCATGGAGTCCACAAGGCTGCTACAGAATGTGCCTAACGGATAACAGTTTCAGGAACTTGCCCACAGGCAATGTCGTGGACCAGATCATTAAAGAATTCTTTGGGGCGACCATTACAGCCACCACAGATGTTAATGGTTTCTATGAGACAAAGCTAATTCATGGAGATTATGAAGTTACATTTGAGGATTTTGATCTTTATAAATCCGAAATATATAATAAATCTCGACGGATAACTCACCATTTTAAGGTTGATGCATCAAGTTCTGCTGAGCACATTTCTCATTTCAACTTTAAAATTTGAGATGAAGATTTCGTGTAGTGTTTTTCTAATAAATGATTATAAAATGTTATGTTCAGCTGTTAGTGTAGATGGTATTTTCCATAAATTCATAATTGGTGGCCCTTGAGTTTATCATGCCATACCATATATATATATATATATATATATATATATATATATAGTGGGACTTTCATTTCAGAACCACCATATCTACAAGAACTGCGAGAACCAATATTGTCCAATCAGATTTTAGTAAATTGATTTCAATTTATTTTCCATAGTTAAATTCGCAGGGGCAATAAGGTCATTTACCATATATTTCATTAAATTTGATCAATTTAAAATTCAAACATTCCTATTATCCTGGACTTATTTTCTGCTACATTTTACGGTTTGATTTAGAGAACTTATTCCATCTTTTTCCATTGTTCAACAAACCCTAATTCTGTTTTATAAACATCATATCAAACACAAATTTATTAATCATATACGCAAGATTAAGTATGGAACATCATCAAGGCGATATAGGCGACCATGATTATCAGAATCATCAATTACTTTTGTTATCTGAGCAACCATTTGATTTTGATCATGTGGAACATGATCAAGGCGTCAACAATGGTACATTATTTAGGGTTTGTGCGTGCATGTTAATTTAAGGCTGGTTCATTTTTGCTGTTATATGTTCTAGATGATGATATCTACCAGAACCACTTATTGATCTATTTTATGCTGTTATATGTTCTTGATAATTTTTTACATGCTTTTTTTTTTTTTTTTTTTGGTTTGTGCGTGCATGTTAATTTAAGGCTGGTTCATTTTTGCTGTTATATGTTCTAGATGATGATATCTACCAGAACCACTTATTGATCTATTTTATGCTGTTATATGTTCTTGATAATTTTTTACATGTTTTTTTTTTTTTTTTTTTTTTTTTTTTTTTTTTTTTTTTGTAGATTCTAATGAATTCGATATTTATGAGATTGACCCGGAGTGTATTCCCAGCCCACATGGAACCAGATATTGGGTTCCGGATGTTCCAGTTAATGAGAAGCCTAAAGAAGGCGATGTTTTTGCAACTTTTGACGAAGCATATAACATGTACACGGTGTATGCTGCTAAGGCTAGGTTTTCTGTACGTAAATCGGGAATCAAAAGCAAGAATGGTCAAATAACTCACAAGCACCTGGTATGTCATAGAGCCGGTAAACCTAGAAAGAGTGTTGAAACGAATACACTTATTGATGATGAGTATCAGGATGTTGAAGAGGTTGGGATAGAAAATGGGAAACACAAAAGGAAACGTAGATCGACAACATCCGTTACAGATTGCAAAGCACATTTAAGTTTAAAACGTATTATAGGAACAGATTCTTACTCCATACTCAAGTTTGTGGAGAATCATAATCACAAACTCATTGACCCGGCTAATATGGATCTTGCTCGAGCTAGAAGACAGTTGGAATTCGGAGATCATATGTTCAATCATCGTGCGTCATTATCAAATATTGGTCCACAGAAAGCACATAGGCTAAGAGTTGCACTATTGGGTGGTTTTGATAAAGTACGTGGCATGCCTGTTGATTGGAATAATTTTAGACGCGGTATGAATAAATTCATCGGTGAAAGGAATGCTCAAATGTTGGTTGACAAGATGCTAAAGAGGCAGGAACATGTACCAGGTTTCTCGTTTTATCACCACACAAAAAAAGATGAGCTATGCCGTATGTTTTGGGCTGATGAAACCATGAAGTGCAACTATGTTGCATTTGGTGACGTTGTTGCGTTTGATGCTACTTTCAATACTAATAAGTAAGTTCCATTACTATTTTCTGTTTTCATTTTAAGGTTACGAAAACATTATCGTCTTATAAACTAATATATTAATACAACATGTTTTTCCAGGTATGACATGATTTTCGTTCCCTTTACTTGTGTTGACCATCACCAAAAATGTGTAACTGTTGGTGCTGCTTTATTGTCTAACGAAAAATATGAATCGTATTGTTGGATGCTTGAAGCATTTTTAAAGGTTCATGGGAAGCAACCACCTCTGGCTCTTACAGACCAAGACGCTGCGTTGCGTAAGGCTGTTTTAAAGGTGTTCCCCGAATCGCATCATAGATTATGCATGTGGCACATTACTCAGAAACTTCCCGGGAAGGTATACTTATTTTGTGCGCCAATGTTCATTACATTAAGATTTCTTTATACATTCATGTGTGCCCAAAGGACCAAATATAACAACAACAAAAAACATTACTATAATTACAGGTTGTGGGTGATGTCGATGACGACTCTAAATTTAAGAAAGAGTTTCACAAATTAGTTTGGAATATGTACATTGGTCCTCAAGTCTTTGAAGAACGTTGGAATGATTTATTAGCGAGGTATAATCTTGGTCAGAACAAGTGGTTAACTGACATGTATGCTATCAGGGATAGATGGGTTCCAGGTTTCTTTGACACGATACCCATGTGTGGTTTGATGAAGACAACATCACGATCGGAGAGTTCCAACGCATTTTTCCAGATTTATTCCCATCCAGGCAACTCGTTAGTCCATTTTATGTTGTGCTTTGAATCGGCTATGGAGAAACAGAGGTACACCCAACGTGTGTTAGATAATTCAACGGAAGAAAAGACTCCTGTCATGATGACAAAATTATCTATCGAGCGTCATGCGCGTGATGTGTACACAATCTCTGTATTCAAGGAAGTGCAACACGAAATATCTAAAGCGTTATATTGGTGTGCACAGATTGATTCTCGTTTTGTAGGAGATGTTGAGTGTTGTTTGATACGACATAGGGACAAGAGAAACAATACCGTCATAGATGCAACGGTATGTTCGTTATTCAGATTGCATGTTTCTTATTTATCCCTAACAGTCATACATGTCTAACAAACATTATTGTTCTTCATACATAATCTGAATGTTCCTTAGTTTTTTAATTAAATAATTACTTTTTTACACATTTAGTTGTTACACTTATGTTTTAATATGATATATCCATTTTCATCATTATTTTTTTTCCTTTCAAGTTTATAATATATGTTTATCTATCGTCACAGGTTTTGTTAATCAGTCTGAGGGTACCTTTGAATGTTCTTGTGGTCATTTTAACCGCCATGGTTACTTGTGTAGACATGTTTTCTGTGTTTTTCGTATCCATGGAATAGACACCATTCCACAGAAATACATCAGTAACCGTTGGCGTAAGAATGTACTACCTGCGCATTTACGTGATAAGCGTCACCGTTATGGTCCGTGTATTGAAGAAACGGAGATTATAGCATCTGAAATTATGTCAACAGTTGAAGAATCTATAAATCTTATTAGGAATGACCCCGACCAGTTATCTGATCTTCTTTCAAAGGTTAAAGGTTTGAAGACAGATATAGAATCTACTGTTCCCGTACCAAGTGCTCCTCAAAACAAAGGTTAAAGGTAAATTGGGGGTTTAGGTTATCGGTGTGTGTTTTTATATGAAATTGGTGTGTGTTTTTATTTGTAAATAATTAAATTGTGATAAACTATACCAAGCAAGTTGATATTTTGATCATTATCACTGAGAAATTGTTGGAATGTATCCCTATTTTTTTGCATGCAGTTAATGAGATTGTATAATATAGAATACCTTTTTTGCCCTTTACATGAATGTTTCCAGGAAATTTTATTTCTTTCAATTACAAAAATGCCATTTTGCATTGATGTATTGCACACAATCCTTTATTAGTAGTACATTATTGGTTCTCGCAGTTCTTGTAGATATGGTGGTTCATATATATATATATATATATATATATATATATATATATATATATATATATATATATATATATACTAGTTGTCGAAGCCTGCCCGATGGGCGGTCACGCTTTGTAATATTCCTTTTGTAATTTACACGTTATTTATTGTAGAAATTGTCAATATTCTTTATATTTGGTTTTACTTTGTTTTACGTTGTCATTATTAGTGTATTTGTAGTTCTTGGACAAACTATTATTGTGAATTCCAAGACGATATGGTTGTTCACGAGATGTTAAAGGAATGTATAAGAAAGATGGAATAGACGTGTGCAACTTCATTAAATCGGTTAGAGGAGTATCCAAAGAAGAAGGTGATAATGAATGTGAAGGTTTTAATGAGCGTTTATGAGGTTATATCGTCTATTGTGGACATTAATAATATTCCGATTGAAGGAAAAACTAAATCTTACGACCCTCAAACTCGATGGGCCGGCATGACCTGTGATATTGTTATTTATGTACAATTTATTATCAGTTGATGTTAGTTTTAACATAGACATGTAAGGATATAAGTTTCCTTGTATAGTTATAACTTTATTTTATAATTTACGGATAGCAGTTATATTGTATAGTTATAATTAACATATGTTGGTTGATGTTTGTATAGAAATGCCTTTGGAGTTCGTTTTGTTTTTTGGACCGTGATACATTTCCCTTTTCCTAGGTCTTTTATTATATCAGTTATATTGTATAGTTATAATTAACATATGTTGGTTGATATTTGTATAGAAATGCCTTTGGAGTTCGTTTTGTTTAAATACAGTTTTTTTTTTTTTTTTCCTCTCTCTCTCAAAATCCATAATGCACATAATTCTTAAGAGGGGTTATGAATTTCAAAAGGTTTGTTTATATCTAATTTAGTTACCAATGTATCAGCTGCATGTAACCATCCACCTTTGAAATTTTGTACAATATGTTTACATGAATTATACATGATACACATTTTCAATGCATGTTAAATATGTATAGAGTGTTGCATTAACAAAATAGGTAATCATTACATCTACTTTTTTTTAGACTTATTTAATTTACAACCATCTAATAAGGCAATTTTTTTTTTTCCTTTTTTTTCGAACATTTATAAACAAATTATGAATATTGAGTTACTTTAAGAGTATGTGCTTGTAGATTATTTTTTTATGTTTTAAGTTGTTAGTTAATATAGTATAATAATGTAATTAAAATAAGGTGTTTCGTCAGATCATGTATTGGTTGTAATTAGATTTATTGTTTAATTGTAAGATTTTAATATTGCATGTTGGATATGTTGCTTAGTTTAAAAAACCCCAAATGTTGTAGTGGGGCAGTTAAACGTGAAATTAGGCATTTTTTTATACATGGTAAGTGATTTGTTTATGCATTTAAGTCATTTTTATATGTGTGTAACATTATGTTGCATAAGGTGAATGGTTTTAGTATACTACAATTTTGTTTTCTTTTCCATTCATATTGGTTATAGATTGTGATGGGCATCATTTTATTTCTGGAATTTTAATTATCTTTTATATATCACAAATTACAGACAATGTTCGTTTAGTTGTATTTCATTTTGGTCTAATGAGGATCTCTAGCGCTTTTTAAGTGTGGTAAAATAGAGTTGATTAGTTTGTTAGATTTTATAACGCTTATTCAATTGCAAAAAAGCTTTAACAGTACTAAGTTTAAAGGAGCAGTATTAACGTGACAATTAGTACTGATGCAATCTAAATTTCGATAAAACGCTCTAACAATACTTAGTTTAAAGGAACGGTACTAAGTCGTATGTTATGTTATTTTTAAAAAGTTTTAGTGTGTTTGAGTTTGTTAATAATATGATATTGCTTTTTTTTTTACGAATTTTGTACTTAAATAGCATTGCAAATGAGTAATATTAAATTTGTTAAATCTTACAGATGGCATTTCTAGTTAAGTTTGAGAATGGTGCTGAAAGTGGTTTCAAAATTCCAATAAAATTGTTTGAACTAATTGACAGTAAAGATTGTGAATCGTAACATGCAAAGATTGTGAATAAAGTGTATGAGTTTAAGATCCGTAGCGTTGATGGTAATGTTGGAGTGATATATGGAGAGGAATGGAAAAAGTATGCAGAAGAGAGTGGGCTTAAGCAGGGTTGGTCTGTTTTATTTGACATTAGAAATGCTCAGTATGTTCTTGTTAGTCATTTTGATGAGCACGGTAATAGCGGTAATGGATTTACCACGTTTGCGGTTGGAATTCAAATGTCTAGTTGTGTTGCACCGACATCGAAGATGAGTTCTTTAAGCCAGGTACATTGTAAATTCCATTGTTGTCTGTTTAAGAGTTAACAGAGCATGTATTTTCGATTTTTATTAATCTAATTAGATAATTTTGTATTATTTGTGTGCAGGTGCTGCCAAAAAGTTTTTTTGAAGGGTATCAATTTAAGAAACATACGATGTATTGTGTTAGAACTTTTGATGGGTGGATGAGGGTGTTTTTGGATTTTGATGAGAACAAACCGACTGGTTTTTGTGGTCCTGAATGGGAGAAATATTGCGAAAAACACATGATTGATGGTAGTCAAACTTTTGTTGTCTATTTTATGGTTGGGCATCATTTTATCGTGACCATCCATGACGCTTGCGGTTTTTGTCCGGACCCTGAATTTCGACGTAAGTTATAATGTTTTTTATTAATATATATATATATATATATATATATATATATATATATATATATATATATATATATATATATATATATATATATATATATATATATATATATATATATATATATTATATTTGTTTGTTTTGTGTATTCTTTTTTTGGGTGACATACAAATGATTTTTTAGATTCTTCGTTTTGGAAGAATGCTCGTCCCTGGTCATTGATCTCATCGGATGGTCGTCTAAAATGCCCTTCATTTGAGCTGGTTCGTATGATTAACCAGTTTGTAACTTTGTATATGTTAAGTTTTTGTTATGTTTTTTGATCATCAATATACTTTCTTGATACTCAACTGTAGGGAGTGTCGTCCGTGGAAAAAGTTAGAAAAGTTGAAGAAGGCGATGGTTCTGTATATCGTAAGGTTGGTAAAGCTGATGTAAATTTTGAATCTGTGAAGAGAAGGAAAGGACTTTCTCGTGGGAAGAAACAGTTTACGGTATTAAAATCTGTTTCAACTATGTTCTACTTAAATTATTCAATATATTTGATTTGGTTTTTCATATTCTAAGATTTTTTAGGGGTGTGGGAGTTCAAGACATAGAAATACTGGTGTGTCAAACGAAACAATTGATGATGGCTGTACTTTTGTTAAGGAGCTTGGTCATACTGTTACGAAGGGTTATATTGTAAGTGCATACCAGAATGATATAGTAGTTCTTATATAGTTTGTTTGGGCGTAACTTTTAAACGGCTTGTTTATACATTTGTACAGACAATACCGGCTGGTTTTGTTAGACAACACAAGCTATACAATTATTTTGGTTCTGCTGATACAACCAAGGTCAGATTGTGTTACTTGGACTCATCCTTTCAGAAGGACCTTGTGTTAAGAAAATACGTTGGTAAATCAAAAGTCAAAGAGTTTGATGACCACGTTGTTATGCTTGGAGAATGGAAGTATATTATGAATGAAGTTGGGTTCGCTGAAAAGCAAGCAGTGAAGTTCACTCTTGATGTTGGAGTGTTGTCAAGCAAGGGTGATGTTGTCCTTATAATGGAATGAGTATCTGGTAGTTTAATGTTTATCTATAGACAATGAAGGTGACCTTGTTTAATGCTTATTTATAACGATGTATTTTGGTTGTTGTAGCTTGTTTTAGTAGATATCAAGTATGCTATGTAATTAGAATATACCTGTTGTGGTAGCTTTAGGATTAGTTGAATGTGTATCTAAGTATAGAAAATGATGTTTAGTGTGTTTATGTCACTTTTGCAAGGATGTATTTAGGATGGAAGGGTTAATGAAGGTATATGTTGTTTTATACTGCTACTGGTACGGGGATACAGATTTCCAAGAAAATTAGTACTGCCTACAGTTATTAGTATTGCTATTTAGGTGTTTGGACTGTTGTATGCATTGCCGTTAGTACTGCTTGTTTAATATTAGTACTGCTATTTAATACTGTTATGAATTTGTTTGTACTGAGCATGAATGATTTTGAATAAGGATATCATGTCTTAGTTTCTGTAAGAACTACGTACATATCAAGCACTAAAACAGACTGGTAATTGTGTCACATATTTTGTAAACACTTTACATGAGTGTTTGAGATATAGTCGTATTATTAATTGCTTGTTAATCGAAATATAGGCAACTCCTAAATGACTTGTTACTCATCCAATTCACACCTATAGTAAGACTATGAACATACAGCAAGAGTATGCAGACGAAATGATGATCAGAATGGAATGACACAAAGAAAAGCCGCCGGACTAATCATGTGAATATACATGGCTATTGGAGGGTGTTAGCAGATATATGTGGATTCGAATACTCAAAAATGATAAGGTTCAAGTATGTAGGCAATCGCGAAGATTTGGATCCAACAGAAGGTGAAAATCCTATTTTCCCGATATTACATATCTGCTAAGCTTATCACCCTTTATGTTATACTGTCTTATATGTTTATGTCGCATGATGGTATGTATAATGGTTGATGTTAGACAATGCTAGGATAATGGACATATAATTGTGTTTGAATGTAGATGATTTGGTTACTATTTTTACTTTTTGTTTCAAAGTAGGTATTGTAAATATGTATGTTACGATAAACATTATGGTAGGTGAAATTATTTGGCTATCGACCAATTTTTGTTCTCAATTACTCATGTTAAGGGTTTTCCTGGTTTTGGGGGTGTTTTTATATTTTGAATAACAGTTATATGGTTTGTGTTGCAGAGTTTTATAGTTGTCGATTATTTGTTTTTAAACATACTTCCTTTTCATTTGATGTATAGGAACAGAGTATATGTGATAAATAATTATTTTGCTAATGTAATTGGCATATAGGAAAGTTTATTTAAATTAAATACGAAATAAAGCTTCTTTGTATACAACGTTTGTTGTTGAGTTGGTGTATTTACCTTCTTCGTCACAACATATGATTTTAAGTCCCTTTTGGTTTTTGACTCTAGATACCGCCACATAAAGTTGACCGTGTGAGAAAACCGATCGCTTTAGGAACAACCCTACTTGTGTTAATGTTTGGCCCTGACTTTTGTTAATAGTCATTGCGAAACACAAAGAAACTGGGAATTGCCGGCGGTTAAATTTAAATGGCATCTTGTTATCTGATGGGCTAAGAATCATACGTGGTATTGCGAAAATGGTACCAATACTTCCCCCAGATATAATCTTTGCTTCAATAATATTTACACCCATCCGTTGAACCTGAAGCCTCGTTCCATTGCATAACCCAGCCGTTTGGTCAATGTTCCTCATACACATAACTGGAGTGCCTACCTTTAATTTTAATATGTGATGAGGAATACCGGCAATCCGAATGTTGTTAAGGAAATCGCACGTGTATATTGACTCATTGAAATTTGTGTCTTGATCAGCAATGCCAACTGTGTCAGTACTTTGGTATGTATGTTCTTCTCCGGAAAGGAGTTGTAGCATTCTATCGTTTACCATATCCACAAGCTCGTGTGTTGGTGCAAGGATTGCTTTTTCTTGGAAAAATGTTGGATTGTAAAGGGTGTCTTTTAAGTTGGGGTAGGTTTCTTGGATTATTGATCCGATATGATCATCTGAGTCTGGAATTAACATATCCTATGGGAATTCGACGGTTGCTTGCCCATCATTTTTACCTCCAATTGTTCGGTTACCAATTGATAAAATCCAATCAGCGAAGTCTTGTATTTCTTTTCGTTCGGTACTATCCGATCCTGTTTTTAACCTCATGTTAACGGTTAGCTCCAATACAGTGCAATGTTGCCATAAATATGAAGAGTTTATAGCTGCGTGAACAACATTGTGCCTGGTGCCATTTGTGATAACTGGTAGGATCTGTCTAAAGTCTCCGCCAAACGAAACAACTTTTCCTCCGAAAACATATGAGGAAAGCTTGGATGGATCTGTTCTGCATATATCCCTAAGCGTCCTATCCAATGCCTCATAGCAATGTCCATGAGTCATTGGAGCTTCATCCCATATTATTAGTTTACACATCCTTATCAAGTCAACCAGTTCGCTATCTGCTGAAATATGGCACAAAGAATCCTCTACTATATTGATTGGGTTAGCGAACCGATAATGGGCAGTCCTACCACCTTCCAACAAAAGCGCTACAATCCCACTTGATGCGACATTTAACACTATATGTCCTTTTGACCTTAGTGCAGCAGACAATGTCTTGTAAAGATATGTCTTTCCAGTCCCTCCATAACCGTACACGAAGAACATACCTCCATTTTCAGAATGAACAGCGTCCATTATTGTTCCGTATATCCCTTTTTGTTCATCTGTCAATGAACGATACATTCTTTTGTGTTGAACGCGTAATTCATATTTATTGTATTCCAACTCGGTCGACACCAGTCTGTTGTAATTTGCCATCGTGAACATTTCATTTGGCAATGTCATGTTTGGAATGTTTCGTAAACTTTTGTTGTTGTAAAGAAGCATGTGTTCTATATATGTCAGGCATATGTTTTTCCTTTGAATGTCTGATAGTTCCAAAACTGAAGAAAAAAAAAAAATATATATATATATATATATATATATATATATATATATATATATATATATATATATATATATATATATATATATATATATAAGTTAGCTTTTATGTTGTTGATATATACGATGGTTTAAAGTATGTAGGTAGGTTGTAATAAATATATGGGTATGATTGAAAGAATTTATCAACTGGGTCGCTCCTTTTGACTCGCTCGATACGCTCGACATCAGCTGCCATTATTTCCCATGTTTTTTCGTAAACAATATCTAGCCAAGACATGCTGTCTGTCATAAGTAGCATGACATAAAATGTGCGCAAATATGTTCCTATTCCCCAATAGCTGGCTTCCAACAATCCATCGATGTATTCCTTGTCGTCTACCAACAGCCCTCTTGCTTGGAAAGCGTCTTTATATGTAGGATACGTGACACCTACATATTTTTTTAAGTCAATCCAGCCCGTGGCACCTCTAACTTTGTTGAGTAATACTCTTAAATAGAACAATTCGCCCATAGATGGAGGGACATGTTGGACACGTCCAATACACGTCCCTTTTTGCCTTTTTAACCATTTCCTTTCTTCTTACCACCATACATAGTGTTCCGGAAACTCGTGGTAGAGTAGTTTTTTAGCTTCTTCGTCCGTCTTGTTTGTTTCCATCCATGCAACAAACTTGGTTTCATTAACCGATTGCCTGTCCAATGTGAAATCAATAGATTATGTTGCATCGAATATAACTGACTGTTCCTCTTCTAAGTGAAATGGTAATCTTTCAACAGGCGGAAACCTGTAATGTATATCGAATCCGTATATTCTCCAAGCTGCTTCACATGCAGAAAGATATCTACAATCGTAAAAATCCTTGACTTCATCGGCTTCTTCATCTTCGAGAGCTGCAGTAACTCGATCTGGTCCCTTGTTTATGTATTTGAAAAGATATTTTATAGACCCAATCTGGTTGCACCATTCTACATTAATATGTGATTGGTATCGACGAAGTAGTCCGGGGTTGTATGGAACGACGAATCCGTTGTGCAAATCCGTTTTACTTTTTGTTATAGTAGACCCGTCATTCCTTCTTTTATAAATAGCATACCCTGATTCATCAATGAATGTTGCTTCATTAAACTCTTTTGGGAACTTCTTCGTGCATTTGTTCTTTACGGTGCAAGGGCAGGTCGGTCGTTGAGGGCCGCACGGACCATGCATCATGTGGTCAGTTACAATTTTGTATAGTTCCGGAACCTCATGCTTGTCCGGGATTTCAACGGAAATGAAGCGGTCAATTTGTGATGGGGTCGTTATTTTATGTTCTGCCTCCAAAAAAAGTAATATGTGAGCATGTGGAAGTCCTTTTTTTTTGGAATTCGATTGTGTAAACAGCTGCATTAATAACATAATGTCAGATATATAATATATAAAGAAATACTTGTTAGGAGATAATCATGTTAGGAAATATAATTGTAAAGTAAATACCCGCTTTGAGCTTTCCAAAATAGTGTCGATCTTTAAAGTCTCGCATAAGGGTGTCCAGTTTTTGTTTAAAAACTCGAGCAATTGCATCTGGCCTATCTTCTGACTTCAAGCCCCTCTCGGCCACAAAACGTGAAATCTCTGGCCAATTCAGGTTGCACGTAAACGTAATAAAAAGATCTGGAAATCCATACACCTTGCAAATTGTCATGGCATCCAGATAGTTTTGCATCATATACCTTGGACTCCCAGTAAATGACAAAGGCAAGATTACTTTTTTCCCACGTAGTTTCACACCAGAATTTGGGTCTTCAGCCAATTTTGCCAATTTCGAGTATGTTTCACTTCCCAAGTCTTTTTGTTGCTTTCGTATGTATGACATCCTTTCAGATTCAACCATAGTGTATGCGTCGACAATGAACTGTTGAGTAAGCCGCCTTGCATTTAGACACATAGAAAAAACACCTGGCCTTTCTTGCAGTCGATATGAAAAATACTCTTTCATTGTAACCCTTGTTTTTTTGTTTGTTGGTGTGTGATCAGTAATATCAAAATGGTATATGTTTGTCCGATAACCATCCTCAGCATACGGGAACAACAGAGGATACTGTAGTGTGAGATATGAAGGATGTAATTCGATGATCCTTCGTTTACCTCCCTCCTGCATGTGTAGAATAATGTCCCTTTTATTTGATGTGCTGTCAAAATCACCCACAATTAGTGCCGCAACTTCAGAAGCAGTCGGTAGGTTATAATTCCTACCATCTCACTCTCTTGTACCAATGAGACGTATTTTTAATTTATTTCTGTCCCTTTCATATACGAACCGTTCACCCGCCATTCGAAATTGAGCAACTAATGGGTTGATGGTATCAAGCATGTAGCGTAACTCAACTGTTAGTTGGTGGTCTATGCCGTGATTCTCTGTTGGGGTTGCGGTGCCGCTGATGCAGTTACAAATATAGAAAGTTAAATACGAATTTGTAACATAATGTATGTAATGAAAATCGTAACATTTATTAAAATATAATCAAAACACAAAATATTCTTAATATTACGTTATAAGATTTGGCACCATACCTGAAACAATTCATCCTATTTTGGATTTCATTGTCAGCATCGTAAATATATAGCTGTGCAAACATTGGAGGTTCACCTTCGTTTGGCAATAATGAACCCATTAAGTGGTAATTTTCACCCTGTATTCTGTAACAATATGCACCATATCCTTGATTAACTGACGTGTCTTGCCTAGCACCCATTGATGTGAATGCAAACATTGAATTGTAGCGTCTGATATTTTCAATGAATGTATTGCTTTTTGGATGATTCTGAATTAGGATGTGTATGTCCTGCCATACTCTCAGCTTGCCATAATAGTGCGTCACACGAACCGCATTTGTGAATTGGATCTCCATGGTCAATGTAATCTGTACAGCTATATAGTATTAAAGCATACATAATTTATAAATACATGCCAAGAAATTGTGTTGAACAATTGTGTTAATGAAGGATATAGTCTGTGTACCGTTAGATATTCCAACGAAGATATCTTTTTCTATAACATCCTCGTCTGCCAAGCGTGTAGCACTAAATTGTGATTGATGGAATGTCTTTTGTCTAACTATTTTTGTTTTTTGCTTAAGCCTTTCCGATTTGCGTTTAGAAGAATGTGCACCGGATTGGTTGTGATCAATATTCGTAGGTGTTTCTGTTATTGATGTTATAAAGCTGAATATGGAAAATATTATAAAAACAAATTAACTTACGCGTGTTTATGCTGCATTAATTTTCTTACGTGGCTGGGTTGCGTTATTGAAAGGACGTCCCCTTGGCCTAGGTTCTTTATTGACGTGTAAATTATTTGTATCCACATGCATCCATTGTGGAAGTATTGTTGTTGGAGGTCTACCACTTTTGCGGAGCCGAAAATCGTTTAACTCTGTGTAAAATATAACAAAACAAAACTGTTAAGATTATAAACACGCTAATGCCACAATATTGTAAATTCGTATATGCTATTTAGGACCAACAATTCATTTGTTAATAACTGATATGATTTTAAACAACTAAACTATTATCACATAACTGTGTCAATCCTAGTCCTAGTGAAATAAAGATATGTATATTAACTCAATTGACTAACGTGGTTCGCTTTGTTGCACGCAATGACTTCCCCTTTCTGGATTTATTGCAGGTGTTATATGCTTGTAAACAGGTGTTCCTCTGTGTGGATCAGCTTCTGTTTCATGTACTGCTGTTACTTGATCTTCAAAACAAAACATAATGTATAAACAGTTCCTTGTTTAATAATTATTAATAGGAAAAAAATGGATTATTTGTCTAACCTTGTTGTATTTGTTTTTTTTAGGTCTGCCCCTACGTCGGATAACTAAGTCGTTCGCATTGTTTTCCATTGTTGAATCAATGATTTGCTTTGTGATGTCATATGCAAAAACATGAACTTTAAAATCATACTGTTATCAAAGTTTGGTACATATGAACTTTATATATGTTTAGTAAGTATCTAAACGAAATCATATCTAAACAATTCATACTTATAAAAACTATTTTATATGGATGTATAATTTCTTAAAATATATGTATACCTTTTTTTTTTTTTTTAAATATCTTATCGATATTTTATATTTGTAGTTATCTAATAATAAATAAATCTTTTGGTTGAACTTCTAATTCAAAAAATGATACCTTTTTTTTTAGGGTGTTTTACGCATGCTATGATTACTTTATATATGTTGGGTAAATATCTCTACGAAATCATATATAAATAATTTATACTTATAAACACAATTTTATATGGATGTATTTTTTCTAAAAATATCTGTATATATTTTTTTTAAATATGTATTGGATATGTTCCTTTTGTAATTATCTAATAATTAAAAAAGCTTTTGATAAAAATTTTATTTTAATAACCGATTAGGAGCAGTACTAACTTGAAAGTTAGTACTGCTGGTTATGTTAGGAACACTACTAATCTGAACGTTAGTACTGCTGACTATGATCATTTAAACTTAGCACTGCTAAAGTTTTTTAACAACTGAATAAGCCCTCTTGAAACTAACAAACTAATCAAGTCTAAATAGGAGAAACAGCTAATCAATTTCAAAAGCTCTAATTTCCAACCCTTAAAGAGCTACCGGTTATGTGGCCAGTATATGTAAAGGTCATATGCGCCAAATATTGTGGCATACATCCTATCGCAGTTTGGCCAATATATCACGGCCAAATTCCGTCGACTTCAAATTCGATTTCCTGTCTTCGTTAATCTTGGTATTTTTTGAATCAAGCAACGTCTTATATAAACAGACTTGCAAAAAGAACATGTACATTTCAAACAACTACTCAAATTATGTACTAATTAAATGCGTAAATTTCATTATTAATAAAACATAAATCATATGAACATCTTAGAAGTAAAACAGTAACAGTTGCAACTCTTTTAGATAAAGATATTCAAGAAACATAATTTTTTGAGATTCATCGCATGCTTGATCAAATATCGTCATCACTATTCTCATCGTCGGTTGTTTCATAATCAGTGGAGCCGTCGTTAATAAAACTTGTTATATTATCGCTAGAAGATATAGATCTAACACTATATGCGTCTGAATCGACTTCTCATACTTCTTCGTCGATGTAGTTGTTAGAAACATGTGTTCCGCGCACTCTCCCATTAATATCAACCATATCATCCGACATCTCATTGCCACTCATGTTATGTATGTGTAATAACTCTCTTTCATATTTCTCATCCATGGGTGCATCTTTGACTTGTCCAACATCATCATGATATTCCTTACCTATGGATGTTTAAAAAATAAAAAAATAATAATAATAAAAAAAAAAAATCAAATACTTTAAAAAACAAATATATCAATACAAATTTAAATTTTCTAAACACCACTCACACACAAAATTATACACGGAACCACTTTTTAAAAAATAACTTGTTGAAGATTCTTCAATGATATCTTCATCAAGAATAGTATACTTGGGTTCATAGTCAACTAAATCATAAAAAGGTTCATCCAGATCATTGATATTAACCCATACACCTTCTTCAGATACGCTGTTTTTGTTCTCATGTTTGTCATCTGTATTTTCATCATAGAGCATATACTTTGGTAGTTTTGGTTCTTCATCAGCAGATATATTTGATTGATCTTGGTAAGAGATTGGACCGAATCGTTGTGCAGCATAATCTGTAAGAACCCATGGGAAAGTGGGGTTCTACAAACCAAAACATAGTTAGTAGTTACTAACAAATTATCTGTTATGAGGACTATTTGATTTATCTTGTTGTATATGGTAGCTTAATAATAGAGGATTAGCATGATTGTTTGGTTTAGATTAAATCTTACATTTACAATACGTATGAACATTGATTTGCGTACAATATATATGTTTCATAAAAATATAATGTGCAATTGTAAATTATTACCATTGGGTTTTTTTCCCCAAGATGATTAGCAGACAGAGTTTTCACAACTGTTGATTGTGCCTTTTCATCATCAGATGAAGTTAGATCTACAACTTTGTCTGATTGTGTCTTTTCATCGTCTGATGAAATCAGATCAACAACTATCTTGTTGACTAACTTGCCGTTTTTAGTCAGTCTACGGTGTTTATGTATAACTGGGAAAAGCTGCAATTATCACGAACGTAGTTATTTTTTTTATTGATAAGTATTACATAATATGAATTACATTTATTTTTTATACCTCTCCATTGTCATCTTTTTTTTGCACCTTTTTATCGTCTGATGAACTAACATCAAAAAAAAAATTGCTGACTAACTTGTTGTCTTTAGTCAGCCTACATCGTTTACGTGTAACTGGAACAGACTGCAGATATTAGAAAGATATTTAGACTTTTTGATTCATGAGTTTCACATAATAGAATATTTTCAAAATTTAATAAAAATACCTCATTAGCAGATTTATATTCAGAATAATCAAGCTTGCATGTATTTTTACCAATTTCAGATTTCGCCTTTGACAATCTCCGGCTGTTGTGTGTCAAACAAACAACCTAAGCAATGCATAAAAAATTTAAAACTAATAAATATTTACTTCCACTACAATGCAAAATAGTACGTAATTAAAATTTTATATAATACCTCATTATCAGTATCATGTAAATCAACATCATCATCAGATGTGTTGTATATACATCGATTGTTTTGTTTTTGCTTATTCCAAATTGGAGTAGTTCGATAACCATTAAAACCAGCAGCATAAATCTGTATATTTTATGTTTATAATTAATTTTGTAAATCTAGCACAAATAAATGACGACAATAATAAACATATTTATGTTATAATATCTCATCATCTGATGGAACAACCTGCAAGTATTAGAAAGATATTTAGATTTTCTGATTGATGAGTTTGACATAATATTAATTCACCATATTAGTGATACCTCTTCATCATCAGATATAACAATAGGTTGATTATATTTTGTGAAACCATTGTTATGGTTTGAGTGGTTAGAGTTGGTTTTAGCTGCTACTTTTTTGTTTTCCAGCATATAATTAACATAGAAGAGTGTTACTATTTGATATTCTAAACAGTTAGTTTAGCTTAGCACATAATCTATCTACCAATTTTGATTAAAACATGAATACCTTCGATGCATCTGCTTTCACCATTGTTATTGTTTTTTGATAACAGTAATCGTATTTTAGGATTGAACAATATATATCGAATGCCGTTATTTATATAACACGTAGATGTATATATTTTAGGATTCGATTTGTTATACATTATATTTTTACTATAGATATATATTACATAAATATTTAAGATTACATATATTTTTTGAACATAATTATAGACTTTATTTTGTACATATTTATAGTAAACCGAATTTCTCAATATTTTAATTTTTCTTTAAGTTATCTATTTGTAATTTAGGTTATATTGTGATACATTCATTGGATATAACCTTTGATAGTGCTATTTGTAATTTCAAAACAACAAAATATTGGATCAATGGCAGCTACACCAAACATTAATGAGTTGAAAGCAGCATGTTGTTCAGATAACCTATCAGATGCATTTAAGTTTTTGTTCTTCCAAGACATAACAGAAGAGGAGGGATTTCTCATCCGGATGGGCGACAAATGCACCCAGCTGAGGGCTAAGATCGAAAAACGTGAACAAACCATCAATGAGGCTGATTTGTTTGGCCCTTTTCATCGGGTTGCTACAACTGGATATGATTGCCTGCTTGAAACTCACATGAGGGACCGTCGAAAACTTGATTTAATGTCTCAACTACTGGTGCTGGCTCGCGAAGGAATCGATGAGAAGGAAGTTCATGTGGAACAGATGGAGATTGAAGCATACTCTGAAAATGTTTAAGATGTGTTTATGGTTTTCATTTGTTTTTGAATGTGATCATGGATTCAGTTTATGAACTTTGTCATGGAACTTTGTTGCAAATACTATGATGCTACGTAATGGAAGTAACTGATTAATGATTAGTCTTTTTAGCTTTAATCAAGTTTTTATTACGTGTATAATTTATAATTATTTTTTTATTGTATGATAAAAGGGTAACATAGGTATTAACTGCATCTCGAATGTTTAATCAGTTAGTTCCGTTGACCCGGTATGTGTCTGCCTACACAGCTTATACATTCCTTCCTATAAGATCTATATAAGTACATGACGTACCACATAGATATCTTGTAGAGTGGTTAGTCTGTTGATTACAAATTTTTGTGGTACTAAGTGTAAAGGAGCAGTACTAATTTGAAAGGTAGTGTTGTTTAAATGTTTTAATATATATCAAGTATTGTATTTAATTTAAAAGGTGTTGTTCTGGTAGGTTTAGGATTAGTTTAATGTGCACCTAAGTATATACAATGTTTAGTTTGTTTAGCACATATTTATATGGATGTTTTATGGATTTGGTAGCTTATAGTATATATCAAATATGTTATGCAATTAGAATGTAGCTGTTCCAATTGCTATAGGATCTTGTTCCATTACATCAAATAACTTAAAATTCGACAAAACCTTCATTTAATTAATTAGGATGTATTTAAAAGATAATAATTTTTTAATTTTAAAAAATATGTCGATATCTTTCTAACTTGTTTAAAATTTTATGATATATCGTGAATCAATGATCCACTTGTTTGGATATATAGTTGATTAATACTGGTTGTTTGGTTTTAATACTGATATGATACGCTTATCGCGGATACTTAGATATTTAGTATTGTTCGGTATAGAAGTTAGTACTGTTCGATGTTATTAATTAGTGTTGCCAAGTAGAATGGGTAATGCTGCTCGTGCTTTTGTGCTGCTTGTGTCATATGTGATTACATGTGACAAACATCTTTTGTGTGTTATCAAATATCAGACGTTGTATTCATTACTACATATGTAAATTTGTAATAGCAAAATAATGTGTTTAAAAAATAATAACCTATTTAATAATTAAACAAACATATGGTATAAAATTTCTAACAAAATTCATAATAAAAAACATTGTTCAATGCAAATATGGTGTTCAAAAAAAATATTTTTTCAAATAATATCAAACGCATCCAATTTTGGGTTTTTTCATTCATCCTTCTTCAAATTTACTGTCACCAGCCTCTTTGTTGGGAAGTTTTCTTCTACTTCATTATCTCCTACATCAATCACTTCACGTTGTCTCTTCCTATCTTTTCCAAGAATGTTAGATGCTTCATCCTATAAAAAAAGGTTAAAAGTAATAACAATAATTTACTCTGTTGATTGGTATATGTTTTCAACAGACTAATGATTAGTGCATTAGTGTTTCCAGGTGTGGATCCAAAATTATCTTGTCCAAATTTACCTCATTTGAAACAATAGCTGGAATTGCCGTGTCATTTGCCGCAACCTATGATGTTAAATCAATTTAAATAACATTTATTAAGTTATTTATTTTCAATCACGAATAGTGGTTAGACGTATATCAACGTATAGTAAATAATACCTTATTCACACATATTGAATTATGTAACTCATGTTCATCATCATGTAGAATATCTCCGGAATCCTGCGGTTGATCACCAATAACATGTTGTTCATCTTCAGTACCATGTAGGTCTTCATCAATTACTTTTTTACCAGCTTCGGAAAAATCCATGTCTTCTACATGTTCTTGTTCATCAGCTTCAGAATTATCCAGGTCTTCTACAATTTCTTCTTTATCTGCTTCAGAACCGTCCATATCTTCTCCAAGTACTTCATCATCAGCGTCAGAATCATCAAGATCTTCCCGCATTTCTTGTAGTTCATTTTCAGAATCATGCACGCCTTTCTCAACATCGTGATCTTCATCTTCAGATTCATGTAGTTCGTCTGAATCCTCTTCCATTCCATCTTCGTTACCCTGTTTTTTAATTGTGTATTCCATAATACATTTTAAAAAATATATATATAAAATCACATGAATCGTACTATGAACTGCATACATATTTTTTAATATTATGTTAATAAAAAGAGTTAACAGTACTAAGCTTCGAATAGCAGTACTAACCTAATATTTAATACTGCTATTATGAGTTTAAATAAACAGTTTGGAGTTGAACCTTAGTACTGCTGGAACTTAATTGTTATAATATGTATGATTAAACTGAAAATAAGCTAAAAACCAATTGTTTGTGTACAAATTTTCAGCAGCAACGAACTCAGGAATTATATTATACCATACTTGATTGTTTAATTATTTAATAATGTAATGTATCGAACCTCTTGGTCTAGGAAACCATTCTTGAAGTAATTGATTGTATCAATATCTTCAGTCACCTTTTCAGCTCGATAAATATGACTGTTATTGTTATGGTTAAACTCAGTATATTTCACTTTGAATAGATATTGTTTTCCAATTATCTGATTAAGCTCATCCGGAAAGTATTCATCTGTATCCATGCCTTGTTCTTGCATGATCTCCCATGCTGACAAGTTTGTCATCCTATGCACATTGCTATCAAATAGAATAATCTGGGCAGAACCACTATCATCGAATATACGAACAATGATTTTGAACCTACAAATTTAAATAAATGAAAATTAGGATTGGGTAATACTTTTTTGTTATAACAAATTGAATTATTTATGAAAATTAGGATTGGGTGATCGATAACGTTTTCTGACCGGCTCAATGGTACGAATCATTCCAACCAATCTTTTTACACAACCGTGCATAAACTCTGCAGGGCTAACAACATGCGTTGCCTGATTGTAGGCTTCAATTTTGAACCCACTTGCATCATATCCCTCTTCTTCTTCATAACTGTGTCATGTAGACATTAGATTTTGAAAAAAAAAAGGGGGGGGGCCCAATTTTTTTTTTCTTAATTGCACTTATATTATTTATTACCTTTTCCGAAAAGCCAATAACTGAGGTATATCTCTGTTTATAAATATCCTTGAACCGAATAAAGCATTATGAATTGAGGGTTTGTCTGCATCATGTGCAAGAATAAATATATTTCGTTATACAACATTATTTAAGTTTTGCGGTAAATGTACAACAAATTGAATTAACGTGTTACAAAACTTACTATCCCAGTATTTTACTTTCCCCATCATCAACAGGAAGTCTATATGACCAACTTTATCAAGTTTGTCTTCATATTCATTCCACAGCAACGCCCATTTGTCCCAAAAGGTAACATCAAGCCTCAAAGATCTGCATATTGTGTTATCAACATATGATTACATTTGCGCATTTTTTATGTTAATTATAATTAACTTTAAGATAACTAACTCACTCGGCATCTTCTATGACAACTGTCCTTCGATTCTTTCGGCCGCCAATGCTATTGACGGATACAATATTTCCAATAGCTACAACAGTTCCGATAACATCTGTAAATAAAAATGGATAATTGAACTAAAATAAATTATATTTTTACATTTACAATATACATATGTTTATTAGATATACATACCAACACAGTCATGCTCATGGTACTCATAGTCTGTGTCCAATATGCGGTTGAATGGTTCATTAATGAAGCCAATAAAGTTGTCATCGATAGGTTCAACTCTCGTAACATCGGTCCCTTTATAAAATGAAATTTTATACATGTGTGGTAACAGCGGCAACCTTCCACCGTTTTCTGCTACTCCAAAGTTGGAGATTATATAACATTGACCCTCTTGCAGCAGTGGCTCAAATTTAAACATCAATTCTTTTTTGATGTAAACTTGAATACGATTTGACTGTTGCAACAATTGTTAGTAATAGTTTCTTTGTTAAATATGTACAACCATACATGAGTAGTAATTAAATTAAATATACCTCTTCATCTTGAAAAACACAATCAAGACTGTATGGATCGTGTTCTTCATTTAGTTTGTGGGAATGCCAAACAGAGATGCACCTTCCTTTTATTGTAATATTAACAACCATAGGACTAATATCTTTAATTGGTGTTATTGTGCGATCATTTATGTTTAGTCCTGTCAAATTGTACACATATTCTTCATATGAAGAACTAAAACCATTTATATATTGAATAATAAATTCTAACCAAACCTTGTGAATGACTCCCAAAACTGGACATATTGCTTCCAATGCTTTTTCTTTGGCGGAAGTTATTCCTACATATATTCAAAGATAATATCAGTTGGCAGTTTATCAAACCATGTAAAATAAAAAATATATATTTATTATTTGTTAACAAACTACCTGAAGAAGCAGATCCACCAGTAGATGTATGCATCCCTGTGGATTTCTTTCTATATCCACTAACACCTGTAAAATGATCAATATATTGTTGCGATATAATGAAATTTAAAAAAAAAATATACACACAATAATTTATATCCAAATCACCTGTTGAGGAGCTATTTAAATTGGATGAAAGAACTTTTGAAGTCATTCCATCATGTGTCGTTAACCCTATATAATTTTTTAAATTTTTATTAGATAAAATTTAAAAATACGTTACATGCACTTAATAATAATGAAATTAATGTATGTAGAGAAACAAAGTTTGAATTACCAATTTTGGCATTCTCTTTATCGTAACGTGTATCCAAAGGCGTTGATTGGTACCCAAAATTTCCTCTTGCACGTGGATTAACGGCTCCTGTATGCTAATCAGTACATTATTCTCAAATTATTATATGCTAGATTTTATAACCGCCGGAAGCTAAATTAATTCTTAACAATAATACCTGATGCTGCACTTCTCAAATCTTTTTGTTGGTTCCTGATGTATGCCATCCTATTTGAATACATCATTGTGGTTGATTTCCCTAATAACATATACAAAAATATTTTATCTTATCATTGAAGTGGTGTCATTCAAATATTAACATATCAAATTTTGAAATAATGTATAGAAAGAAAATTAATTACACAATATACACAGTGTACACAAATTATTTGAATCAATGTCAAACTACAATACATTGTGGTTTCATACCTGGTGTGTCATCTCTAAGCATGGTTGTGACTGCTTTAGTTGCCCTATTTTTTGAAAGTTCAGTGCCTGGGTATTCAATAAACATATACGTAAATAAACTATATAATTAATTATATTCTCATTTAATACTTTTACACCATAATACCTTGCCGACGTGTTTTTGATGTACCACCCTCAATCATGGTTGCAACCACTGCAGTTGGTTTCTTTGTATTATCTTTAACTGATGCAAATATTAAAGTGTATATGTGTTTACTAATTGTCCTTAAACTTTTACACATATGGGCCATTAACAGCATAATTTTAAACCAAATACCTTGTTTCTGCTTTGTTGGTGTATCGCTCTCAAACATTCTCGCACCTGTTTTTGTACTTTTAGGTGTTGAATATCTCACTGATGAAAAAAGTACAGCGTTATATGTGAGTAAAATTAAATATAAAATCAACTCTATTATCATACTAAAGTAAAAACATCATACATTCAGTCATGTTCCCATCAACTGGGACTGATCTATTTTTTATACCATCCCCATCTACAAATTCAAACAAAATTCCTCCTTGTAAATATAAAGTCTATGAGGGAAACATGGTTAACATAAGGCATTAATATATAAGTTGTAAATAAAAATAGAAAAATAGGTAAAATCTAACAGCACAAGATATAATACAACTCTCATGAACTACTTATAGTCTTTTCAAGTGTGTGTTACAAAAAAGGTTTAGCAATACTAAGTTTAAAAGAGCGTGATTAAATTGAAACTTAGTATTGATATAATGTATTTGATGAAACAGTACTAACGTGCTATTTAATACTAAATTGAAAGTTAGTACTGCTGCGCTATTTTAAAGCGCATTTTTAATTTGAAACTTAGTACTGTTAACATGCGTTTAAAGAAACAGTACCAATGTGAAAATTAGTACTGTTGTAACCCAATTGTTATAGAAACAAATACATATTATGCACATCATGTTTTATAAATAACAAAATCACATAATCTATCAATGAGACAATGTCATTGTATCAAGAATATGTTAATGGTCATGTAAGCTATCAATCACACAATATCAATGCATTAATATATATGTTGTAAATCAAAAATAGAAAAACATGTAAAATCTAACAGCACAAGATATAATACAACTCTTATGAACTACTTATATTCTTTTCAAGTGTGGGTTACAAAAAAGGTTTAGCAGTACTAAGTTTAAAAGAACGTGATTAAATTGAAACTTAGTACTGATATATTGTATTTGAGGAAACAGTACTAACGTTATGTTTAATACTAAATTGAAAGTTAGTACTATTGTGATCTTTGAAGGCGCAGTTTTAATTTGAAACTTGGTACTGTTAACATGCGTTTACAGAAACAGTACTAACGTGAAAATTAATACTGTTGTAACCCAATTGTTATAGCAACAAATACATATTATGCACAACATGTTTTATAAATAACTTTTAAAACATAATACCTCGTGAATGACTTGATGGTGTATCACTTTCAAACCTGATGTCATTCATGGTAGTAGTTTTCTTCCTAACAACTCTTGAATCTGAAACAATTATGTAAATATTGATAAGAAATTTAACACAATGATATAAACTATTAAACAAAGAATATCAGTTTGTTTGTGTAACAATACCTTTTTGATGCATGGTTGCATCCATTGCAGTAGTTTTCTTTTTTGAAGCTTTTGCCACTGCAATTTTAAATAGACATATGTCTCAACTCATTGAACAAATGTATTAACAGAATTACAATAAATAACGTATACAAAACAATTTATCATTACAGTACCTGATGCAGGATCTTTTACATTTGTTATATTTTGTGGTGTACTTTTCCCTTCTTGGATATCTACAGCAAAATTCATTGTATGATGAATTAAATACAAATTATATGCAACCAAAACTTTCAAAAACACAAAACCTTGAAGACAACTTTCAGAATTTTTGTTTTGCTTAGCCTTTGAAAGCCTTTCAGAATGTCTTTGCCGCTGCATATTTGATTAGGGTTGCTATGTAGATCGATTTCTGTATATTAAAAATACGTATATGTTTGTAGATGCGTAGTTAATGATGTATATATAGTGAAAAATTAGGGTTGCAAGTGTGTGAATTTTAGATATATGCAAACTATTTTTGGAGATAAAAGATATCATAGAATCCATTCTAAAAGTATCCTCATATGAATCAAACTGTGATAGCTATGTTATTCGGTTTAAGCTACCCAAATAAGTGTCTATCCTTCCTTGCGTTTATAGATTTTAGTTTGTAAAACAAATACAAAACATTGTTTTAGTGCAGTGGTTAAGATGTGATTAGCACTTATTCACAAACCCATGTTCGAATCCATGATAATGAATTTTTGAACAAATAAATTCCGGAATTCACAATGCAAAATACTGCTTACGTGGCGTCATTCCAGAATTCACAATGCAAAATACTGCTTACATGGCGTCATTGTGATGACATGGAATAAAAATATGAAGAGGTTGTATTCCATGTCATTTATGATGTCATATACATCCTGTTATATATATGTTATAGATATACAGATTGATAACATTGTATGACTGTCTATTAGCTATCTATGAACAACAAATTAGAAAGTGTTTATCCTATAATTTTAACTAATTAATTTTATGGGAAATTTGCATAAGGTACATTCAAGATGACACACTTATTTCCAACTTAACTCAACTTAATGGCATATTACTAAAACTATGCTATTTTTTGATATTCCGAGATTACCCTTATCATTGTGTACTTTAATATACTAGACGAGTACCCGTGCATAGCAACGGGATTTTATAGCAACGGGACTTTCTAGGTTGAACTTACCTCAATTTTGAAAAGTGATTAGCGTGATAGATACAGTTCCTTTACTTCGGCATTTTATTCAAAAAAAGAAACATGTTTGGATTGTGGAAGATCAAAGTAATTTACTGTTAAGTTTATGGATATAAATTAATATACGTATGACCGGATTCGAACACGAAACTTCGGGATTGCACACTTTACGTATGAGTTTCAATGTTTTAATAATTAATATAACAAGTTATGTTTAATTATTAAATTCACGAATAAACACTTAACGGGCGTTAGTATTTAACGAGGTTTGGTTAACGGTCGTTAAATTACAAGTTAAGGGACTATAGATGAAATTACAAGCCAAGAAGGATCTAGAATCCCCTTGGGCTTGTGAAGTTCGGCCGATCCAAGAGATGGGAGGGTTTCCTACCCTAGCTTGGACAACAAGATTGGATTAGTATAAATACAAACCCCTTGTATTCATTATTCTCTAATCTTGTTCTCTAGCAAACCCTAACTTCTTTCTTCTCCCCTCTCCTTGTGTTTGGCCGATCGAACCACTCCCAAACCCCTTGGGAAATTCGATCCAACATACACAATACAAGTGTTTGGTTTGTTCGTGATCAAGAACCTAGCTTTTCTCATTGAAACGTTAGTAATACGTGTGTACAAGAACGAAGATCAAGCATACTTTTGCTTGTGTACGTTTTCTTTCCCATTCGACTTAGGTGAAGTCGAATATACTAAACCCTAAGCTAGGGTTTATTGGCTCTTGTTTACTTGATTTCTTGTTTAGCTAGAAATCAAATGTACGCATATTCTTTTATTTTGGTTAATTAATTACAAGTATTAGATCCTATATTCCGCTACATGCTTTGATGTTTATGTTTTATGTTTTATATAATTGTTATGATATACATATTCCTACAGTGGTATCAGAGCAGGTTAATACTGTGTAATTAATTACTGAAACACATAAAATTGGATCTATATGATTATTACATGTTTATGGTGTTCTAGGGTTTTAAAAATTAGTAAACCCTAATTTTTTATATATGGGTCGATTACCCTAATATTTTTATAATTAGGGTTTTTGTTTTGTAAAACTTGTAAAAACCCTAGGTTGCATGTAATTTTTTATGTGTTAATTAATGAGTACTTGCTATATGTCATTAACTGATATGCATATCATTGACTTGATTATGTTTATAATAAGTGCTATTTGGGGAATCCATGACAAAAACATGCATGTTTTGTCATGGAAGTTGATGTAATTGTTACGTGTTTTACATGCTATTTTTATGCGATTAGAATGAATTAATTAGGGTTTTAGTAATCAAAGTGTATGACATGTTTAATTACTAAAAATTAATTAATTAGGTTATTAGAGAAGACCTAAAATTGGGGAAGACCCCATATAAATCGTATATTAAATCAATTATATGTGTTATTGTATATATTTATCGTGGGACTTACGCAACCAAGTAATTGGTGTATGTGGTCCATTGGTACCTAGCTCAAAAACCAATGGGAGTCTTAGATCCATATATACATGTTAATTGATTTGTTTAGCATGTATATTATTTATGTCGTTTATTATTTTATTTTTTATTTTTTTATTTTTTTTGTTAATTGCTATTTGTTTATATATGTTGTGACATGATAGTAAGCAAAGGGTAATTTTAAAATTTTTTTAAAAAAAAAAAAAAAAAAAAAAAAAAAAAAAAAAAAAAAAAAAAAAAAAAAAAAAGTAAACTTGACTTAATAATGGTGAAACATGGTTTTAAGCTTTAAAATCTTAAACTTTTAATTGATTGATGCAACTGTACAAAAATGGTCGAAAGGCGGACCTAATGTTGACCAACTATAAGGTGGGTATAAGGTTGGTTTCGCATTAAATTGTGGCCTTAAAGAGACTCCATTATGTCTCTCCGCTTGCTTGTGTGTCAAATTAGACTTACCAAGTACAACCATTATATGTACAAAGCATCTTAAGGCAAAGTTGTAAGTTTCTCAACGCCATCAATTAAAACTTTGTTGATTTAAGCTTAGTAAAGAAACTAATGAGTAAAAGTTTTTTTTGAAACATATGATACAAGATGAATGCATGACATCTTTGTACATATTTTGATTACACACATCAAAATTACTACCCTTAATTTAAGTTATATGCCATCCAATGAAACGGAAACACCTGAGATTACTATTTCCATTTGTCGTGGGACGAGCATGGATGATAATAAAAGGGTAAATCTCCATTTGTCGTGGGACGAGCATGGAAGTATTTGCAGTTTCTTAAGTTGGTTGACTTATTTGAGTTGATAGTGAAAGGACTAGTCACTCAAGGCATAAAGATGGGGATAAAACATGCTTACATTTGCAACTGATGTTGGCAAAATATGTAAATCCCATAATTCTAGGAATTGCAATTTGAGATTGGCAATTAAGTTCGACTCGTACCTTATTGAGTACTTTCATTACTAGCAGCCTCAGCTGATGTGATGAAACTATGTCAATTTGGATCCTAGTTTTCAGTGAAAATTAAATGGTTAAATGTTATTTACCATGGGTGTTTAATTTTCTTGAAAAGTTTAATTATCGAAAGTACTAACTTTTGAACTTTTTTCTGTAGAAATGGCCCAACCCGACAACACTAACATGAACAACATGAGTTCTGCTTTCAAGCAAATGATTGAAAGAGAAAAGTTGACTGGGACAAAGAATTTCAATGATTGGTACCGTTCTTTGAGAATTGTTCTGCGAATGGCCAAAAGAATTGATTATCTTAGTAAGGCTCTTCCTGGTACTGCATCTAATGCAGAACATGAAGAGTATAACATTGAGTATGAGAAGCACAATGATGTGGCTTGTCTTATGTTATCTGGGATGGACACTCAATTGCAAAAGCAATTTGAGAACTATGGTCCCATGGACATGATCAATGAGCTCAAACGTATGTTTGAGAAACCACCTACTGCAGAGTTATATGAATTGATAGATTCTCTGCATAGTTGTAAGCAGGATGCTAGTAAACCAGTGAGTGCCCACGTATTGGAAATGAAAAGTTATTTGGACCAATTGGAGCGACTCGGCTGTGGTTACGTGCAAGATGTATGTGTTGGCCTCATCAATCGATCCCTTAACGAGGAGTTGTTTGGTGATTTTGTGGGCAACTTCAATATGCATTGCACGGGGAAGACAATAAGTGAGTTACATGCAATGCTTATTGACTTTGAGAAAGGATTGTCAAAGAAGCCACCTACACCCACGGTATTAGCAATACAAGGTGGTAGGATTACTAAGCCCAACAAACCGCAACACGCGAACAAGAAGGGTAGAGGCAATGATAAGGGCAAACAAGTTGTGACCTATCAACAAAAGCCTAAGAAGCAGAATCCTCCTAAGAAGAAGGAGAATCCAAAGAAGGATTTGGCTGCTTGTCAAAACTGCAACACTCCAGGACATTAGAAGAGGAACTGTCCATTGCTTCTAGAGGATTTGCGTCAGAATAAAAATAAGAAGGCTGGGAATGTCGCGAGCACTTCAGGTATTTTTATGATTGAATTATTTTCTTTTCCTCGTAAGCATAATTCCTGGGTATATAATACGGGATGTGGTACTCATATTTGTAACACATCACAGGGGCTTAGAGGAGCAAGGAAGCTGACCTATGGAGAAAGATACTAGTATGTAGGCAATGGCATACGTGCAGCTGTTGAAGCCATAGGGACAATCAATTTAGTCTTACCTTTGGGTTTAATACTAGTTTTGAATAATTGTCATTATGCACCTTCTATCATTAGGGGTGTCATTTCAGTTTCTTTGTGTTAGACCCGTATCCCGGTTACGAATAGGCCCACCCTAGATGGAATATGTTAAAGACTTTATATGATTGGTTGGTCAACAAAGTTACGTGGAAAGTCAAATCCGATAGTCAAGTGTTAGTCAAAATATGTATTATAAAGTTATGAAAAGTGTTAGGTGCCACAAATAGATAGGGAATGGACTTCAAGGGCTTAAGTTGTCATATGCCAATTGTGTTATAAGTTAGTTGTGGCTAAAATAGGATGAAAGAGACTTAAGGGACCATTCTTGCCATTAGCCCAAAGATGCAATCTAGCTAAATAAATCCAGGAAATTCTAGAATTGTCTACCATTTTTAGAGGGTGTTTAGGTCCGGTTCTTGGAGGAGAAAAAGAAGAGGGAAAGATGCAAGTATTGATGATCAAGTGTAGAGGTTAAGTCCAAGATCAAGAATTCAACCCTAGTGATGATCCTTGTGCAAGTAAGTAACTTCAATCATGTTGAATTGATGATTTATGAATTAGGGTTTATGAACCTAATTTGGGGAAAATGGGTAAATGGTGGTTTTAAGATAATTGATGGGTTATAGTGATTATGAGGTAAGTTTGTGTGGGTTTAGTTAGTAAGAAAAAGGGGCGTTTGGGACAAGGTCTATTGTAACCCGTTTTGGGTCAAATGGGTTAAGAATTTTTGGGAAACAATGTATATGGTATATTTTAGTTCAATGTGTATTAAATGTGTTTATATATATGTCTAAAGTGTCGAATTTTTGTGTTTAAAAGCGCACGGGTCATGTTTTAGAAAATAGTGCACTTTAGAGGTCCATAGTGCACCGGAAGTGTCATAGTGCACTTTAGGGGTCCATAGTGCACCGGAGGTGTTATAGTGCACTTTAGGGGTCCATAGTGCACCGGAGGTGTCATAGTGCACTTTAGGGGTCCATAGTGCACTGAAAGTGTTATAGTGCACTTGAGGGGTCCATAGTGCACTTTAGGGGTCCTTAGTGCACCGTACATGTTACAGTGCACTTTAGGGTGCCACCCGTCATTTTTTAAAAGTATTTGAGTATAGTCTCATTTAAAAATGAGTTCAAGGTCTATATGTCAAAGGATTTTGTTAATGGTCAAAAGAGTTTTGGAATAAAGGTCAAAGTTAGGTCGTTTCTGCGTAAAAGTCAAAGTTTTTGGTCAAAGCGTTCATGGGGTGTAACACTTTGTTAAAGGATAATGGTTTTGTTCACACATTTACGGATAATGGAATTTCGGTTTCTTTAAATAATGTTTTTTACTTTAATGCAATTCCAATAAATGGTGTGTATGAAATTGACATGGAGAATCATGTGTCCAATAAAAATAATTTTGTGTATAGCATTAGCAATAAGAGAATCAATTCAGACTTGGATTCATCTTATCTTTGGCACTGTCGTCTTGCACATATTGGCAAGAAACGCATGGAAAAGTTGCAACATGATGGGCTTTTGCAAAATATCAATGATGATTCATTTGATAAATGCGAATCTTGCATATCTGGGAAGATGACAAAGAAACCTTTTTCACATCAACTGGAAAGAGCTACAGATCTACTTGGATTAATACATACTGATGTGTGCGGTCCACTTAGACATGTGTCAAAACGCGGTGCTACCTACTTCTTAACCTTTACGGATGATTACATTCGTTATGGTTATGTTTATTTACTTAAACACAGACATGAAGTCTTTGAGACATTCAAGGTTTTTAAAAGTGAAGTAGAATTACAACTCGGTAAGAAGATTAAGGCTCTTCGATCCGATAGAGGTGGTGAATATTTAAGCCAAGAGTTTAAAGATTACTTAGCTGAGTGTGGAATTGTCCAGCAACTCACATCTCCTTATACTCCACAGCAAAATGGTGTATCTGAAAGGAGAAATCGTACATTGCTAGATATGGTACGATCTATGTTTAATCTTAAAACTCTTCCCTTATCCTTTTGGGACTATGCCCTTGAAACTGCTGTTCGCATATTGAATATGGTTCCAACTAAGAAGGTTGATAAGACTCCATATGAATTATGGACTGGAAAAGCTCCCAACTTTTCTTACTTAAAGGTCTGGGGTTGTGAGGCGTTTGTTAAACGTGACTCACCAGATAAACTCCAACAGAGATCTGTTAAGTGTATCTTCGTAGGATACCCTAAGGAAACAAGGGGTTACTACTTTTACTTTCCACCAGAGAATAAAGTCATTGTGGCTAGGTATGGAGATTTCTTTGAGGAGAATCTCATATCTCAAAGTGGGAGAGTTTATGATCTTGAAAATGATCAAGAAGATACATCACCTTCTGAAAACACTAGCACACTTCCTGTGGAACCTGAAAGTCTAGGTCCTCCACCTGAAGTTGAAGTGGTTCCCATTCGCAGATCTGCAAGAACTGTGAAAGCTCCTGAACGTCTATGTCTTAACGTAGAGTGTGAGGAAACTATACTAGGGGATCTTGATGAACCTACTAGTTATAGGGCTGCCATTAATAGTCCTGAAAAGGATAAATGGCAGGTTGCTATGAATGGGGAAATGCAATCCATGAGAGACAACAAAGTCTGGATTGAAGTAGACCTTCCTCCCAATGCTAAGGTAGTTGGGAGTAAGTGGCTCTTCAAGAAGAAAACTGACATGGATGGCAATGTACACACCTATAAAGCTCGTTTGGTGGCTAAAGGCTTTACCCAAACATATGGTGTTGACTACGAGGAGACCTTTTCTCCTGTAGCTGACATTAGAGCTATTAGGATTCTCATAGCCATAGCAGCATACTATGACTATGAGATTTGGCAGATGGATGTCAAAACCGCCTTCTTAAATGGTCGCTTAGATGAAGACATCTATATGGCGCAGCCTGAGGGGTTTGTGAATCCAGAATTTCCTGAGCGTGTATGCAAGCTTCAAAGATCCATTTATAGATTGAAGCAGGCATCAAGGCAATGGAATAAAAGATTTGATGAGGAAATCAAAAGGTTTGGATTTACTCAAAATCTTGATGAGCCATGTGTATACCACAAAGCTAGTGGGAGTAATACTACTTTTCTTATCCTATATGTCGATGACATATTGATCATGGGAAATCATATACCAAGTCTTAATGAAGTTAAGTCTTATCTGGGTAAATGTTTTTCTATGAAGGATTTAGGAAAAGCAGCATACATCCTTGGAATCAAGATCTACAGGGATAGATCAAAGCGGTTGATTGGATTAAGCCAAAGTACTTACATTGATAAAATATTGAAGAGATTCAATATGCAAAATTCCAAGAAGGGATATTTGCCAATGCAAGTAGAACATGGATTAAGTATCAAACTATGTGCTTCAACACCTGAAGAGGTAGCACACATGAAGAAAGTTCCATATGCTTCGGCAGTAGGATCTATCATGTATGCAGTAAGATGCACAAGGCTAGATGTGGCGTTTGCACAGAATTTGACCAGTCATTATCAACAGAACCCAGGTAAACTCCACTGGCATGCTATTAAGAACATTCTTAAGTATTTGAGGAATACAAAAGAGATGTTTCTAGTGTATGGGGGAAATCCAGATGCAGAGCTTGATGTTACAGGTTTCTGCGATGCGTCCTTTCAAACTGATAAAGATGATACAAAGTATCAGACGGGTTATGTCTTTGTCATCAATGGAGGAGCAGTAGACTTGAAGAGCAAGAAGCAGAGTACAATAGTGATGTCTGCAACAGAAGCTGAGTATATTGCTGCATCAGAAGCTGCGATGGAAGCTGTTTGGATAAGGAAATTCATTTCGGGGCTAGGAGTGATGCCGTTAATTGAATTACCTATTAATATGTATTGTGACAATTCTGCCGCAATTACATTCGCCAATGAACCTGGAGTCATGAAGGGCGCCAGACACTTTCCTAGGAGATATCACTATATTCGAGAACAAGTCAAAATAGGTGAAATCAATTTACTCAAAGTTCACACAGATGACAATCTAGTTGATCCCTTTACGAAGGCTTTACCTAAGGAAAAGCTTACTCAACATGCCAATGGCATTGGACTTCGTTTAGCTAGTAGTTTCATGTAAATTTGTGGTTAGTATTTGGATAAAGGATAATGTAAACAATTATTATCTTAATGAAATAAAATATTTTGTTATGTTTATTTCCATTTATAATATTGTATCCTATATTTGCATGTTTAATCCATGAATAACTTATGTTATTCTAAATAGTCCGTTGTCGATCAATAATATGGGAGTATTATTGAATTAAGGCAAATCTGAGTTTTGGTATAATATACTTAAGTATATTGATGCGTTGTACATGTCAAATTCACATGATATTCAATAATGGATAAATTGAATATAGGACAGATCTCAACCACATGATTATACTTTATGGATCTTTGTCATTAAACTAAATCATGAATATTTATCCTCAGACTTGAGATACCAGATAACAGCTGCGGATGTAGCTCATTTTCTGTAAGATAGTCTAACGTTATCCGTAACTGGTAGTTATAAGGGCTATTTTTGGAGGTGATGCGAAGTTCAAGGGTTATGTTTGTAGTCAAGAAAGAATTTGTTCCTTCAAATTTGTTTTGAAATATAATACTGTTGGGCCCCTCAAAGGGTTGACAAGATGTTTGCATGCGCACACCCAAGATCTATCTGGAATACGTTCAGATGATTTGGTAATCTTGATCAATTATAAATAACGAGAAACAGAATAGTTAATTATGGAATGACTTAGATCCATATCCATATTAACGTGGTATTAGAAACAAAATGATAAGTATGATGATGATTCATCAAAAGGTTTTTTTCAGGAAACCATACTCAGGGTCGTTCTGGGGGCATTGGGGTGTTATGCTAGACTAACCAATGTCATTACTATATTAATGCATATCCAAGTGGGAGCTGTTAAGTTTATGGATATAAATTAATATACGTATGACCGGATTCGAACACGAGACTTCGGGATTGCACACTTTACGTATGAGTTTCAATGTTTTAATAATTAATATAATAAGTTATGTTTAATTATTAAATTCACGAATAAACACTTAACGGGCGTTAGTATTTAACGAGGTTTGGTTAACGGTCGTTAAATTACAAGTTAAGGGACTATAGATGAAATTACAAGCCAAGAAGGATCTAGAATCCCCTTGGGCTTGTGAAGTTCGGCCGATCCAAGAGATGGGAGGGTTTCCTACCCTAGCTTGGACAACAAGATTGGATTAGTATAAATACAAACCCCTTGTATTCATTATTCTCTAATCTTGTTCTCTAGCAAACCCTAACTTCTTTCTTCTCCCCTCTCCTTGTGTTTGGCCGATCGAACCACTCCCAAACCCCTTGGGAAATTCGATCCAACATACACAATACAAGTGTTTGGTTTGTTCGTGATCAAGAACCTAGCTTTTCTCATTGAAACGTTAGTAATACGTGTGTACAAGAACGAAGATCAAGCATACTTTTGCTTGTGTTTTCTTTCCCATTCGACTTAGGTGAAGTCGAATATACTAAACCCTAAGCTAGGGTTTATTGGTTCTTGTTTACTTGATTTCTTGTTTAGCTAGAAATCAAAGGTACGCATATTCTTTTATTTTGGTTAATTAATTACAAGTATTAGATCCTATATTCCGCTGCATGCTTTGATGTTTATGTTTTATGTTTTATATAATTGTTATGATATACATATTCCTACATTTACTACATGGTGTCGTATAAGATTAAGTGGTTTAGGAAGAATTCTATATAAACTAGCTAGTAACACAAACAAAATAATCTAGTTTTAGGAAATTGAATAGTATACTCATTTTATAAGCAACGATATGTTCACTTAATTTTGGTATACCAATAATAAGCATAGTAGGATAGAAATCAGAGTGTATTAATTGCAATTATAGTGATTACCATGGTGAAAATGCATTGGCATTATCGATATTATGTATGTATGAACTAATGAACAGTTGGTAATCACGAGTCTCGAAAGAACTCTCAATACATAAGACATGAAAATTTCAAACAAGATGAAAAAATCTGTTAAGCATAATTGCAAAGACCGTAAATGCAATAACCACCAGGCATGCACTTGTTGCCGCACGACCCACAGTTTCTCTTGTCATACGCCAAATTCACACATGTTGTAGTCGATAAACACTCTTTATCACACTTATATGGGGCGTTTAAACTCAAGAGGATGGGACAAGGTGAATATGTTGGATCGTATAAAGTAAAGAGAATAGATATGGATGTTAAAGCTTTCTATTAAACACACAACACACTCACTGTGAACCACCTCACAAATGAGGATATAATGTGCTTTAAATAGCACAAGAGATATTGCCCTAAAGGATTTTGTGTGGGCTTTGTCTCATGGACTTATTTAACATTAAGTCTTACATGATTGTTGAGCCAAAAGCCCACTTAACTTGACTAGCTATCCCTTTTATACAAAGTTCAACCCAATGTGAATGACCATCACTTTAAACACTAAAATTAAAGCTAACAATCTCCCCCTAAGGGATGGTCATTCAAAAGATGCACTACGTGATTAGATCTTTAGACTTCTGGGTCTTGAACTTTGTGTTTCTTTGTTCCTTCATGCATTGTGATCTTCATCGTATCGTCTTTTGGATTGATCTTTGCCTTGATCAACATCTTCATGTATTCACAGCGTCGTTTCTTCCAATGTAGATGTTGAGACATATGATGATCGATGGACTTTCTTCAGTACCTGCATAAAACAGTTAGCAATAAATCGTCCAGCTCGTCCAGGTTCAGATCTCATTATGACACTTACAACTTATGTCCTTTTTGGCGAACACAAGTGTATTTTATTGGAAGTGTTCCTAAGAGATCTTTGATGAATCTCATGGCTCTAGACTCAATAATGTGCGTTTTGGTTTTAGTTTTCGGAGGCATGGAGCGGAGTGCCACCTTTTCAATATCAACTCATCTCGGAGTGAGAGGTCGATAGATTATGCATTGATCTCCGTGAGAAATAAAACAAATATCTTTTAAGAGATATCTGAGTGGCTAGGAGGGGTTTGTGCACCGCGTCACTGGGTCCATGACGTCTTGTCTTCAATATCAGTATCACCTTAGTGAGTACCGATAGCATATGTATTGACCCGGTTTCTTTCCTAAGTTTTCATGGAGGGCTATTTCTTTTCACCCTTACAAAAACTTTTCTTTTTCATTCTTCAACCCCTTCTTTCTCCTTTCTCATTATACTCCTTTTTTCAATCTTTCCTAAGGACTTCTAATGCTAAGCTATTGGAATTGTCCTTGGGAAGATCCCTCCGGTTCTGGCGGATCATTAGACATTACCTAACCATAATCACCTTATTACTCCATGATTATCCTAGATTTGTTGATCGCATGCCATAAAACCATTTTGTGAAAATCTCTCAAAGCGTTTATGTATAAAACACATTTTGGTTAACACTTCAAGAGTTTTGCATTTTATGAAATACTCCCCCTTCACATATGCTCATGCATTTTTGAAATAAATAGCACATGTTGGGTAGAGTTTGCACATTTGAAATGATCAATTTTCAATGAGCATGACCTTCGCGAGACACGCTTACATCACTAGTTACACTAGCTTGAAATTATTACCCGTCCCGGTCATATTCAATGATCATCTCTCGAATTGGTACATTCTACTCAGACAAGTCCTTTGCGAGACACGCTTACATCACTGGAGAACCAGCTTGAAATTATTACCCGTCCCGGACAAGTCTTTTCGATAACAAACAGTTGATTTCGTCAATTCGAGGGTTAAAACTGAGTCTGTCTTTGAGATTCGAACCATGATCACATTTTAATCACATTTCTCCCCCTCAAAAATAGCATTTCGATGGTATTTTTGATACCGTTTGATTAAAATCATTGTTTTTGGAAAGCTAACAGGGAGAAGCGGTCATGCATGAACTTTTTGGAACAAATTTCTTTTTGGAATACTCCCCCTCAAAACTTGCATTTGGTTTTGACATTTTTGAAAACTTTGGAGCAAGTGGGGAGTAACGATTTGAAAAATCTTAAGCAAAATTTTTGAAAAGATTTGAAAACCTTTTGATGAATTTTGAATAAAATTTTGCTTAAGATGAAGAAGTTTGGTTTGATAAACTTTGCGTGAAAACTTCTTTTCTTTTAGGATTGTTGCAATTAAAACGTACAACAGGGTCCTTTCTTTGAAAAACGGGTTATGCACTGTTATGTGTGCATAAGCCAAAACGTTGAAGCTCGGGTTGTAAGCTGAAATACTTACAAACCATTGATTTTTAGGATAAGTGCTCGAAATTTTTTGATGAAGCACTTTCCTTTCTTTGAAGATCGGGTCCTGAACTGATGTGTTCAGAAGCCATTGGGTTAAGCGCGGGTTTCGTACTGAAATATACGAAAGCCATTAAATTAAGCGCGGGTTCCGTACTGAAATGCACGAAAGCCATTTTGACCAGATTAGACAACAACTTTTGGAACCCATTTGAGCACTGCACCAATGGGTTTAGCATGTTTTGCAATCCATTTGTAAGTTGTGTCAATCTGATTCAAAGAGGTTGAATTCGAACGAGGACTGAAAACCGGTTTTTCATTTGGAAATAACACTCGCGGAATCAACGGTGATTTAAAATCCTTTTTCAAAGCAGAGTCATTCTTGGTTTGCAGCGGAAGTTTTTCAGAGTTTGAAGGACTTTGCTTTGGTCTCCACACTTGCCTTACCCGTGTAAAGCAAGATTGTGGAGTTTGAAATCTTGAAGTCTCTTCATGAGACATGTTTGACCTTGAAAGCTTTTGAGGAGTGAGCGTTTCAGAAAATCTTGGTTTCTTCGAAAACTTCCTTCCTTTTTGCAAAGAATAGGTTGTAAACTGAGAAACCTTTTTCGAAAATGGTTTTGAAGATTCACCCGTGTAAACCTTCTTTGGAACACTCACTTTTGGTGTTGAAAGATTTGAAATGGGAGATTTTCCTTTTGAATGGTTAAGAGAATCAAACTTCACTTTTAAAGCATTGTATGAAGTTCGCAAATCACTGTATTCTTTTTGAAGATGATCTTGAGATGTCAATTTAGATTCCAAAGAGGCAATTTGTTTCAAAAATTGATCTTTTTCAGCTTTTGAATCATCTATTTTACGTGCCAATTTTCGTTCGAAAACAATACTTTCTTTTTCAAGCCTTTCAAAATATGTTTCGAATTTGTTTGTTTTGTTGAAAAGATCAGTTTTGACATCCTCAAGATCGTTTGTTCTTTGAGCTAAAAGAGTTTCAAGCTCAAGTACTTTTGTTTGAAGCACATGATTTGCGTTTTCCATTTCAAAATCTGAAGAATTAGAATCAAACAGAGGATTTGGATAGGAAACTTTTGTAACTTGAGGCTTCAATACTTCAGACTCCTTTTGTTTCGTGTTTGATTTTTGATTCAGAACACGTGAACGTTTGATTGAATCAAACAGGTTTTTGTAAGTCTGTTTCAAATGCTCATTTTCTTTTTGTAATGATGCCACAGCATGTTCCAATTCAATATTTTTTGTATCAAGTTCATCCAAATCAAACTTGATATTGGCATCATCACAATTTTCTTCAAAAATCTTTTCCTTTTCAGAAGAAGCAATTCTTTTTGACAATTCTTCTTTGACTTCAGCTACTTCTTTTGAAAGTTCAGTGATTTTCCTTTTGAGACAAAGATTTTCAGATTTCAAAGAAGATGTTTGTTCAAAATCCACATTCTCATACTCAAGGCTGACAGACACCGATTTGAATGACTCAATTTGATTTGTGAAAAATTCTTTTTGAATGTCAAGTTTTAAGCATTTTTCATCAAATTCATCTTCAAGAGAATGAACGTACTTTAAATCTTCTCTCATTTCAGTGACAAGAAATTTTTCAAAGTGTTCAAAACTGAAATTGATATTTTTCACAAGAGGTTCAATCTCATCTTTTAGTAACTTACAGACTTCACTTTTTAGCCAAGAGTCTGATAACATGAGACGACTGTAGTCACGATCGGTGTATTGTTGTTTCGACCAAATGACCTTTAACGTGTGCTCAATGTGATTTTTAAGATTACAAAACCGTTTCCTTGCTTTATTTTGCCATAAATTAGCATCATAAGTAGCAAGTTGAGCTTCTTTGAAAAATCTTTTCACATTTGTTTCTTTTCTTTTTAAAGGTGGTTTTGGTATTTCTGACAATTGTATACAACCATACACAAAGCCTTGGTACGAGAGTGGGCTTTTTGTTTTTTTGACTTTTAAGCGTTTTTCCTCTACCAGTTTTTCATCTTCTTCTGACATGAACAGAGCATCAGTCGGCAAAAATTTATGTTCCACCTGATCTGTATTTTCAAAACCAATTCCTGATTTTCCCTTATGAACTTTCTCAGCTTTAGGAATCATCATTTGAAGAGTTTGAGCACTTTGGTCTGTTTTTTGAAGTTTTTCTTCAAGATTGTTTGCACGTTTTAAAACCTCTTGATTTTCATTCTCAAGTTTTGTATTAACAATCTTAAAATTTGAAGTGGTTTCCTGAAGCATTGAGTATCTCATTTTTAATTCAACGTTCTCTTTTAAAAGCGCTTCGATCCTTCTGTTGGCGGGGCCCATATTTGCATTCAGATTTTTAATGGAAAGTTTTTCACGTGAAAGGGCCTCGCGACACTCAACTTCAAGTTCTTTATTTCGTTTGAGAACATCTTCATTTAATTTCTGAGCTTGAGATTTAAGTTCTGAGATTTGAACGTCTTTGTAATGTGTTATTTTCTCAAAATCTTTTTTCATTTCTTTAAATCCCTCAAGCTCTTTGGACAATGAGGCATTCGTTTGCTTAGCTTTACAATTGTCCTTTTTGCATTTTTCAAGTTCACGTTTGAAATTATCGATTAAAGAAGCAAATATGGCATGATCTTGATCATGAGACGATCCATCCTGGGCAGGCTCACCTCCATTAGGATCCATATCTGGGGTTGAGGGAGTGATATTACTATCAAACCTTTGCTCCACATATGTGTCACTGATGGACTCAGGATGCACAGGATGTGTCTTGTCATGAACAAACATATTCTCGAACAAATCAACATTATCATGATCGTTTGAATGTTGTACCGTATCCACTATTGCAATGTCGGATGAAAGTCTGATGTGGTCAGCTTCAGTATCCCAAACAGCTTCATTCCTGTGTGTACCATCAGCATCCGAATCGTATCTTGGAGTGCTGCTTTCAACATGCTGTTCTGAAGATGTGTCTGTTTCCGTGAAGACCAAGCTAGCATCAGATGTTGTACCCTCATCGACCTTTTCTTCTTTGTTTGCCTCTTTCTCATTTCCCACTGATTCCTTTAAGAGCCGTTCTCTTTCAATTTGCTCTCTTTCCCGTTTCTACTTCTCCATTTCAATTCTTTCCCATTCAATCACTTGCTTCTCTTCTCGCATCTCTCTCAGATGAAGTGATCTTTTAGTAAGCACCAATTCCAGTGTTCGCATTCGACTAAACAACTGATTTCTAAACGTTTCCACATCCACGTATCTGCTGACGCATTTACTCCATATTTCTCTTGTTGATTCATAATCTGGAGAATTTTTGATTCCTCTGATATGAAAGTCGAGAAACCATTTAAGCTGCGTCTGGAGCGCTTGAAAGGCTTCAATGCAGTCACTTCCTTGTTCTATTTGGTTCTCTATTTGAGATATGTTGTGCAGGAGTTTCTCTCTGAATTTTTCAAAATTCATTTCAGATCCGAAGAGTCTTCCAGATATTCGATGGAATAAATATGGACTCAACATTGGTGACGTTGCTTTAGAGATTGTCACACATTGACTCTTAACTCCTTGAAAGTTTAATAGACAACATTCCTTCGAATGAATAGCGTTTTGCACAACTGGAGACATCTGTCCCTTTTGAGAACTCGATTCCATTTTCTTGTGATGTGCGATAAAGTTGATTCAGGATCTTTGCAACGAAATAGGAGATGTTGTTGTTGAAGGTTAAGTGTTGTTGTTGTGAAGTCTCGTTGTGTTGTTGATGATGGTTGAAGTTGCAGTTTATATAAACGAAACAAATTTAAATAAAGTTACAAAATTTAATTAGAGTATAATTAAGACAAAGTCAAAAGTTTACAATTTCGACAAAGGTTATGTAAATTGTAATTTAGATAAAATGGCAATTTCTATAGAAATTTCAATTTGACCAAAATTTATATAAATTATGGCAAAATGTCAATTTAGATAGAAATATATCCAATTTATATAAATTGGCAATTTATATAAAATCTAACACTCTTATACAAGAGAGTAGATATCCGTTTGTCGAAGTATTTTACACTCTTATACAAGAGTTAAAATACCGAGTTCACTTTTGAGTTGACGAAATTACGTTCGAATCAAATCCTTAAAAGTTATTTAACTTTGAAATCGTTTCATAGAAGTATGAGGGCCAAAACTGCCAAATCTGAAAGTTCCCTAAGGCTGCTGAAAAGTACAGGGACTGAAGTTGACAAATCTGAAAACTACTAAAAATTCTTTGTTGTCCGATATCGCAGAAGCTTCTTTGTCCGATATCGCAGTTGATAAAATATCTCGGACAGAACTGAGAAAATTCTGAATCGCGATAAGTCTGATCAGAGGTCAATTGCGATAGGTCAATTGCGATAGAATTGTCGCACTTTGAATCGCGATAATTTCAGGCAGTCTGAATTGCGATAAGATCTGGTCTGAGGCCAAATGCGATAAAATGTGAATTGCGATAGAACTGTCTCAGCCTCAATCGCGATAACGTCTGACAGACACCAATTGCGATAAAAGAGCTAAAATGCGATAAAACGCTGCAGACCTCAAATTCGATAATTTGACTTTCTACACCAACTTTTACCAACTTTTTGTACTTTAGCTACTAGCCCATGCAACTCCCCATACTTCTCTGTCCTTTCACTGCCACCTTTTACTTACTTTTACTAACTTCAATGATTCAATTCAATCACTAAAATAATCAAAAACAACTCTTATACAAGAGTTGTTTGATTCTTGTCGATCTAAGAGCTAAAAAACAAACCAAAATCCCAGCTTCCTAACTCCAAATAAAGTGAAGAACTAGAATATTTCACAGAAACTAATCGCTAGAACATAAAAACAACCACAAACTTAACTCTTGATTTTTTGTATGGATCGAAGAAGTGAAAAACACCACCTTTGTTCTTCAACCTTGCGAGTAGATGAACACACTACCTTTTACAGCCACGTTTCACAGAAAACACAGCCAACAAAGTGTATTTTTCAACAAGAATCGAACATATAAACTCCTACCTCGAAGCTAGGCTCGTTGATACCACTTGTTGTAGTCGATAAACACTCTTTATCACACTTATATGAGGCGTTAATGCACAAGAGGATGGGACAAGGTGAATATGTTGGATCGTATAAAGTAAAGAGAATAGATATGGATGTTAAAGCTTTCTATTAAACACACAACACACTCAATGTGAACCACCTCACAAATGAGGATATAATGTGCTTTAAATAGCACAAGAGATATTGCCCTAAAGGCTTTTGTGTGGGCTTTGTCTCATGGACTTATTTAACATTAAGTCTTACATGATTGTTGAGCCAAAAGCCCACTTAACTTGACTAGCTATCCCTTTTATACAAAGTTCAACCCAATGTGAATGACCATCACTTTAAACACTAAAATTAAAGCTAACAACACACTCTCCTCCGCAACACGAGCTCGTAAATTTGCACTTGTTTTTGCATGCTCCACAGTTGTGTTTGTCTTCGCTTAAGTCCATACATTTGTTGTTACGACAGGTAGAGTTCTTCCCTTCTAAGATGTGACAAATTTCGCTGTCTTTGTTGCAATGGTCTGCAGGTCTAGAGTTCTTGGTCGCAGCTAGGAAACGATTTACCCTCTTTGGAAATGGTTTCACAACTAAGGATTCACTTCTTGCCGCTTTGCCATTGTCTTGGATGGAGGTGTATGCAAGGATCATGATGGTAATGGTGATGGTAATGATGAGCATGAATAGTACTTTGATCATCTTCGACATGGTTATGATGAAATAAAAGACCACAGATTGAGGATTGAAGAATTGAGTGAGTTAAGGTAGATGAATGGAACAGTTGATGTTGGTACTTATATAGGGTGGGGATGGAGGTTGACCTTTGGTATCAGGAGAAATATGGAGTAAATGTGTGTAGTGATCTTACTATACATACACTCTTTTAAAAAACTATAGCTTGGATATGGTGAATGTATGTCTTGGATTAGATCACACTCTAATAATATAGTCGTCGATGGATATTAGGTATACTATTTTTCAGATTAACTTAACGAGGAAAGTCAACTTACTTGTATTTGCTTTAAGAGATAGAATTAGAATTTTTTGCTGGTCAAAGTAACATAAGATATTTTAACTCCATTACTTTATGTTTTAGAGGAACTATATGATTCAACACGTTCCTTTATGCAGCAACATCTTTAAAGCTAATTGCAAAATGATGTGATCTTGAATCTCCTGACCATGTTGAATCAAGTATAAAGGTTAATATATATCTCAAAGTATGGTGGGAACATGTAGTATAAGACGGTGGTAACGAGTAAATTCATAGTTTTCATCCCGAATTTAACAGACCTTTTCGATCCGAAAGAAAAATAGTGCAGCTAAGGTGAATCTTCGAATACAAGACTAAAATAAATATATATATGGATTTTTAAAATGAAGCAATAAAGGATATTCTTAAAATACTAAGTTTCATTACATAACTACCTTTATACGACATTATTTTGATTGGATAAATAACAAAACATATCTTATTAAATGAACATAAATAAATACAATTTCTCCTACAAATTACTTGACTCAACCCGTTCATTTTGTCCACATGTTGTCCCCTAGCATGACATACCTATACAATTATACAAGAGTCAATGCCCAGAGCTATTAATATATTAAGGCTTTAAGTCAGCCACGCATGATCAATGACATGATATGATGGAATTATGGATGTAAATGAAAGAAATGATGATAACAAAGGATGAGCCTAACTATTGTCATTTTTAAGATCAGAATTTATGCTGGGATTATGCACAATATTACTACAACATATGGACGATTATCAAGCTCGATCACACATATTGTGACCAAAAAAATTCTGAAGCTCAGAGAGGCCTTATTTCATCCAATAAGGGGATGTTGCACAATGGACCCAACCAGTGTAATAGGATTGTCATCACAGCAAATGCACCAGGCAGGAGTTGCAATTTTTCAAAAAATACGTGTTCATTGAGCACTTTCTATGTAGCAGGGATGTTTCTCACAACAAGCTTTACCTTCCTTTACAGTGATAATGGCTGCAATGTCGTGCCAGTAATAATAAATATAACAAAATGGGCATTATATGACCTTACATATTACCAATAATCACCACAAGTATAAATCATTAGAATCCCTAACAATAATCTCCCTCTCGGCAATCTAATAAATAAGCTTAGTAGCATTGTGACAATCTCCACATACCCGCAAGTTCTTAAATATTCAAATAAGAGTCTTTGGGAGGAGTATTTATAATTCCATATTAGATAGTTCATTATCCTATGTTTATGTACAAGATTAGCCCACTATTAGATAGCTTATTCATCAAGCTATGAAACTTTTGTATAATTTATTATTTTGCTAATGAATTAATGAGATATGGAAAAATCATATTTAATAAATATGTGTTCATTAAACACTTTCTATGTAGCAGAAGTACCTCAATACATACAACAAGAAGATAGGTATTGTATAAACTTGAAGGTATACATTACCAATAATCATCACTAATCAAACACTATCCTTAAAATTTTTGAAAACAGTTAGAATTTCTCAAAATGATCCCTTTTGAAGTCTGGGTACTCTTAGTAGCATAATGCATGACAATCGCCACACACCCGCAGATTTACAAATATTCTATTAGAAGTCTTTAAATAAGTATTTATAAAAGCAATGGTCCAAACTTTCATTATTGCCACTAAATTATTGAACTCGTTATCCTGTTTTGATTGACATAAAACCTGCTCGACCTATAGGAAAGAACACTCCTTGAAGAGGAAAACTCGCGAGAGAACATAAAATTAATAAAATGGCCCAAAACAACATACCCTACTGACGGCATTAAGTCAAAAGTTGCGGATGACGAAGCCAAACCAAAAACACAGAAGACTCAAAGAAGACATTCAAATTGATTCAAATGCCTCAAGAGACTTTTGTGGTGCACCAGCCGAGAATCAAACCTGGGTCTATACTGTAGCAGGGTACTATTCTACCACTGGTGCTTTTGTGATATGTTCTACCACGGATATTTACATAACTTTGCTTTATATGTATTTGAATATTATTTTATCATGTAAATGTTCTATGGTAGGAGTAATATAAATATATAATATCATATTTTTACAATAATTAGAGAAAAAGTCGTAATCAAACTAAATAACATTATCACAACATAATTTAGACACCAATTATCATATCCTGCTCCATAAATCATTTTACAAGCATATATGTTTATACTAACAGAAGTGCAGTCAATATACGTGAGATCAATATTGAATATATCGGGAAACATTCTTATTTTTACATATTGAGAAAATAGTTCGGATCGATGCTTTCCACTCCAAGGCACGCTTGATGCTGACAATCTGAGCTCTATACTTGTCATAGTTTACTTGACAATCCCTGGTTACATAAGCTCCACAGTCATTGTTTTTCGTTACACACATGCCACCACAATCCCTATGAAAAATTCGTCAACTACTGGTACATTTCTGGTTTTGTTTGCAAGGCATCAAAATATTGGCTTTTGATGAAGTTAAGAGATAATTGATGCATTAGTACAATCCTGCTAGCTGAGGATACAATTTGAAAATGGATTAGTACAATCTTTTAGTATCTTAAGAAAATAACTAGAGCAATCTGATAGCAACAGATAAAATCCTAGAAAGCACAGTTTCATTTTGATAGCAACCGATAGAAGATTAATTTATTTTTTATGAGAAGTAATAAAATCACAGCAAACTTTTGACATACAGAGTTAATTCATAAGAACTTTGTTGATGTTTGTCTGATATTTAAAGCTTACAAAAATCCCATGAACAAGAGTAAACAATGAACTAAACAATATCTTGATAAACCAGCAAAAATCATCAGTAAATGCATAAAAACAACAGAATCCAAGTGTCAGCTCACGGAACTGTAAGAAAAACAATAGTGTAAATGTGAGCTTACGTTACCTTATGATGACGCGAAAGTACTATGCTGAATTTTTCATGATAATTCATCCTTACTATACGCAGTGCATATAGCAACAGATGATCAAGGATTGTTTCTATAATTCTAACCAAATGTCCAATACAATCAAGTAATTTGTTTAATCACATTGACCTGAATAAATCACACGAAAGCACGTCTTTTAATGAAAGAACATCAAATAGTTTACGTGCAGAGTCCACATCGCCCAATTTTTGCATACATATCAACCATCGTATTCCGGATTATATCATCTTTTTCAAACCAGTATCTTCTTAAAACAAAACCATGAACACACTTACTACTATTAGAGTCCCCGAGCTATTCATTTGCATATGACTAAAAAAGTCAACTGCACGATCGTGATTATGATTATGCTTATAAGCTGCAATAATCGAATCCCATGATACCAAATTTGTCTTCACCAAATTATCAAAGTCGACAAATGCAGTACCGACGACTAAATCAGAGTTTAACCCATGTTTTATAATATACAAATTAATGAAGCAATCTTCAGACACGCTTTTAAAACAGGTGGAAAAGTATAAAAATCAGGGCTACTTTGCACTTCAAAATCTTGTATTAACACTTTATGGCATCACTAGGAATGTACGCTGTTGCATACATATGTGGATATCATGGAATTCCAAGTGTAAACATCTTTTGTTTGGATTGATTAAAAGTTTTTTGACATAAACTGATCATGATGTTACCGAGATTGACGTCAATGTTAACGAGCCTTATGGAAATGAATAGACTTTGGACCTTCCTGTGAACAATAAGTAGTGCGTGAAGGCATTTGGCGAGGTGTAGTTTTGTACATGAGTAAACTATTACTAAAAGATGTGTACTCGCCACTCTCTGATTATAACTCGTGAGATTTGCTGTTTTTCAGCCTCCTCAACATCCTGCAGTACAAAGCTAGAATCTCTATAATCTCATTATTGCCATTAAATTATCCTGACTCCTTCTCATGTTTCGATTGGCACAAAATCTTCCTTGGCCTACTAACCCCCCCTATTATTTGTGTACTTTTGTCTTATTATGTTTTGTACTTTTTTTTTTTTTTTTTTGTGTCAAAGTTTTTGTCAAAGTTTTTTTTTTTTTTCTTTTCTCTCTACCGGAAGCCTTTAGTTTTTTTGTTAGACAAATTTTTTGTCCAAGTTTTTGTCAAAGTTTTTTTTTTTTTTTTCCTCTACTGGAAGCCTTTAGGATGGGGGTGGGGGTGGTTTTGTTTGTAGATCAATTCTTTTGTCCAAGCACTCAATAAGTCCAGTCCTTTAGTACATTCACGGGTTTGTCTAAGTAATTTTTTGTCAAAGTAACAGTCCAGTCCTTTAGTACGTTGAAGCGACATTTTGATTTTTTTTCTTTTGATTATAAACACCAGCATCACAACATGCAGTTTCACAACAAGCAGTTTCAATAACAAGCACTTTCACAACAAAGCAGTTTCACAACAAAAGCAGTTTCACAATAAGTACTTTCATAAAAGCAGTTTCACAACATCAGTTTCATAACAAGCAGTTTCACAACAAGCACTTTCACAACAAGCAGTTTCACAACAAAAGCAGTTTCAAACATAAGCAGTTCTACGATGAATACATCGCCTACACGAGCGAGGTATCATTTTACGCTATTACTTTCAAAAATTAAATGAGTTTCAAATTTAAGTAGTTTCAAATAAGCAGTTTCACATAAGCAGTTAAACATAAGATGGCTCAGATTGTTTTTTTTACACATATGGCTGCAAATTAGAAGGTTGCAAAAGGTTTGCCGTCCATTCGGTTATGCCACGCCAATCGACAAGTTTTTTTTTTTAAATCATCATCGCCATCAAAACTGCTATTAGATCATAAACTGCTTAAATTTTCAACAAGATCAAAAACTGCTTAAAGTCTGATAAACACCAGTTTCACATAAGCAGTTAAACATAAGCAGTTTCACATAAAAGCAGTTTCACAACAAGCACTTTCACAACAAGCACTTTCAAATAAGCAGTTTCACAATAAGCACCATCAGAACCATCAGAACCAATAAACCATCAGAACCAACATAAACCATCAGAACCAACATAAACCAACATAAAGAATCAGAACCAATAAACCATCAGAACCAACATAAACCAATAAAGAATCAGAACTAATAAACCATCAGAACCAACATAAGCACCAACATATAGGGGGTGTTAGAATAACACAATTATGTGGACTGCTTATTGTGAAACTGCTAACTAGACCCTTTTTTTAGATCTAACCACCATCAGAACCAAGCATCACGCGGGGTTAGATCTAAAAATGGGTCTAGTTTAGATCTTTTAGATCTTTTTTAGATCTAAAAAAAGCACCAACATCAGACTTACCAACATCAGAACCAACATAAGCCCCAAAAAAGGCGTATGTTATCCTAACAAGAAACCAAAAAAGGCGTGTGTTATCCTAACAAGAAACCAAAATAATTAACAAGAAACCAAAAAAGTTACAAACATCAGACTTACCAACATCACAGATCTTTTTAGATCTAAAAAAATCTAAAAAAAAGTTACAAACATCAGACTTACCAACATCACAGATCTTTTTAGATCTAAAAAGATCTAAAAAAAGCACCAACATCAGACTTACCAATATCAGAACCTACATAAGCCCCAAAAAAGGCGTGTGTTATCCTAACAAGAAACCAAAAAAGGCGTGTGTTATCCTAACAAGAAACCAAAATAATTAACAAGAAACCAAAAAAGTTACAAACATCATACTTACCAACATCACAGATCTTTTTAAATCTAAAAAGATCTAAAAAAAAGTTACAAACATCAGACTTACCAACATCACAGATCTTTTTAGATCTAAAAAGATCTAAAAAAAAGTTAAAACCGTGTGTATCCATTCAATACCAATACCACCACACCCACAGACTTTCCATATCCCACCCCCATCCCCCATCCCATCCTGATCTACAAACAAAACCACCATCAAAAATCGCGTGTATTCAATACCACCACCAAGAACACGATTTATTAGTGAGAGAAAAGAGAGAATATTGCAGAAGAGAGAGGGAAGGGGGCAGGGTTGAGTGAGAGAAAAGAGAGTCAGGGTTGAGTGATAGAAAAGAGAGAAAGAGAGAATATTGCAGATGAGAGAGGGAAGGGGGTGGGGTGGGATATGTGAAGTCTGTGGGTGGGGTGGTATTGGTATTGAATAAAACGTGGTTTTAACTTCTTCTCCTTTTCTTTCTTTTTTCTTTTTTTTTTAAGACAAAGTAAAAAATAAAAAAAAAAAAAAAAAAAAAAAAAAAAAAAAAAAACAAAATTGTTAAAAAAAATTTGTAAAAAATAGTTGTTAAAAAAAAATGTTATAAAAAATAACAATAAAAAAAATTCTAAGACAAAGTAAAAATTAAAAAAATAAATAAAAAAAAATAATAATAAAAAATAAAATAATAATAATTGTTAAAAAAAAATTGTAAAAAATAGTTGTTAAAAAATATATGGTAAAAGTTATAAAAAATAAAGTAAGTTGTTAAAAAAAAAGTTGTAAAAGTTACAAAAAATAAAGTAATTTGTTAAGATAAATAAAAGTTGTAAACGTTATAATGTATTTTCAGGTGTTCAGTTCTCCCGAGCAACTAACTGATTGGGTGCAAAATATAGCTCGAGGGATCGGTTTTGTTATTGTTAAAAAAAGAACCAAAACAGATAAGCGGTATTTGTACGCAATCCAGTATGGGTGTTCAAAGGGTGGGAATTATGAACGTGAATGTTTAGAAGATGAAATTAAACGGCAAACGAGTACCTCTAAAATCGATTGTCCATTCAGATTAGTGGCTAAATATTCACAAACACAAGGTTTTTGGAGGTTGAGGGTGAAGTGTGATAGGCATAATCATGATTTTGTAGAGTCGTTGCATGGTTTCCCATATGCAATGAGACTAAATGATGATGAGTTCAGTTTTGTGCAACAATTGACAGAGTTTCACGTACCACCACGTCATATACTTTCATCAATAAAGGATCGTAATCCGGATAACGTGTCTAGCATTATAATTATATATAACGCACGTAATAAGATCCGTGGAGCCCTAATAGGTGATAGAACTCCAATCGAAGTCCTTTACTCACATTTGATGCATTCAGGGTATACATATTATGAGAGGGTAAATGAGCATAATGAGCTTGAGGAACTATTTTTTGTTCACCCCACGTCATATGCTCTATGGTGTACATTCCCTGAAATCATGCTAATGGACTCAACATACAATACCACGTTTTTTAAATTGCCATTTTTTGAAATTGTCGGATTAACTTCGTATCTGAATAACTGGCTGCAAGGTTATTCAGACATGTTTCTCGCGTTTATTACCGATCAATATCGCAGCTTCGGCCAGACAACAACATGCAGAGTTGAGGCTCAACACGCTTTGTTGAAATTATACTTGGGCAGCACACAGTCCAACTTAGACACGTTGTTGAGTTCGATCGATAAGATTCTCGTTTCGCAAGAAACTACGATAAAGGAATCTTTTAACAGAAGCAAAAACGAGAGAATGAATAAATGTAATATACCACTATTTGCAGAATTGTGGTATAAAGTTTCCAAATATGCTTTGGAACTCATGTTCGATGAACTCCAACTGTCGATCGACGCCCAAGATTGTACTCATCAGTTGCGGTCAGTTTATGGGCTACCATACTTTCACGAATTGCTTTACTATCGGATTCATAGTAAGTATATTAAATTTATGACTATTAAGTTATTTTCCCCATTAATATCAGTAATTTATATAAGTCACTTTTAATGAATGCAGATATGGCCATTCCACTGGATACGGTTGATATTTTTTGGAAAACCCTATCTGTTCCGTGGCCTAGTATCAATACTGAAGTTGGTCCTTCTTGTGATCCTGACGATGATCCTTCTTGTGAAGATGACATACAACAATTCAAGAGTGTTTTTGACAAAATGTCGTCGTTTGTGAAGAAAAGTATGTTAAAGAAGGTGAGAGGGATATACAATCCTGAATCTGTTGATATACGTCAACCTGCTGTTCTCGTGGACGTCCGAGCGCAAAGGACAAAAAGTCCCAGGCTACAAAAGTCCCAGACTTAAATAAAGTACCAACCGTAGATCACCGAAGAAGCACAAATTCAAGATCTACAAAAGTCCCGGACTTGAACAAACAACCTGCGAGACATAGTTCTTACATGGGTCCTAGAGTTGAAAAAAGTCCAAGACACAGGTTATACGTTGGAAATAGGGAGAGCGACTATTTGATTCAGCAGATTCCACAGCTTTTCTGTCGATACATCATAAGTATCTATAATGTGCTAGGTGATGGAAATTGTGGGTTTCGGTGCGTTGCCCACGGTATTGGTCAACCCGAAGATAGGTGGCTCAATGTTCGAATGTGGTTATTGCAAGAGTTAGACGTTAATCGTGACTTTTACATACGTATGTGGTGGCAAAGAGACTATGACATGCTTCGGAGATCAATAGACTGGTTACATGATGGACCTGCACCGGGAGACTACTAGATGATTATGCCAAACACGGGGTTGGTTATTGCTTCAGTGACTAACCGGCCTGTTGTATTTATATCGCGACAAAGTTTTATGTGTTTTCCGCTTTTTTCCGGTCCAAATCCAATCCAAGGAACTAGCCCCCTTGTGATTGCCCGTGTGGGGAGTGAGGATTGTGGTCACTTCATTCATCTGACGCTAGACGAAAACTCACTAGTTCCTGATATTCACCCACAATGGAGGGCGCACAGAGTTGCCGATGCATCCGGATGGGAAAATTTATATTCAGATCGACTACACCTGTATACTGAGATTAGACAAACACAAACATAGTAAATGATTACTGATTTATGTTGTAAATAATTATACAGACAAAACATTGTAAATGATTACTGATTTATGTTGTAAATAATTATACCGACAAAACATTGTGAATGATTACTGATTTATGTTGTAAATAACTGTTTGTATTATTTAAATTAACAATACATTACTGATTTATGTTGTAAATAACTGTTTGTATTATTTAAATTAATTCTTTGGCCAGGTGGAACAAAATAATCCTTTCGTGCGTCGCTGTCGGAGAGGATTGATTATAGAGAAGACATCTCGTAAAGACACTAGTTATGGTCAACCGTATTATGCATGTCCTTTTTCAGTGGTAAATAATCATACGTTTGCTTAGTTATGTAAATTATTTGTTTGTTAATAATACATTTCTTATTATTTTCTTAACATGTAACAGTTAGGAACAGATAACTTTGGGTGTGGGTACTTTATGTGGAAGGATGCTTTTCAAAAAAAACACTTTAGTCAAGCCTCTTCTTCAACGCAGTGCTCAAACTGCGTAGCTAAAGATAATAAAATTGACAAGCAAGCTAATAAGATTGACCAGCTTGAAACAAGAAACAAGATGTTAGTGTCTCAAAACAAGATGTTGATGACAAGAATAAAGACGCTCGAGGCATCACTGGAATTGGCAAGGAATCTTGAGGATCACGCATGTCAGTCGGGTGCAATGCTCCATGAGCTTTTAGATGACATAAATAATTTTCACATGTAGTAGGTGTTGTTGTTTTTAAGTAATGCGTTAATGTTCTTGTATAATTGAATAATAACATTTGTTTTTGTAGTTGTTTAATGTGTTAACGTTAACGTGTTATTGTTGTTGTTTAATTAAATAGAAACACATTAGACGAATACATTGTAGTTGTTTAATGTGTTAACGTTAACGTGTTATTGTTGTTGTTTAATTAAATAACATAACATAAAAAACATAACAAATAAACACTAAAATAAACATTACACAAAATAAATAAAACAAATACATACTAAAAAAAATAATAATAATAAATAAAAATATTAAAAAAAAAAAAAAAAAAAAAAAACAAAAAAAAACGAAAAGGACATGCTACCCCACTAGGGGTGCCTCCTTTGTAATTCTAGGGGTGTTAGGATAACACACCCACATAGAAAATAGTCTCAAAAACTAGTTGTGGATGGCAAAGCCAAACAAATAACAAACTAACAAAAAACTTTATGCACCAGCCGGGAATCGAACCGTAATTCTAGGGGGTGTTAGGATAACACACGCACATAGAAAATAGTCTCAAAAACTAGTTGTGGATGGCAAAGCCAAACAAATAACAAACTAACAAAAAACTTTATGCACCAGCCGGGAATCGAACCCGGGTCTGTACCGTGGCAGGGTACTATTCTACCACTAGACCACTGGTGCTTTTATGCTATATGGTAAAATCTTTGGCTTTTATATACATTTGAATTATTTATTTTTATCACAATTACTGTTTCTTATTCTTTGGCATCGATTGTAGGACTGTAGGAGTAGTATCATATGAGATATATTTACAATAATTAGGAAAAAAAAAAATCAAAAATCAAAATCAAACTAGATAACATTATCACCACAAAAACCAAATACTATCATATTCTGCTCCAGCAATCATTTTACTAGCATATGTAATGTGTTTATACTGACAATAGTACAGTAAGGACATATTCAAGTCGAGATACATGAGATAATAACATCGAAAAAAAATCGGGTAGCAATTTCATTTTGTACATATTGAGAAAACAGGCTTGGGTCAATGCTTTCCACTCCAAGCCACGCTCGAAGCTTTCAATCTGAGCTCTGTACATGTCACAGTTCACCTGACGATCCCTGTTTAGATAAGCTCCACAATCGTTGTTCTTGTTACACACATACCACCACAATCCCTATGACAAATTCGTCGACTGTCGGTACATTTCGTTGACGCAATAGTACAATCCTGTCAGCTGAGGATAAACCACTGTAGTTGCAACTTTTGCTAAGGTTATATGATCGTGTTGATCAGATTTTGATTTGAAAAGAACTTGACTGTGACCGGGAAAACAAGCAAATGACTGACATAATGTTTTGATAGCAGTCGATAGAAGATTAACTTTCATGAGAACTAATAAAATCACAGCAAACTTTTGTTGTTTGTCTATGCTTGAAGCTCGCCAAAATCCCATGAACAAGAGTAAACAGTGAACTAAACAATATCTTGTTAAACCAGCAAAATTCATCAGTAAAATCTGTTATTAAATGCATAAAAACAACATAATTCAAGTGTCAACTCACCAAACAACTGCCTTAGGAAAACATTATTGTAAAACTGAACTTATGTTACCTTATGATGATCGATAATGTACTCAGAATGCTTGTAGACTATTCTATTATAAGTGGTGCATACAGGAAGAGATAATCAAGGATGTTACTATAACTCTAACCAAGTGTCCAATTACAATCAAGTAAAATTGTTTAATTAAATTTATCCTGAAAAAATTACATTCAACTGGAAAAGATAGATACATCATTCAAGGCTGAGAAACGAGGTGCCCAATTTAAGGTCGATATTCGTTTAGCTTCAGCTGGAGAAAGAAAGATAAACCCGTCAGTAAGAACTAGTTGCATAGCTTTTACCATGTAGAGAAAACTTTGATCACATCTGGCTCCTCAGTGATAAACATACGACTATCGATGAAAAGCTGATGACTCACGTCGCGAGCCCCAAATGAATTCTGGATGTAATTAAGCAACTATAACAGTAACACAAGTTCTTCATAACTGTCACTGTAACCTTAACTTAACCCACCTAGAATGTGAAAACTAACCTGCTATATATTAAACGTGCAGACTTTCAAGTTACAAGACTCGCAATTGTGTGTCCAAATATGTGTTTATGGAGCACTTCATATGTAGCAAGTGTGCTTTTCACAACAAGCTTTACCTCCCTTTATCATGAAAATATAATCGCTGCACTGCTGTATCACAAATAAATATTACAAGAAGACAGGCAATATATGAACTGGCAGATCACCAATAATCACCGCAAGAACAAATACCATCCTTAAAAGTATGAAACCGATTAGAATCCCTAACAATAATCTCCCTTTCTGTAATCTTAGATATATACTTAGTAGCAGTATGACAATCCCCACATACCCGCAAGTTCTTAAATATTCTAATGGTGGTCTTAGGAGGAGTATTTAGGATTCCGTACGCAATCGCCAATCTTTCATTATGACTAGTAAGAATATGCTGCTTTTCATCCTCCTCGACATCCTGCAACACAAAACTATAATCCGGAACATAACCCAAAAGCTTCATTTTCCCCAATAATTCATCCAGCTTTTCATATATTTTGTCACACTGTGGATGTGAATAATTCCCAGTGTAAAAAACCTCCATTTTATTATTTAATTCAATATAGCTCCAACCGGGATTCTTCTTTAATCCTTTACTATCAGCCAATGATCTCACATTATCCACACCTTCCCATTTACCAGCAGTTGCATATATATTTGATATTAAAACGTAATACCCGACATTATTTGGATCAACTTCTAATAATTTATCTGAAGCCACTTTACCCAAATCGGTATTTCCATAAATCCTACAGGCACCAAGAAGTGCACCCCAAACTGATGCATCGGGCTTTATAGGCATATTTTCAATAAAATTATAGGCTTTTTCTAGTTTGCCGGCACGACCGAGTAAATCTACCAAACAACCGTAATGCTTTAAGCCTGGTTTGATCCCGTATTCTTTTTGCATCACATTAAAGCACCACTCACCCTGCTCAACTAAACCTGAATGACTACATGCTGACAATAACGAAATGAAAGTTATAGTGTCGGGATGAACCCCTTCATCAAGCATGTTCCTAAACAGTTGTAAAGACTTCTCTCCGTGTCCGTGTATTCCAAGACAGGATATAACGGCATTCCAGGGAACTGAACTCGTTCTAGGTACTTCGTAGAATAACGACATTGCGTCTTCCACTTCTCCACATTTTCCATAAAGATCAACCAGGCATGTTCCAATGAAGACATCTAAAACTAAGCCATTTTTTAGGACCTTCCCGTGGATCGTTGCTCCTTCTTTTAGCGCTCCTATGTGAGCATAAGCCGGTATGATGCTCGCCCACGTTCCTTGGTTTGGTGTTACAGATGCAGTCTCAACCATCATATGGTATACCTCAATGGCCTCGCTTGCGAGACCATTTTGTCCGTACCCTGTAATCATTGTATTCCACGAAACCACATCTTTTAAAGAAAGTATTTCAAATAGTTTACGTGCAGAATTCACATCACCCAATTTTGCATACATGTCAACCACCGTGTTCCCGATGATGACATCCTTATCAAACCAACATCTTCTTAAAATAAAGCCATGAACACTTTTACTACTGCTAGAATGCCGAGACTGCGCTACACTTGAAGCAATACTTACAAGTGTCAACAAATCAGGCTTAAAACCATTCACTTGCATGTGACCAAAAAAGTTAACTGCGCGATCAGGAATATGATTCTGTTCATAAGCTGCAATAATCGAATTCCATGATACCAAATCTTTCGTCACCAAACTATCAAAGATTTTTTGTGCCCGTTCAACTTCACCAAATTTAGCATAAAAGTTGACAAAAGCATTCCCGACGAATAAATCAGAGTCTAACCCATGCTTTATAACATATAAATGCAGCAATCTTCCATGCAGCATATCATCCATCTGTGCACAAACTGGAAGCACGGTGGAAACAGTAACTGAATCCATTTTAATCCCTTCCAATTTCATCTCGTCTAAAATGTTTACCGCCTTATCTACTTTCCCGTTTTGACAAAACCCCGAAATTATCGCGTTCCAACAACCCATATCACGAGCCGGCATGTTACTAAATATTTGGTAGGCAGAATCAAATAAATCGAAGCGACAGTACATATGGACTAAAGAAGCCGCCACAAAGACATCCCATTCCAACCCTGATTTCAGTATCCAACAATGTATTCTCGTCCCGTCCTTTATATTTCGACACGCTTTCAAAACAGGTGGGAAGGTATAAAAATCAGGGTTAACTTTGTAGTTCAACATTCTGTATAAACAACTTATGGCATCACTAGGAATGTTGTTGCGGACGTATGCGGATATCATGGAATTCCAAGTGTAAACATCTTTGGTTTGAATTTGATCAAAAGTTTGTTGACATAGGGTGATGTTACCAAGATTGGCGTAAAGGTTAACGAGCCTTGTGGAAATGAATAGACTTTGGACCTTCCCGTAAACAATAAGTAATGCGTGAAGGCATTTGGCGAGGTGCGATTTTGTGCATGAGTGAAATAGAAGGTCGATATCAAGTTCTCTGGCATTGGTTCGGATGTAATCAGATGAAGTTTGTATATAGTTCGGAACAGCGGAATATGATGTATGAAGACCCACGCCAGAACGGGAAAAGTTAGTTTTGCGATTTGGCAGTAATCTGGAAGAGAAAAAATAATTAGTTTAGTAAGCTAACAGAAGTATTAATATGCAGCAATTAAGAAAAGTATTCGAAATATTACAAGAAAGGGAACATACTGTATTATGTAAGGCCTGGGCATATGTATTAAGTCTACCGAACTTAAGAATGAATTTTGCAAGGACTAATCACTGACCCATATTCATATTTTCATCCACTCGCATCATGTTTGCAAGAAATACAACCGTAATGCAATCCTGGGGTTTGTGATACCATATATTTCATTCAGGGTGAGTTTCTTTAAGCATAAATGAATAACATAGTGAAGAAAACCATGCCCTTTTGGATATGGAAGTGATTTTGTTGTTCTCACGCCAATTATAGTTTCTAAACTCAATATGCCATCAAAATGCAAACTTATATGATGACTAAGCTACAATAGCATACCTATATGATTACAAGATAAGTACTAACTGCTTAATGAGCTCATTAGTGCAGCTAAAAGTATTAAAAACCTTTTAAATGTGATCAGTGTCCTACTTGCATTAAAAACCTTTTGAATCGAATCTAAATGTCTAATGGCAGGAACTATCATCACCACTAAAACTACACAACTAGCAACACCAAAATTTTATGTTTCAGCTTACTCGTGGGTTTTGTAGACTAGCAAATCCTATCACAACAAGTCCCCACCATTGTAATATCAAGTCATGAAGTTTAACAAAGACAGAAACCATGATATGATAAACATGTAGATGTATGTCATGTTATAAAAAAAATTACGACTGTTGTTAAACCAAAAGTAAGCAAATCAAAAAATGGAAAGCGATGAATTCGAGGGACAAGACATATTTCCAATACACAATACTTGTTTACTGCCAATTTGCATTTAGAAATGCAGGCAAATTAAAATCGGTAATAGAGCCTCTTTGATGATTAACCAAGTTTGCTATTAGTAAAGTTACCATTGTTCATCCAATTACCATACATGAAAGTAAAAATGTTGGTAAGATGAACAAAAAGAGGGAAGCATTTTTCTCTTTTTAAAATGCAAGTATAATAGCAATAGTAACAATAAGATACGATTAACGACAAGAGCAAAGAGCCTTACCTACCTCCAATTAGAACCCTAAGCATCGGAAGAACGATAGCTAGCACTGTATCAAATACAGCTTTTTCACCACCGATACAAAAAGCCTTTTAAACTGTGCCCTGCATTTATAACGCAACCAGTCAGACGAGTAAATTCAGAACACACCCTGAAATTATTGTGTAATCAGTCACACGAGTAAAAACTAAAAAGACTATCTTTTTTTTTTTTTTTTCAAAGTATTACCAACATAAACGGGTAAATGGATGAGGTTTTCCCTAATCAGGTTAACCGGGCAATTGTACGCAGCCTAACGGGGGTATCCCCTTCCAACCCTTCCCTGGTCACCCCACTTACCGTTATCAAGCGTCTTACCACTAAGCTATTTGGTAATCTTTCTCATCAAAACAATAGTAATATATTTTAAAGCCCAATATCAAACAATATTAGAAAAGTATCAATAACTCTAATTTGATAAAGATGAACAAAATAGAAATGTAATTACACTAAACCCTAATAACAATAAACCACACAAAACAAATATATAACAAATGAAAATTAAAGTTCAAGTTATATAATTTTGTACCAATTAAAGAAAGCTAATTCAAGGTTCTGGTTCCGGCGTGGATAACTGACGGCACAATGCTACTACTCATTTGTTTTCATAAAACCAATATATTTGCAATTAAATTACCTTATAAACCTTTTTAACTCATTTTGGACCTCCTTTTGCAACTCCGAGCCCCCTTAAAAATTATGAACCATTTCAACCCAGTTCTTGAACTCGCTTTATATATATAACTAAATGAACTTTCATTTTACCTACAAACAACCCACAATTTGCAATTAAATTGCGAGTTCAGTCTCCAATTCCTTTACACTGTGTTCTCAAGCTAAAGTGTTTGAAAAGTAAAATAAAGAATCTAAGAAGGAAGCAAATGAAAATTATTTATATAGGTGTGTTCTCAAGATGAAAAATAGTAGAGGAGTGAAAGAAAGAAATGCGACATTTTTACTATAATGCCCTCATGATTTATTCTTACTTGTATATTGTATTAAAAACTAAGAAGGACTATTTGGTAATTTTAAATGTAGATCATTGTATTCTTTCACTTTCATCTCATTTTTTGAGTGAAAGTTCCACTTTCATTTCCGCTCATATCTAAAAAAATCTTAAGAACACAAACTAAATTTAGTTTTATTTACTTTGCTTCCACTTTACCTCCTAAATTACACTCAAGTTTTTTTATTTTCTCTTGGACCTTCTTTTGCAACTGTGAACCGTCATAAAAGATTGTGAACCTTTTTATGAACCTATTCAACCCAGCTTTTGAGCTCACTTAACACTAAAATGAACCCTTCATTTTACCCGCCTTTCCCTCTTCTTCTCTCTCTGTTTTCCTACTTTACCCAGCACCAAATCGTCGTTAAAAAAACCTTCAAACACAAAATTAAACAATGAACCTTTAAATTCGAAGTTTCAAAAACCCAAAAAAAAAAAAAAAAAAAACCCAATGTGGTGATTCCTAATAGGATACGATATTTCCAAGTTACGTGATGAAAATATGATCTTTGGTTTTTGTGGTGATAATGTTATTTATTTTATTCACGACTTTTTTTTTTTTTTTCTAGTTATCGTAAATATATATCATATTCAAAAATAAAAAAAGCAGTTACTTACGCGATGAAAATAAATCATTCGAACTTATAAAAGCAAAGATATTAACATATAGCATAAAAGCACCAGTGGTCTAGTGGTAGAATAGTACCCTGCCACGGTACAGACCCGGGTTCGATTCCCGGCTGGTGCACCGTCTTTTTGTTTGGCTTCCTCATCAGCAACTAGTTGTTTAGGGTATCATCCAAACACACCTTGAACTGCTCTTAGTTTCATGTTGTACATTTGATGAATTTGTCTTAATAGGTCAGACACTTATTATTATGTGTTACTTTTACCCATAATTTCCTAATCTGCCTCTACTTAAGCCGATTAGATTAAGCCAATGACATTATCATACAAAATATAAGATTAATGGAACTACTACGTATATATTATTGCATATGGTTAACTAAGCAATATCAATAGTAGGAGATAGGGGTGTAAGCAAGTCAAGCTTTCATAGAGTTATTATCGAGCCTTGAGTCCAAAAATGAGCTTGAGATGTTTGATAAGTCTAGCATGAATTTATTTAAGGAATCGTTTCAATTTTTGTTATTATCGAGCTTTTAAGTAATATATATGTTTTATATATATTGTGTATATTTTAAAGGTTCATATGTAAAAACACACTAAATGTAAATATTATTTACGAATGTATTGAGTTTTTCGTGTCAAGTTCGAGTATAATTTATATCTTATCATATATTTCAATCTAGTTGGCTTAAAAAACACATCATTGCAGATAAATAGAGCTTTTAGAGCTGAGCTCCACAAGATTCTTCAAGCTATCGACTCAAAAATAATATTGCTGATATCAAGTCAAGGTTTACAAAAATGATTTGGTCAATGAGGTATCTTGTTACAACAATAATTATTCAAACAATAGGCGACACAACGACGCCAAACAGAGAGAAAAAATAGGGGGCATTCTGGGAATCGAACCCAGGACCTCTCGCACCCAAAGCAAGGATCATACCACTAGACCAAATGCCCAATTGGTGTTAGCTGCAGCAATAAAAATTGCAAAATTTAAAAAAAGAAAGGGGCGTTCCGGGAATCGAACTCGGGACCTCTCGCACCCGAAGCGAGAATCATACCACTAGACCAAACGCCCTGTTGTTTATTCTGAATACTTAATATTTATTTAACTACGTTCTTTACTATCAGCGTCATACACCAAAAATAAAAAAAAAAAAAAAGCAACCAAATTTTAAAAGAAAATGTATTTTTTTCTAGCTAAATGCTAAAAATGAAAGATTTATCTCTTTGAAATTTTCTATAGTTTCTCTATACTTTTTTAGTTGCTGCATCGGATAGTTCGATACTTAGATTTAATTCCATCTATAATAACCTGCTACTGTTGTCTGCTTAATCATGGATTTGGGTTTTCTAATCTAAATCTGATATACGGATGCATTTTGTAATGAGCGGCATTCTTTAAATAAACATGCTGTAAAACGCTTCTTGCCCGAACAAATGACAGTTCAGATATTCACTTAACTCAAATACACACAAATGTGTTTATACAAAAGCCTCTATCAAATGTCTCTGCATCCGACAAACACATATCGACTGTACAAACTATCTCAAAAAAAGAAAAAGCCATGGTTGCTTCAACATGGAGGTTAAACAAACCACAATACACAACCAAATATTTAACTACAGTGTTAACATGCATAAACAAGCATGCAAAAAAAAAACTAAAATAACTCGATGGAGAAATTCTTCAGGATATGGAGTTTCTTAATATATGCGACGCTAATATAAGAAGCTCGACCATTTCAAAACCAGCTGCAGACACTGAATCAACCTTTTCCGCACTTGAGATGCTATCATTTGCCTCAGCCAACCAACTTACAGGAAGAGAACTACCAAGTGCCGTCTTTAGAAGATTTGCCTCTGCAACAATATTCTCAATAATTTTTGATTTGCTGTCAACTGTATCCTCAACGGTAACAGATTCTTTAACCTGAGAGTTTACAGCATACCGAAGATATGTAAAATCCGCATAGACTAACTATTTTAAAATGGTGAAAGATGATTACCTTAACAAGTGAGAGACGAAGTCTACGAACTGAGGCAGTTAGATGTTCTATACTTTCCAAACTCTCTTTCAGGGATGTATAATCGATCTTCATTCTGCATAACATATAAAGCAATAAAAAAAACAGATAAGCACCTAAAAGAGATTATAAGGGGCAAGGGGGTGTGTGGAATTGTCTCTTCTAGCACATCATACCATGTGAAAGCAAATAAGTCATTTCCACTTTCTTCTTTTACTAGGATTACCCCCTACCGAACCTACAATTTTCATCTTTAGTGGCTCTCTTCTACTCTTAAAACCTCTTATCGTTGATGAGTTCGCATTGTTATAGGAAACAAGTGACCAAAATACATCATTCTATCCTTAGAACATTCAAGCCAATCAATGAATTCTCGTTGAAGCACATTATGGCTCTCAAGTTGTGGTGATGGACTATAATCAGATAGCATTTGATATAAACTGAGGCTTATGGTATGTTTGACATATTGTTAATATTTGTAGAAATACTTGGATGGTTTGTTCACCTTTTTATGCATCATTTATACATAACAAAACCCTAATCAATCCTAGCGGGGAGTTTTAGCAAGTCTCCGGGTAGGATGTAACTTTAATGGAAAGCAAATTATGCTTGTTCATGACTTCATTCCAAGTAATTAATTTTCCGTATAAAAATTAGATACTATGATTAAGAATTAGCCATTTGGATGCAGAACCAAGAACCAATGCAATAAAGGTTAGTAGTACACGATACATTGCTTGCATCTACATGACCTAACTCTTTGATCATACCCTCTAAATCATGGACATAAAAAGTAATCACAATCAATGATAGCTACATAGTTCAATTTCCCATTAATGCCACAGCTACCTGGATATTTCTAAACTAACCACATGACTTGTCTTCAAATAAATTTGAAAAAGATAAGGGTTTTGTCATGTCAATATGATAGATTAAAAAGTGAAAACTAATGCATAAAAAATGGAACAAAGTATCCGAAAAATTATACAAACATTAACAATATGTAAAACAAACTAACGAAACATTTTGTTATTATTGAGAATATAATGCAGTGTAAGTCCATAATGTGCCTTCCAGCAATGCAAAGAGATGAAAGAAAATACGGTTTAACACATACTAGAAGAGAGAGTGATGGCAGATATGTAGGTTACGTATGAAATTATCCCAATAAGAGAAGGGGGGATGTTGAGATGACCTATTGCCCTCACGTGGGAGAAACCAATGAAAACAAACTCCATTGAGGTGAGAGACTATTTATGCAACAAGGCAGTGCTCTTAGGGACCTTTTATACTATTCTTGTCTCAACAATATAATTCAAAATAGTAAAAGCGCATCATAACACTATCTACAACTTGTTTCTGAGAGAAGATTATTTGATTAAACTTATTCATTATCACTTTCCAAATCCAAACACCTCAAATCATAAGAGATGGCTATATATAATGTCATATCTAACGGGAAGGGGCATCAAGATTTTGAAATAAAAAGAAACCTAAGAACAGACGCAAAGAAATTACACAAACCTTGCAATATCCATGGTACTTTTCTTGCTGATATTATGTGCATACTCTTGGTGGGCTCCACCTTTACTTCCATGGGAACTAGGAGGATTAATCCATTGGCTAAAATATGTCTTCTTTAACAAACCCTTCAACCTTCCATCATTATCCCGAATCATGCTTTTCTCTTCATTACCCACCAAAAACTTACCTTTCTTTACATCATCATTTAGTTTCCTATATGTGTGAAAACCATAGTAACATCACAAACTCGAGTGATAGTTGTTACAATATTAGTTTCAAGAAAAAAAAAATTAAAAAACATACTCTTGTAGTAGATGGTATTCCCGCTTCAATTGTGCTAATTCCATCAGGGCAACCACCTTTTCATTTGTTACCTATAGAAAGTTTTATACTTGTTACTTAATTGAAAATGCATACTATTATTAGATAAACAAACTAATGAACTAAACACTTTACTTGTACTAAATTTCTTTGTAGCTCTTCATGTTTACTCTGTAGAGCTGCATTTACGTTGCTCTCTAACAAATATCTCTCATCCTGCTGTGATAAAAGCAGCAGTGCTTCAACCTGAAAAGGTTTAATGAATAACAATGATCAGTCAATATTAATCCATTTTTACACCCTTTTGATGAAGGGCCCAGAGATGTTGAAGTTGAATATAAGTTGTTATGCCCACATGATTTTTCATGTTTTATCATCAACATATTTGGATATACATATATTTATAAATGAAATATACGAGCATATGAACAAACACCTTCTCTTTTAATGCCTGAGCAAGGGGTTCAGAAGCATCCTCTCTTCCAGAACTGCAAGGTTTGTGCATGCCAGACACATCTTCCTATAAAATAGGTTGAACAGAACCATTTGTGAGTAAACCTGTCAATATTAACTTATTCAATATAGCTAAAATTACAGCAGTAACGGTGACATTCTTTTACCAGAAGAAGAGAAAGAATCAATGAATCATACACAAATACACATGCATCCATACACACGTACCTCATTGTTCAGAGTCTCAACAAGGGCTTCTGAGTCATCTCTGACTCCTCCAGAAATGGAAGTGCTTGGCAAGTCAGATTCGTCTTCCTGCAACAATACCAAGGCATCATTCTTACATCATTCATCAGATGATATATTATTTGGTACCTTATGACCAAAGTCAGTTCCCACAACTAGGTTGGATGCACATAGCAATGAACATGAAAGGATGTAAATAAAGTTATATGAAAACTTCTCCGTCAAATATTATTTTTTCCTTATATTTAACAAATTTATACAGCAAAAAATTTGGCAGAAGATACTCATATAGTCATATACCTTTGTAATAGTATCTGAACCAATATCAGGAGTTATATGTACATCACGACAATCATTTTCTTGCAATGCCATATCTGTCCGAGGAGACACATGTTTAACTTCTTCATTTACACAAATTTGTCTCATATATTCTTTAACATCATCAACAACTGATTTAAACTGAGAAGACTCCTCCTCAAGCAAATTCACGATGTCCATCCTATGCTGAGAATGAAAACTACGTAAGTCTGATATGTCACTCCTCATCTTTTCTTCCAGACAGACCTGTATTCATTTAAAAAACAATTCACATCAATTTCATGAACTTAAGCATCCTATGTTAGTTATCATCTACCATTAAAAGATTAAATCTTGCCTTCTTGTTTTTCAAATCATGGACCATCTTCTTCAAATGTTTTTCGATCTCTAGTCCCTGTATCGACACAAGAACTTTAAGTTCAGAAAGATATTCTTACATCACCATCATGAGTAAGTGACAATAACAGGAAATTAAAATAAAATACCATTTGTTGCCTGCTACGAAGATTATTTATGGATTTTCTCAATGCCTCCACTTCTTCCTCTAGCGCAGTCTGTCTGAATCAAAAGTCAATCCATTGCATAATGAAAATTTTAGTTAGTTAGTTGTTGGTGGTCAGAACTTACAATGTATTTTGTGGTCGATGTTTCCCCAGAACCAGTGAAAGTCCACGTATCGTCTGAATCATTCAGTAGGGACGTACACTTGTCTTCCCAATTAACATCATCATCATATTTCTCTAAAGAATTCTGTCTGATGTCATAGAACTTACTGATCACCTGTAACGAGTAACATAAGTTAACAAAAAACCATAATGATACATATTGGTATCGTATATACAAAAGATAATGCAGCCACCATAAAAACCTGTTTGAATGTTTCATTTTCAGTCTCTTGTTTTTCTAGATTAGTCTGAAGTGTAGCGGACAATTTCTTTTCTTCATGAATAACTGAGCTGAGTTCTTCTATCCTGGTCCAACCAACCAAATTAATGAGCATAACACTAGCACGAGAAAATCAATATTAAGTAGTGCCTTAATGACCAATAAATGGTTAAATACTTACTTTTGCTGCATAATGTCAAATTTTTGTGACACGATTTCCTCTTTTTCCTTGGCTTGTTCGGCCTATCAAAAGCCATATTAACATTTCTAGTCAAATAATTCGCTACAAGAAATCGCTCAAAGTACGTTGAAACAATTAAAGAATGATAATTGATGTAATCGTGTTTCAAAAAGAGACTAGACCTCCATTATTGCATTATCGCGTTCAGAGAATGCAGCAGCAACAGAACTTTGGAAAAACTTAATCTGCTTCTCCGCTTCTAGGCTCTTCAGAAGTTAATCAGAATAGGTATCATGAGTTATATAATTAATCCATTACTGTATAATTTAGGAATCGAAGTTCAATAAAAATGACGATTTGATGGTAAAAAAATGACCTTAGTAAGCTCAGCAGCATGTAGATCAGCTAACTGGTTCTGCAGAACAAACAAGAAAATTAATTATTGATAAATCTTGAATTACCCGAGAAGCCTTTAAGATAAGCTAAGAACTTACTTTTATACGATAAGCCTCTGAAAGCTCTTCTTGAAGATTAGCATTCTCTCGTAGGCAAGCAGTTAATTTCTTTTTCAACTCGCCGATCTCCTGCTCCAGACCAGCTGTCCTAATTGGGCATTAATATCAATGTTAGGTAACTCTTGAAACCAAAGATTGTTGTGAAACGAAACTGCATCCATGGTTCTTAAATAACAGCGTACCTTTGAAAATGCATCCTACTAGCAACAGCCGCATAACTAGGTCCAGCATGTTGCATACACATTTGTTCAATATCATTACGTAGTTCATCACGCTCTACATATCAAAATTGACAAAACTAATCAAATACATTCATCCAATTCCGCGATTTACTCATGAAACCATCAATATAGGCACTAAAACAAAGGATTGGCATACAGTTGGTTATAACTGAAACAACCTTTTGCTATACACCATTATAGTTTATTCAAAGAGGATGTTTGGGATTGGTTATTTTTTCTACTTATTTGTTTATTTACAAAGTTCTTTTCTACTTATTTGCTTATTTATCAGCATAATTTCATAATAATTATTTGAGATAAACATAACATGACTTTTTTTTCACATAATAAATAACTCCAAACTCTATTTCCGGAAGTGCTAAGTGCTACTACTATTTGTTTATCTGCTTCTTGTTGTTATAAGCAATCCCAACCCTCCTCTAAATCCTTACTTTGAAATACAACAACAGTCATATAATTTTCTAATATATACCACTTTAAATTAGATTCATAAGAAGGATATTAATGTCTACAAGAACAATGTTGTAAACTAACAAAACAGAGCACATACCGCGTTCGAGCAGTTGTATGCGTGAAATTAAAGCCGCACGATCATCTAACTGCTCATCCATTGCTACAGATTCCTAAATTGAAAATAGAAAAAAAATCACAATTATCATAATATAATAATTCTTACAAGTCTTTACTGACAAGAAAGGTTAAGCCAATTCATAATTAAGGTACCTTACTATCAAAATGATCAAAAAAGGCTTTTTGGTGCTAACTTTTGCAAATTTATCCAATAACATGTTGATAGTAATTAATTAGGAATTGGCATACCTTAAATCCCTTGTTACAAGTGAATTAAATGAGTAAACGTGAATGATTTCAATATCATAAGTTACCTGATCTTGTAAGCCTTAGAAGAATTATACGATTAATTTGAGTAGAACAAACTCTTTTTTTTTGTTTTGTTTTGCTATGAAGATACCAGACTACCAGCCTGTCATTTTGGTCCGGGTGGAGTTTATGCCAATGTTCTGGATATTGAACCTTAGCGGTTGGTTCATGGGTTGGACCAACTACACTTTCTTTTCTCAAGGTTTACGACTTTCTAATTCAAGAGTGTTTTATTCTCACATAAACTTTAAACCCGATGATAATCCGATAAAACTGTCTCTTTTAAAAGATTAGCGTAGTCTTTAGTATTATTTAAACATGTTTTAGTATACTACTTTGTAAAAAAAGTGTTAGAGATTGTGTTAACCGTTTTTTGTTCAAATAAGTAGTTATTTTTAATCTGTTTGTTGCTTATCTAGTGCTTATTATCTTTTCTAGTGTTTTATCTTATTTTGTAGTTAATAAAGTTGAGGGGCTTATTCTGGGTAAATGAAAGTTGATTTTAGCTGAAGAGGAAAGTTGTATGCTGAGTGTGAAGTTGATAGAAGACCAAAGGCTAAAGTGATACATTTTTTGGCTATATAATGAAGGCCTTCTGCTAGGGTTATGGACTTTTGATCATACGCTCTCTCAAAAGCTTATATCTCATTCTCTCTTTAAGTTCTAATCATCTTGATCTGTTTCTTAGTCTTGTAATCGTTTGGTTATTATCTCATTGATAATAATCTGATCTTGTAATCGTTCGGATATTGTTGGTTGGTAATCTGTGCCGACTATTGTGCTTTTAGATTGAATAAAGATTGTGTATAAAGTTGTTGCTATATCTTTGATACCATCGCACATGGTATCAGAGCCTTAGGCTGTTGATTATTATCGATTCAGTTTTCTAGGGTTTCTAAGAAAATTGGGGATTCTTGATTCTTGATTCTTCCGGTGGTAATTTGTTGATGCAAATAATGTTCTAAAAACGTTATTTATATCTTTCGATTACTTCACGTTTTGAGGATGATAAAATGTGAACTCACGTTACGTTAAAATTAACGTTAACAAGTCTTTAATCGGAAGATCCCGTTTCTACGCAAATCACTCTTGAACAAAGTTACAACTTGAACTAGTGATCAAAGAAGTGAATTTATGTTTTGAAAATTCACATCTTAAATGGGACAAAACATTTTTTCAAAAATACACATGACAAATTATTTTTGATATATTAAGAAATGTTTTAATGGAAAAATAAGTTTGAAAATCACAACAGCTATTTTTACCCCCAAAATAAGCTCCAACCTTCCCCAAATAAGTTTTCACCAAAAAAGACAAAATTTGGAGCGTCCTAGTCTACCACGGCTCCACGGTACCGTTAAATTTAACGGAGCCGTGGGTCATTTAATGGAGCTGTCCGTACCATTTTGAATTGTAACGTTCAGATTTTCTTTGCCTATAAATACCCACCTCTTTCACAGTTTTAGGCACCCTTCACACACAGAAAAATCCCTTAGTCAAATCCTCTCACACCTTTCACTTCTTAGGGTCATTTAGATTAGTTTTTCTTTGTTTCAAGAGTGATCCAATCATCCTTCAAGTGATCCTCTTCATACCTCTTCACTAACAAGAGAAGAACACAAGTATCCAAGTTGATACAAGGTGTTGCCATCCCTCTTCATTAGCAAGAGAAGAACTCAAGTAATCAAGAAGATACTAGAGTTATAGTTGATAGGTTTTTGTAACACTTGTTACAACCTTGTTGTGTCTTAGCATACATCAAGTTTATTTTCTTTTTGTGAGTGAGAGTGAAGATCAAGTGTGATCTATAGAGATAGTGAACATCTCTTGAAGCCATTGGGCTTGTGTGATTGATCAAGAAGATCAAGGGTCATTAGGATAGTGTTAGTCGAGTAGAGTGAAGTGATTGTTGATCATTGTGATCGTGTTGAGATCTTGGTGATCTCTTGAAGCCATTGGGCTTGAGTGTTTGGTCACGTGGACCTTGGTAGATTGGTGCTAGCTAAGATTAGCACTCGACATCTAGCTTAGTGTCGGTAATAGGATAAGCGACGTGTACGGTTTTCTCCGCCTTAAGGGAGGTTGTTGACATAGTGCTTGAAACTCTCGAGTGTGGTACTCGGGGAGTGGAGTAGGGCGAAGAAGAGCTTCGTAGCCGAACCACTATAAATCCTCTGTCTCGGTTTGATCTTTTCAACTCTACTCTTTACTTTTATTTGTTATTATTACTTAGCTTAGTGTGTAGTTCATATTGGTGTTGATTGATTACACATAGAGTTCGAATCAAAGTTTCCAATAACCAACTTTTAAAACAAGATTTTTAAAAGAAGTTTTTTTAAACCGGTAAACTATTCAACCCCCCTTCTAGTTTCCCACAATTGGTATCAGGAGCCACGTCAGTCAAGTTTTTAAAGTATATTGTATTTTAAAGCTTGAACCGATCAATGGATTCCGACAAATATCTAGAAGGGCAATCTATGCAAAGACCACCACTTTTCAAAACCGATTGTTTTATTTATTGGAAAACAAGATTCGAAACGTATGTGAAATCAAAAGACATTGATCTTTGGCATGTTATTACCGAGGGTGACTTTCAACCTATTCAAAAGAATCCGAAAACTAAAAAGGATGAAATAGTTTCTTATGATAAACAAAGTGATGAACTTAAAAGGAAATTAGCCAAAAATAATGAGGCTAAAATGATGATTTATAATGCTTTGCCTAAAAAGGAATTTGAAAGAATTTTTATGTGTAATACGGCAAAAGACATTTGGAAAACTTTGTTAGTCACTCACCAAGGTAATAACCAAGTCAAAGAGAACAAGATAGATCTTCTTGTTCAACAATATGAACAATTCTCCATTTCGGAGGATGAGTCAATAGATAATGCTTTTGCTAGATTTAATACTATTATCACTAGTCTTAAAGCTCTTGATGAAGGTTATTCTAGTAAGAACTATGTTAGGAAGTTTCTTAGAGCTCTACATCCTAAATGGAGAGCAAAGGTCACCGCCATAGAAGAGTCAAAGGACTTGGCGGCATTGTCACTCGATGAACTTATAGGAAACTTGAAAGTTCACGAGATGATAATCAAGAAAGACTCCGACATAGTCAAAGGCAAAGGCGAGAGAGTTAGATCTCTAGCATTGAAAGCCAAGAAGGAGTCTAGTGATGAGGAATGTTCGAGTTCCGATAGTGAAGATGAGGAATATGCACTAGCGGTTAGGGATTTTAAAAAGTTCTTTAGGAGAAGAGGTAGGTTCGTTAGGCAACCTCGTGATGAGAAGAAGACATCACAAAAGAACCATGTTGAAAAGAAAGGGACAAGTGATAGGAAATGCTTTAGATGCGGAGATCCTAATCATCTCATAGGAGAGTGTCCCAAGACACCGAAAGTCAACAACCAACGAGCTCTCATAGGAGGCGCCTGGAGTGATAGCGGTGATGATGAAGAAAAGAAGCCCAAGGACGAAACATGTCTAATGGCTCATGCTTCAAATGAGATATGCTTGGGAATCGACTTGGAGCCTGACGAATGGGTCAAGGATAGTGGATGCACTAACCACATGACGGGCAACCGAAGTCTATTCTCATCATACAAGGCATACAACGGAGGTAATGTCACTTTCGGTAGCAAACTTAAGGGCAACATTATTGGCAAAGGTACGATCACTCAAAACTCCCTCACTATTAGAAATGTTGAGCATGTAGATAACTTAGGATTTAATTTGCTTAGCATTAGTCAAATGGTAGATAATAAGTGTAGAGTTATATTCTCTGAAGAGGGTAGTGAGATCATTAAGGATGGTAAAACCATAGGCAAAGGAGTTAGGAGAAATGGCCTATTTGTTATGAAAATAGGAAATAAGCCTCAAGATAGGATATGCTTAGCAGCCATAGATGATAACTCCACTCTATGGCATAGGAGATTAGGTCATGCCAATATGCGCTTGATACAATCATTGGCGTCTAAGGAACTAGTTAGAGATCTACCTAAGATTAAGTTTGATCAACACTTTTGTGACGCTTGTAAAGTTGGAAAACAAGCTCATTCTAGTCACAAAGCTAAGAATATAGTCTCGACCTCTAGATGCCTAGAACTCCTTCATATGGCCTTATTCGGTCCATCCGCCGTACGGAGCTACGGAGGAAACTACTACACCTTAGTAATAGTTGATGACTACTCTAGGTACACTTGGACTAGATTTCTTAAGAATAAGACTTAAGCCTTTGAGGAATTCGAGGTTTTTAGTAAGAAAGTCCAAAATCAACTAGGATGTACTATAGTTTCAATTAGGACGGATCATGGTCGGGAATTTGATAATGAAGTGCAATTTGGAGTATATTGTGATGCTAATGGTATTACTCACAATTTCTCAACTCCACGCACTCCACAATCAAATGGGGTAGTAGAGCGGAAAAATCATACTCTACAAGAAATAAGTAGAACGATGTTGAATGAACAATCAACTCCGCAAAAGTTTTGGTGTAATGCGGTGGACACCTCAACTTACATACTTAATAGGATTTTAATTAGGCCTATCTTAGGAAAAACTCCATATGAAATCATGAAAGGTAGAAAACCTACTCTTGATTACTTTAGAGTGTTTGGAAGCAAGTGCTTCATACTAAACACTAAAGATTACCTCACCAAGTTTGACCCAAAGTCTTACGAAGGTGTCTTCCTAGGATACTCCCAAAATAGTAAAGCTTACATTGTCCTAAATAAGGAAACAATGAAAGTCGAAGAGTCACTCAACGTGACATTCGATGAAAGCCCTCCACCAACTAAGACATCACCCTTGGTGGATGATGACTTAGATGAGGAACAAGCCATTAAGATTAATGGCAAGAAAACCTTAGATGATGACATTGAGGATGAAATAGTTGAAGTTGACGAAATTGTCAATGTTAAGGAATCCAAGAACCATCCTATTGAAAATGTCATAGGAAACCTAAACCAAAGAACCCTTAGGTCACAAGCTCAAAACAAAAGTAATTTCTTTTGTTTTATATCTACTGTAGAACCTAAGAATGTTGGTGAAGCGATTAAGGATGAAAGTTGGACACTTGCCATGCAAGAAGAACTTAATCAATTCACCGCCAACCAAGTTTGGGAGTTGGTACCTCCTCCTAGGAATCAAACCATCATAGGAACTAAGTGGGTGTTTAGGAATAAACTCGACGAAAATGGCGTCGTGACTAGGAATAAGGCAAGGTTGGTAGCACAAGGCTATAACCAACAAGAAGGAATAGATTATGATGAAACCTATGCACCTGTAGCTAGATTAGAATCTATTAGAATACTCTTTGCCTATGCGTGTGCCTTAGACTTTAAATTGTACCAAATGGATGTGAAAAGTGCATTCCTTAATGGTTATATCAACGAGGAGGTATATGTTGCTCAACCTCCGGGATTCGTTGATTTCGAATATCCGAATCATGTTTATAAACTCAAGAAAGCACTCTATGGTCTTAAGCAAGCTCCCAAAGCTTGGTATGATAGACTGAAAGCATTCTTGATTGAACATGAATATACCATGGGAGTGGTAGATAACACGCTTTTCACAAAGAAACGAGATTCACATCTCATCATTGTTCAAATATATGTTGATGACATTATATTTGGCTCAACTTGTCCAGAACTGTGCAATGATTTTTCTAAAATCATGCATGACGAGTTTGAGATGAGCATGATGGGCGAATTAAATTTCTTCCTTGGTCTACAAATTAAGCAAATGGAAGATGGTATCTTCTTTAATCAATCTAAGTATAGTAAGGAAATGCTTAAGAAGTTTAGTTTAGAAGAGTCTAAGCCCATGAAAACTCCCATGTCCATGGAAATAAAACTCACGAAAGATGAAGAAGGTGAGTCTGTGGATAACACTAAGTATAGAGGTATGATAGGTAGTTTACTATACCTCACGGCAAGTAGGCCCGACATCATGTTTAGTGTCTGCCTTTGTGCTCGCTTCCAAGAGGATCCCAAAACCTCTCACCTTGAAGCGGTTAAGCGTATCTTCCGATACATTAAAGGCACTATACACTTGGGATTATTTTATCCCAAGGGGACCGGTATAGAAACTGTTGTCTATGCCGACTCTGATCATGCGGGAGATTACGTGGATCGAAAAAGCACGAGTGGCGTTTGTACCTTCATGGGTTGTTGTCTAACTTCTTGGTTCTCCAAGAAACAAACGGCTCTTGCCATCTCCACTACCGAAGCCGAGTACATAAGCGTCGGAAAGGCATGTCAGCAAGCACTATGGATGAAACAAGCCCTTAACGACTATAGCATATACTTAGATGATGTTCCCATTATGTGCGACAATAAAGGTGCTATTGACTTGAGCAAAAACCCTGTCCAACACTCCCGTACTAAACACATTGAAATTCGCCACCACTTCCTTCGCGATAATGTTCAGAAAGGAAACATTTCCATTGAGAAAGTTCCTTCTCAAGACAACATCGCTGACATACTAACCAAACCTCTCAAACGAGAATCCTTTAACTACCTCCGTCTAGGTCTAGGAATGATGGAACATATTCCATAAATCCCATGACTCTTGAAGTCATCCCGTGTATCTCGTCTAGTCAAGTTTAGGAACCCCTAGTGATAAGAATTTGTTAGGTACAAATTCTTTTCTCGTGTCATAAGATCTCACTAAAACAGCGAGACTTATTCGTCAAAAATCAAAATGGGACAGAAAACAGTCCCAGCAGATCACGGCTCCACTAAATGTGGCACGGCACCGTTAAATTTAACGGTACCGTGGAACCGTGCATCTGGTACATTTCGTATTTCAGTCCTCTTTTCCCACAATACTCATTTCAAACCCTCACAACCTCAGCAATTGCTGTCATAACCTAACCTCACAACCCAAAACTCAATTACACCTCTTCAAGATCATATTCAAGACTTTGATTTCAAGATCCTCAATCATTTTACCCTTTTCAACATAAGTTGTAAGTTTTCTCACTTTAATTTATTTCTAATTTTGAGTCTAGGGTTTGTTCATTGATGAAAATTGAATTGGGGATTTTCACCTTTTTCTAGGAATGTTTCAAAATTAGAAGTCATCAACACTAAAACACCCCAATTCCATCAATTTTAAAATCTCACAAAATTAGGATCATGAAATTATTCTTTTTCATGCATTGTTGATGCAAACTAAAAACACTTTCTCATGCATTCATGATCTCACAAATATTATTCGAATTACATAATCAATATGTACTTTTCGACATATTTGTTTGAGCTAAAGTGAAATCAGGAGTGTTTGGGTAATCTCATTATTTTTCTTTTGAGTCGAGATTACCGCACCTCCACATAGTCTGCATATAGGCACACACTAGGCACGTGTTGTATGCAACTGGTTTTTATTCTAAATTTTTCTTAAAATTTTCTTATATGACACAAAAATGTCTCATGAATATGATTTTGATCATCTCCTAACCGATACCTATACACCCGAAATCTCACGTGAACCCACTACACCCGGTAACCACATTCGTGCCTATGTCAATCTTGAAACCCGTCGGTTTCATGAAGGCCGTGTCGTTGATCCATCCCTAGTTTACCACCGGGACATCAACACTTCCTTTAGAGCTATAGGATTCGATTGTCTACTCCACATTAACGAGTACATTTGTCCTCGCTTTGTGTTGGAGTTCTTCCGACAAGTTGAACTCGTACGTAACGAGGATCAATCCTTGTCACTTTGGTTTTGGGTCAAAAACTTCAAATACGTTCTAACTCTTGAGCAATTTGCTCAAATCCTTAGAATACCCAATCATGGGCAATGTGCCTATACTGAAGATTGGTGTCTTGAGTCTCTCTTTCACTATCGTGAGGAGAATAGTCCGTACTGTTCGTACATACCCTCTCCAACCGAACTAACCAAAATCATCCGTACTCACCCTAACCCACATCCAACGAAAATTCGTTTGGAAGAAGTGCGTCATGAACTACTTTCTTGGGCAGTCATCCTGCGAGAAAATGTTCTAGGTCTCACAGGAAATCGCGAGCAACTCCCAGCGTGTTGTGCTCATATGATTTACTGTCTCTTAACCCAACAACCTTACAATCTTGCTTACTTCTTCGCTAAGCGAATTGTTCATCTCAATGGTAACAAGAATAAATTGATACCCTATGGGATGTTCCTAACCCGTCTCTATCATCACTTCATGACCTTTCACCCTTACCTTCATGGTCCTCAATACTCCCTGTTCACACCTGTCATGACACCCATAACCGAGTCATATGTCTCAACCATCCTCACTTCCGAATTCACCACCCACTATGCACCCTTTGATGATCCTATTCATGAGAATGAGACAAATACTCAAGATGAGAGTGTGACAAAAAGGGGGAATGCTCAAGTCATAAGTAGTTAGGAAGAGATTTATGTCTTTCACTAGGATTTATTACTAATAGATAATTTTAGGAATTAATGTTCAAATTATCTTACATGCTTACATGAATATTCTATGTGATATTTGAATGATATTTTATCTTGTCCTTTTATGCTTGCATGCTTATGATTATTTGAGAACATTGCATGATCATCCTTATGTGCTAAATGTAGCATTGTATGGATATATTAGGTAAATAAGTACCTAGTGAGTTGAGGCACTCTCATTTCCAGGAATTAGTTTCCCTAGAAAATTCCCCCTAGCTGCCCAAAACTAGCCTGCAAGGAAATTTTCATGCCAACAGTGTCACGGCACCACTAAATAGGGACGGCACCGTTAAATTTAACGGTACCGTGGGGTATTTAACAGAGCCGTGACCTTGTATAACGGATTTTTCTTATTGCTCCTACTTCCCTATCACCCTAACCTCAAACCTGCAAACCTTGCACCCTCCCATTCACCCTAGGATTCCTCTCCTACACCATAGGATCAAGTTTAATTCAAATTTCACCCAACTTGCCTATTTAAGGCCTCACCCTTGCAAGCTTATCTTGCACCTCACCTTCAACCTCCCATCACACAAACACCATGTCCTCCACACACGGTTCAACCTCTCAAATCTCCAAGAAACCTAGGATAACCGTAAAACCACCCTCGAAACCACTCTTTGTGGATCTCACAAGAGATGATGAAGCTATGACACCACCTTCTCAAGCCACTCCATACTCACCATCACCACCTTATGCACCATCTAAAACATCATCTACCTACACAACATCTTCATCATCCTATTACACTACATCATCAATGGAATACACACCATCTCCCTTCACCCCATTGGACAATGCCATGCCAATTTCACCTCCAACAAACCTACCACAATCACCATCTCCTATCATGGCACAACCCAACCAACCACATCCCTTTGAGTTACATAGTGCTAATTGCCTATGTTGTCTCCATAGCCGTAATCTCATCTACTTCTTAAGAGACGAGATTCATTTCATGCTCTATTTTATAGAACATCTCTTGACACCTCCACCACCTCAAATGGGGCCCCAATCTCCACCACCTTCTAACCAAAACAACTAAACACTTGCTTGTTTAGTCCTCCACAATAAACTCTTAGGACCCCTCTTGGAAATGAAGCTTGTCTCTAGTCATTAGGAATTTAGGCTTCTTGTTATCTTTCTTAGTGTTATCTTTCTTAGTGCTTTCTATGTAGTCATACATTACTATGACACTTGTTTGTTTTATGAATGAATGTTTTTATGTGGAGGTTTTCCTTTTAAGAGATTGGTTATTTGTCACAATGTGCTACTTGTTAGATATTGTATATTTGTCGTCTAACTTTGTTTTGTAGCACGATCCATTGCTCGATTCCTTTGTGTTCTCCAAATGAGGGGGAGTACACATCAAGGGGGAGCCTTAACCACCTTTTTGATTTGACAAAAAGGGGGAGAAATGGGAGTAAACTCATTAAAAACTTGTTAAAACTAATTTTAACCTAAAATGAGTTTATATTTTGTCATCATAAAAAAGGGGGAGATTGTTGATACAAATAATGTTCTAAAAACGTTATTTATATCTTTCGATTACTTCACGTTTTGAGGATGACAAAATGTGAACTCACGTTACGTTAAAATTAACGTTAACAAGTCTTTAATCGGAAAATCCCGTTTCTACGCAAATCACTCTTGAACAAAGTTACAACTTGAACTAGTGATCAAAGAAGTGAATTTATGTTTTGAAAATTCACATCTTAAATGGGACAAAACATTTTTTCAAAAATACACATGACAAATTATTTTTGAAATATTAAGAAATGTTTTAATGGAAAAATAAGTTTGAAAATCACAACAGCTATTTTTCCCCCCAAAATCAGCTCCAACCTTCCTCAAATAAGTTTTCACCAGAAAAGACAAAATTTGGAGCGTCCTAGTCTACCACGGCTCCACGATACCGTTAAATTTAACGGAGCCGTGGGTCATTTAATGGAGCCGTCCGTATCATTTTGAATTGTAACGTTCAGATTTTCTTTGCCTATAAATACCCACCTCTTTCACAGTTTTAGGCACCCTTCACACACAAAAAAATCCCTTAGTCAAATCCTCTCACACCTTTCACTTCTTAGGGTCATTTAGATTAGTTTTTCTTTGTTTCAAGAGTGATCCAATCATCCTTCAAGTGATCCTCTTCATACCTCTTCACTAGCAAGAGAAGAACACAAGTATCCAAGTTGATACAAGGTGTTGTCATCCCTCTTCATTAGCAAGAGAAGAACTCAAGTAATCAAGAAGATACTAGAGTTATAGTTGATAGGTTTTTGTAACACTTGTTACAACCTTGTTGTGTCTTAGCATACATCAAGTTTATTTTCTTTTTGTGAGTGAGAGTGAAGATCAAGTGTGATCTATAGAGATATTGAACATCTCTTGAAGCCATTGGGCTTGTGTGATTGATCAAGAATATCAAGGGTCATTAGGATAGTGTTAGTCGAGTAGAGTGAAGTGAGTGTTGATCATTGTGATCGTGTTGAGATCTTGGTGATCTCTTGAAGCCATTGGGCTTGAGTGTTTGGTCACGTCGACCTTGGTAGATTGGTGCTAGCTAAGATTAGCACTCGACATCTAGCTTAGTGTCGGTAATAGGATAAGCGACGTGTACGGTTTTTCTCCGCCTTAAGGGAGGTTTTTGACATAGTGCTTGAAACTCTCGAGTGTGGTACTCGGGGAGTGGAGTAGGGCGAAGAAGAGCTTCGTAGCCGAACCACTATAAATCCTCTGTCTTGGTTTGATCTTTCCAACTCTACTCTTTACTTTTATTTGTTATTATTACTTAGCTTAGTGTGTAGTTCATATTGGTGTTGATTGATTACACATAGAGTTCGAATCAAAGTTTCCAATAACCAACTTTTAAAACAAGATTTTTAAAAGAAGTTTTTTTAAACCAGTAAACTATTCAACCCCCCTTCTAGTTTCCCACATAATTGATTGTGTTCTGGGACATCTGTGGTGATCGATTTGATAGATCTGGTTTATTTGAGCCTTGATTAAAAAAAATTAGGGTTTGTTCTTGAAACCCTAATTTTTGCTAATTTGAGGCTTTTGTTTCTGGGATTGTTTCTGGTATAATTGGATCATAATTAACCCTAGACTAAGTGAATCTAGGGTGATTGTGATTGGTTCTATATTCTTTTCCGCTGCTATTGCACTGTAAGTATCTTTCTTCCTTAAGATTAACAGTATTTGAGTTGTGAGGGTGCAAACGCCCAGTCCTCAAACTTGGTACTTGTTGTATCTTGGGTGTGAGTTTATTTTTTTCTTTATTTATGTTTAGATTGACGAAGATAGGTTAGTATAGTTTCTGGAGATTGATTTGGGATTGGTGGTTATTTGTGATTGAAGGAGTTTGGAGTTATTTGTTGATTATCTGTTTCTTTGTCTGTTTTATTTGATTATTATAGTTTGTTTCTTTCTGTGTGTTCATTATGGCTGATGATGATGTTAATCCTAATAAAGATAAAAATAAACAAAAAGAAACTGAAATTGGTTCTTCTTCTGATTTAAAGCTTTCTTTTGGTGATTCTTTGTATTTACATCCTAATGATACTAGTTGTAGCAACCCGTAGAATTCCTTAGTCATTAGTGAACGTTAATCTAGTATTAACCCATCATTACTGTTCACTTAACCATTTTTCGAGCAAAATTTGAAAATTTTGTTTATTACGTTTCTATTCAAACAGGTTGTTACGTGATACACAATACTTTGAAACGATCTCACACGCGCACCACGAAAGTCCAATACACAAATAAACACCTAACGGACCCTTATTTCTTATCTTGGCCTGTTACTATTTAAGCCCACACAAATTTCAGCCCAAACTTTCATTCCAAATCGACCCAACTCCCATTCATTTGCTCACTTTTATTCTATATTTCGACACATGAACTACCCATTATTTTACACGACTCGAATATTTACACTCTCAAGATTCAGGAATGACAAAGCTTTTCATTTAATTCGAACGTTTGAACCTAAAAAGAGACCAAAAGCTAGCCTCGGTCGACCCCATATACCACTCATTCAAACTTAACTAAATCGACCAAACTATATTTTTCCCAAGTGTTTTCCATTGTTCTTGGCTCAAAAACGTTTATAAACATTTTCACACTCCCTCTAAATCATTTGATCACGTTAAATGTTGTTTGGACCCTTTATATGGGTCGAATATAATTTGTATATACATTTATATATACCATTCGACCCTTTGTTTTCTCTAAGACCGAAACTCACATCCACTTGAGCTAGTACACTCAAGTTCCTAGCTAAAAATATTCCCCCTCCTCTTCTCTTGTTCCCTTGGCAATAAATTCATAGCCAACTTGGTCCATAAAATACTATATACATACAAACACATACGTACACACATACATTCACTCATTCTCACATTTTCACTCAAATAATTCTAAGTATTACTCTCCTGCTAGTTCATTCGAAGAAGACCAGGACATATTCTAGTCGTTCGAGCCATTTACACAACTTAAAGTGTTGATCTCGATTCTTTTGTGTTGGTTTTATCGAGTTCATACGAAGACCTTTGATCCCTAGCTCATTACAACGTCCTATCACCACCATTCATGGTGTGGTAAGCATTCGGATTCATTTTTCATACATACCTATGGTTCACAATAATTCATACATAAATTATCTCATTCATTTACATTTTCTAGCTTTCATCCGATTATTTCATATTCTTGTTATTTAAATTTCATGCATATTCGACCTCCTATATTATGGATGGCTAGGAAATTGAATTCTACAATCATTCATGTCTCATTTCATCATTATAAAGCTTATCGAGACCTATTTTTAAGTCATATTGCTTAACAAATCTACGTAAGTCTTTAATCATTTTTTTTTACCTTTGTTGGTCGACTAGAAAAGGCCTCACAAAAATAAATCCAATCGAGTGATCTATCTAATAAATTACGACAACTAATTCTCCATGAGCCAATCTAACAAGCTGTTACAATAAGCTCTCCTAATAAGCTCATGTGACACCTTTTTAAAACCCAAAGTAAATCACTATCGGAACTATTTTTAAACTTATATATATATATATATATATATATATATATATATATATATATATATATATATATATATATATATATATATATATATATATATATATATATATATATATACTAGTTGTCGAAGCCCGCCCGATGGGCGGGCATGCCTTGTAAGCCCGCCCTAAAGGGCGGGCATGACTTCTAATTATCGTTAGCATATTTTACTATAGCGAAAGAATGGTAGTAAAAAATGGTTGAAAATTGTACATGTTGAAAGAAAGGGTTGTACATAAAAACTTTTAGATTTCTGTAAATAAATTATTAGATATTAGTGATCGAAGTCAAAATGAGCGCCAACATAATGGGATTTCATCCGTATTCCGATCAAAGAATCAAAGAAAGAAGGTTTCAGTTTCATTTCATATAGGAATCACCACTTTTCAGCCTTAGTCAAATAGCCACCGAAGGCTCCGAAAAAATAACAAATAATACTAATATAAGGTAGTAGTTATTTTTATTGATTGTACAGTTTTTTTTAAATATTAGGTAGTTTATTTGAAATTTCCCTGAAGGGCGGGCATGACTTATAATTATCGTTGTCATATTTTAGGTGTAAGTAATGTGTCTAAAAGTGGTCGGTATGAATCACTCTCCTTTCTATGTTTTTCTATTCAACTCACCGCAGCCTGATCTTGTTCCTTCCTCGTCACGCCAAAGCGTCGTGAACCATTTTCTAACGTAATCCCCATTGAGCTCAATTTAGTACTCATATTTACATGCTATTTTTCTGTGTGACCGTGGTTTCTAACCTTTTAGCCGACTAATCCATGGGAGGTTTTCGTCCAATTTAAACAACAACTTAATGTACTTTATCCAGTTTTATTAAGAATATATCTCAATAACACATTGATTTAGAACACATTTTTAACATTTACGTTTTAGTTGTGAGTGAATAAAGACAATAATAGGTTTAGTTTCCCATCATTTTAATAAAGATCTTGGTTAATTATAAGTTATTTAATAAAGTATTTTGGAATATAAACAATATTAAAAACAAATTTCATTGAAGAGCTTGACTTTGATCCGTTACTGCAGCATTTATAACTTCAGTTAGACAACATAATAGAATATATGTACCCAGCCAAGGTTTTTAAAATTAGTACTGCTAAGGTTTTTAACAAATGAATAAGCATTACAAAAGTTATATATGTGGGACATCATGTATTTATTATATAAAAGATATATGTTGAAATTGTACACATGCAAACTTAATGCTACAACATAGCTGATCAAGAAGTGTTAACTATACGACTATATGACCTAATAAGATCATGGACAATAACCATAAGCATTATACATTACAAACCAATAAATAAAAAATTTAAATCACCAACGAAGTAACTAACAATGAACAATAACTTTTATTGAGGCTCTTGTCTTGTGCACCATACATGTTATCATTCAGTAGCGAATATGAGTAATGAAGTGGAACCTGGCAAGAGAAAAAATAATGAACAAAGCCCCATCATAAACCAATAATAGTCACTAAAATAAAAAAAATACCCATATTAATTTCAAAGGTGACAGATTTACAAATGACAAATCAGTATAAGACACAAAATAAGCTACTAACCTATTTCAAATAAGCTAATTCATGTAGTCCATAAGTGTCAAGTGATGACGCTAAATCAATTATTTAAATACATAAGTCTTTGATCAATTTAGAAGTTGATAGACTCTATACGTAGCTTTTTGGTCTTAATCATCAAAGCACAAACAATTATAAACACTTAGAAGCTCCATTGGTCCATAGAAATTGTTAGCAAGTATATAGACACCATATGAAAATTGTTAATAAGTAAATAGAAATGGTTCATCATATATCGTATTTAGGTATTATAAATCAAGAAATTTGAAGTTGGTGGAGTTATTCATAGACAACGTCATTGGGCACAAATTTTATAGCCTACAGATTGTTTTATCCCATTTATCTTTTAAATGTGTTCCCTGTACCAAGAAAATTGCAACACTATCGTTAAAATTTAACATACATGCTGTAGCCATCACTAAAGTATTGATTATATCAATTAATTCACAAAATTTTGCATTTTGTTTTTGGCTAGTAGTCAAACATGTCTTAAAACTTTTGCCTAGTCAAATTTTGCAATTTCCATGTATCAGAGGGGTGGTCAGGTGGGAAGCAATTTAAAAGAAGGAAAAGGTTGAGAGAGGAAAAACCATACCGCGGTCTGTAAAAAATGAAGTAGTCTGGTCAGTTGATCCCGCACGACCTATCCTCCCAATCTGGATGCTAGCATACAATGTCAGCTGGTCTATTTTGGTTATACTCTTTCACTTTTGACGCCACGACTTTTTCAAACGTTTCTTGATCCTAATCCTCCATTGTTCCTAAAAGCATCATCAATATAAATTACCATGCCAAATTATGAATGAATAGGTAATAGTACCCAATGATAAAAATACATGTGGCAATTTGAGTATCCAAGTAATGGTAGTAAAAGAATTAATTTACATGAAATTGCTCCCTTTAACCCGATCCATTTTGACCTGTACAGAAGTACTAAAAATGCCCTGATCCATCCAGAACCTGTTTTGACGCGTTACTTAACCTGACCAACCCGTACATTTTGTAACCTGATATTAAACATAAGCAAAGAAAGGCAAACCTGCATATCAGGCAAAGGGTTCCAATCAGGGAAAAATAGTCATTTGCGCATTGTACATAAAGCAATGGTAAAATACATAACTTCAGTCTAATCTTTTATGTTTTTTTATGGATTTTCAGAGAGCCTTGAACATGCCCAAAAAAAGACAAGACGACCAAACACAGGAAAATCACCTAGACCGTGCCTTCTAGCCCAACGAATCTCGTACAGGTTAACAATTTACGTTTCCCTACACGAATAAATAGTTATAAGCAATAGCAAACATCCGCATTAACAGCAATAGCAAGCATCCATATTCATTCCTGCCAAATTAAGAAAGACAGTACATTAGGTCGCTATGAATAGGTATCCGTGTTACGTAACTGACAATGTTAAAGTGCATGAAAAAATAAAAAAATTTACCACGAATGAGACTCGTGTGATGTCTATAGCTCAAAAGATGTCAGCGTCCTTGTGCAAACTTATGCGAGTGTTTTGTGTGTCCTTAAGAACATCTGCAGCAGTAACATGTTGTTAACAGTTAATATATAGGTAATAGTATTGTTTGCTGAGAACAGTGACCATATCCATACATATAGAACTACCTATAACAACATACCTTGGTACATCGAATGTGGCTGCTGATTGTTCCTATTAAACCTAGAATTTCCCTTCCCCGATAGACCAGCAAGCAGTGCTGTAGGAGCCGTCAGCCAGCATTCAATGAAATTTACATTGAACTAATACTCACTGTTTTCCCGTTAGTATTGGCCGTGAAACCCTGCATAAGAGTATGATTTTAACAATAGGACTTATCTTGTAGTTGGAGAAACTAAAAAGGTATATATATTAGCAGCTTTTCTCATAACTGACCTTAGTAATGACATACGTTTAAAATTTAGGAAGTGGACATACCTTTATTGAGCTCTACCTGAACCTGCCCAATTCAAATTTAGATCACATGGATGTTGTTAGGAATGATCTGCTATGAATGAGGTTGTGGCACTATTAGCTTGTGAACGTTTTTTGGAGTATTCAAGTAATGACCCGTTAATGGACGCTGTTATTGCTTTATCTACATTGTTCCAAGTGGGTGTCGGTGGTTGAGCTAGAAGATTATTGCTTCCCTTCTCTGTTTCGTCCTCAAATAGAATAAATATAGCCGGTCTGACCTAAAATGTTGGTGGAGCTGTAGTATAAAATAGCTTAATAATATTTAAAATGTGTAAAGACAGTATGAGCATAAGCAATTCGGCGCAAGACCTTTGGTGGTTAACTATTTGGTCACGCCATAATCTGTTGAAAGTTTATTGAGCTCATCTAGATCCGCTTCATTACCTGTATCAAAAATATGAGTCGAGTCAACACTACAAATTGAACCAAGTAAATCAGTGAGCCCATAAAACTAATGAAATAGTGAGATATTTTGAAATGCGATAGCAGTGATGAAGGAGTACTACTTTTTTCATAATGCATTGGGGCTAATATCAGCTACCAAATGCGTACCACTTTATTAATTTCAATAGTCAATACCAATAACTTAGGAGACGTTTGTTTAAGATTAAATATAGGCTTATGAGCATTAATGATGATTTAAGCTTATATTTCAAAAGCCCATTAGTTAGGCTTATATTACAGCTTATGAACTAATAGTTCATCTTTAAATCTTAATAAGTTCATAAGACACAAAATTTGGGCTTGTGGGTTTCTGTTAACGAAATTTATTTCTTGTCTTGATATCCCAATAAAAGCTTTAGTCTACATAAAGTTATAACTCAAAGCCCATCCTATAACTTTCTACACGCCTTTAAATCCTAAATTAAAGTAGACATTAGTTGAAAGCTATACATAGTCAAGGGAAATACGGTAACATACAGACAGAAAGAATATGTACTCACTGTCATTTGTCAATGTTTGATCTTTTAGGCACAGAGCGTGAAGGTTAATGCAATCAAGACCGACTCGGTTAAGAACCTGAAATCATGAAATCAAAACCAAGTAGAAAATGATTCATTGGATGTAGCAGTTTTAACCATTTATTTGGTGAATCCGGTCTAAGTGGTATGAATATAAATAAACACGGGTAACAAATCAAAATAATGATAAATTTCATAAGTAGATGCATCCTCTCGAATCACCATATGAAGATATCTCATAGACCAAGTTTGTAATGAGTGGCTTAAATAGACCATGTTTGTAATGAATACCGTAACCCCATTCAGTCCGCCTAGTCGCAAAAAAACAATCATGCCAAATTCCAGATTCAAACAGGGATAGTTAATTCCAAATTCGTCGTTCTAATAAATTATCAAAGACTACACTCGTTGCCACACCAATAAGGTTTGATCTTATTGTGTTGAGAAACTACAATAACCAAGTAATCTGTCTAAATAAGCTAATTTACACACTCCATTCATATTACCTGCGAAAGAAAAACACCAACTTTTACTCTGATAATCCCGGTTCCAAGAGTAGAGGCAAGAAAGTGACCATAATAACACGGGAGTTGACCACCGCCTAACACCAAAAGTTATGGTATCCGAGCAATCCTGTCAGTTCACCCAAACACTCCCTTATTAACAAAACTCATTCATAAACATACTAATGCCTTAGATTTTTACAAACGAAAGTAAAAAAAGATTAGAATTTTACTTGTTTGCGTTTGAGTCTTGAAACATTTATTCAAACAAAATTTGAGTTAGTTCTAACTGAAAGCTTCCAGTACCTAAATCAATGTTCGTCATTATAAAAATAGCATTTTAAATAAAGAAAATAGACAACATTGGTGAAAATGTAGAAAATTATAACGAAAAGAAAAGTGTGTACCATCACTTTTTAAGCGATACTGGGTTCCATTGTATCAATTCTGGGTCCCACTGCAGCAGCGAGTTGCAAGGTGAATTAGTTTCTCAACAGAAACGAATACCCACATACCATTCATGTTGTTCATGTGTCCCGAGAGTAGTCTCATTTAGATACTTAATGTGTTGAGATCCTATCAAAGTTTAAAATGAAGAACAGAAGCAAGTTAATAAGTGTGATTACTAACTTAGATAGGGAAATTGGGAAAGGAAAAAGTAGTGAACCGTGTTCCTTGGCAGCTTCGCCGTGGACTCTTGTACTTGTGATCTTGGCATCAACCTGAACCTAAAGACATGGGCAACAGTAAACAGTCAATAACATTATTTTTCGCCAACCTGTGAGCACTTTAAAAAGTATTTACTATTTTAGCAATACTCTGAAATATTACCATAAACTGATGTTACCATGTTAGCAATACTCTGAAATATTCAAAACATTACTATCAGAAGACCCATCATAGGCGGGCCGCGGACGGATACATTTCGTGACATTTTGTTGCAATACTGAACAGCGCATATATGATGTTGATTGTTTGATACAATGTTTCGCCACTTGGCTTGTATCTTTTATGACCTTGAATTATCATATTGATTAAGCCAGTCATGTTGGCCGTAAATATTTCGAACTGTGAACTTATATATAGTGACCAACTGATGTCTAAATAAATTATCAAACACCCATCTATTCCAAACAAAAGACCTTACTTTCTAACTAAACTTTCATGATAAATGTGCAATTGTATCACTTAGGGCCAAAACATATATGCAAGAACCTGTAGGATAATATTAAAAATATCCACTCGATTAAAATAGAAGTAAAATTGATTTTGGTCTGTTTTTCTATGTTATCAGCAACTATTGATGATCAAACTATCAGTTGGGAAAGTTTTTTATGTTTTCGCTTTAAACTAAATGGTGTAACAACAAACCTGTGGTGAGCTTTAAGCAATTCCAATTAACTGTCATTCGCCCCGATCATCTAACTTGATTCGGATAATCTCATTTTCTCCATCTCAACACTTGGGTTTGGCTCACCATCTTGGTCCATTTCAACTTCTGGCCTGATTCAAGCGTTTACATTTATATCGAGATAATCATTTCCGTTGCATTACCAAATGTGGCATTTAAAAGACCTCCAACTGCAGATCAGACCAACAAAAGGAGGTTTAGTGATAGATATGTTCAACCAAAGGGCAATCACATTCCTATACCCTATAAAAACTGCATTATAATCTAATCTCCACACCAACTATAAAGCCTAAACCTTGCTTCTAAACGAATTCTTGGCGAGCCTTAGTATCCCAAAAAATTTAGAACCCATGAACATCTGAGAGACATGATTACGCTGGATTTGAGTTTCACAATTCGAATATAATATTCAAAAAGGCGAGTGCATGTTCAGGATATAAAATAATGTAACTGTACTCCATTTGTTTAGATAAAAATCATGAAAATGGAATATTATTTACCTGTATTCCCTGTATAACAGGCGAACTGCCTTAAATATGGTAAAAAACAAATTTAAAAACTATTGCATATGCACGAAGAAAGGGAAATGGTAGGAACGTCGTCAGTCTTACTCGGTGGCATAACTGAGATTCTAGAAAACATTGTAAAACAGGTAAGAACTAAGATCATTTAAAGAAAATAATGGGGATTGTGAGTATTGATATCAATCAATAGTATCAGTTGAATCCTTACTGCTAATCTCACAAACACATGCTGTAATTACCACATTCTATGTACCAAAAACATAAGACACATAAAAGCAATTAATAAACAAAATTGAACCGTAAATCATCATGGGTTGAATTGTTTTAAAAAATATATACAATTTACAATCTTGGTGGATAGATGGGGTTGGATTCAAATCATACCTTAGATTATCTGATGATGATGATGATTATGGCGTCTACTCCTTAGATTTGATGGGCTTGGCGTCACACCATTGCATGGAATCGTCTCTTATCTGCAACAACTTAGGTTTAGGTTTTTTTTAATGATAAACCGGGGATTATCTAATGGTCATGATGATGGCCGTATAGGGTTTAGGTGAGATCGGTGGTATGAAGAGTTTTTTTTATTTGAGTTTATTAAAATGTTTTCTGGATTTTCAAAAGTTGTTTCACATCTTAATCAATTTTGAGTTGGAATTCGATTAACAAAACTTGGCTTGCTCTGGTGGTTGAGATGTTTCTTAATATTAGTAGACATCTCAAGTTCGATCCTTGCCACTATCTTTTTTACACTAAATTAATCCGAAATTTTCAATAAATATTTGCTTACATGGACAAACATCGACGACATGGACTAAAATGTGATTATTTGGCAATGACGTGGACTTATGTGGCATTATCTACATGTAACGCCTCCTATTATATATATATATATATATATATATATATATATATATATATATATATATATATATATATATATATATATATATATATATATATATATATATATATATATATATATATATATATATATATATATATCGATTGGGTTTTTAAAGCCCATTAAGAACATGTGATAAGCAGTCCCTATAAGCAGTTTGGAAACATTTTTAGGACCATAAAATAAGCCCCAAATCAGGCCCAAACTCCTTTGAAACCCAATGGATCGAAATCTCTTATTGGGCCTTGATTAATTCGGTTAAATGCCCATTAAGCCAAAAATAAGCTCTTTGGTGTAATAAGCGGTTTCTATGAACTTGAATAAGCTGTATGAAGCTTATAAAACTTTCATAAAATTTAATATATAAGTTTTTTGAATTTTGGACTAAAAATGCAAAACATTTTACTATTTGGGTAAATATTGTAACTTTCAGATAATTAGGTATTAAACTGTCAAATTTGTAACTTATGGGTAGATAATGACAAAACAGTAACTACAAGTCTTAAAATGTCATATTTGAACCTTTTGGACTAATAATGTAATTAAAACAAAACCAGGGACTAACCGTGCAAATGTTTCACCGTTAGGGTTAAAAGCGTAAATTTCGTATAACTTCAAGGACCATTCAGTAACATTATTCTTTATATATTTTCACTAAGTGTTTTATACTTTTTCATTCTTAAAACCCTCTCGTGCACTTTCGTACGATATACTCAAATTACGTTACATTTATGTTTATATAACGTAACTTTTAACAAATACACATAACTTATCATCCACCAACTTTTGAAGAGACGATATTGACTGATTCAATAAACATAAAAACATGATAATATTTTATATAATATTATTTTTGAACTTTAAGCATTTTAAGCATATCATTCATCCTCATCACAATCCAATTCGTTATCCGATATTCTTTCACAATCATTATTCACATCCACTCAATCTTAAACCAACGAAATCTAAGACTTCCCTATTATTCAGGTCGTGTGTTGGAGCCGTTCCCGTGATACTTTTAACATAACAATACTTTGACCTTTACAGCTAAGGTGAGTCATAGCCCCACTCTTATTCTTTAATTTAGTATTCATTTTAAACTACTTGGGGAGATACATGCTTAGAAATACTTTACTCGCGCTATTTACATACACTGTTTGTATTTACATAAATACTTGTATACAAACTTGATTTCACAATTCTTGATTGACAATTATGACTAGACTCGATACAAACATACACCCTGACATGGCTATGTCGGAAGACCATTAATTTGGGTACAAACATACATCCTGACATGGCGATGTTGGAAGGCCATTTATTTGAATGATACATGATTTACATACTATTTTAGTAGTGGATTGTAAACACACAGGTTGCAAGTCTTGTATAGGCGGGGCTTGGGACTGAGTGGATTTACAAGGCCTTTGCTGTGAAATCTTTATTCAAATGCTTTACAGTTAAACTAAACTCTATGAACTCACCAACTGTTGGTTGACACTTTTTAACATGTTTATCTCAGGTTAATAAGGCGATAGTGGATGCATGGATCATATAGTCAATTGCATACTTTGGAGACTCATATCTTATCTTTATCATTCGATACACTTTGAAAACTTTTATGTAACTTTATACTTTGAATCTCTTGTTTAACTCTAATTTTAATAATTCGAATGGTAACGTTTCAAAACGTCTGATGCGTGGTTTTGCGACCTTACAACAGGTTTTACCTCTCGAGGGATCTCAAGAGGCTTGCAATCCCCACCAGGCAGTGTACCTGACCGATGTAGTATAGTGAAGTGGCAAGTACCGGGGGATTGATCGTTCTCTAGGGGAATAGTGTCGTTAGGATTGAAAAACTACTCTAATAGGTCTAAGGGTGAGGGAAGATTCTTTTTGTATTTTTTTATATTTTTTATAAAAGCAAGTAAAATCTCGGGTTTGAAGGAGTGGGCGGAATTAGTTGCTAGTCAACTAACCCAAATAACTACAAATGCAAATAAAATAAAATAACTGAAAATAAAAAGGTTGTGGAACTTATATGGAGAGAAATGTGTTTACTTAGATTTCCTTACTCCCTAACTATCTTTTACCGGTTGATTAGTGTGTATTAATTGCGTGGATGACGGGTGTATTCCTTAATACCAATCGTGGGGTGGCGTACGTACTTCCCCAACTCTACAAGCTCCTACTTCACTCCTATGTCGAGCCGGCTAAGAAGCTCCTAACATGGGATCACTAGAATTCGCTCATGCATTAAATACAACCATAAAAACCTTAGTACGTATTGGTTCATGTTTCTTAAGACGTTCAAGCAAGTTACCGTATAGGAGGTTAGCCAGTTTTCTTAACCCTAACATCGATAAACAATCATCCAATACAATTAATAACACACCAACAACCAATAATCAATAGTTAGGTTTCATTAGATCTAAGCAAACACAAGATAAATCTAGCCTAGCATGTTAATTAAAAGACAAGAACAAGATATAATCAAACAACACATAGATATATTGAATGATTAATTGATTACTTATCTTCAATTAAACATGGGAGATCCAAGGGTATAAAACCCTTAAAAATGGCAGAAAATTCGTCTTAGGGTTTCTCCTCACAAAGTTGCACACTAATGACTAAAAATTGCAAAACTATATATAGAATTTAGGGGCTGACGGCGTCACGTTGTAGGAGGTGACGTCGTCACCTCGCCACGGCTAGGGTTCCCGGATGGTCTTCCTGACGCCGTCCCTCTTTAATCCTCCAAAATCCACTCTGGCGCGTCAAGGGTTGACGCCGTCACAATTGTGCTTGACGCCGTCTCTCTTTAACTTAAACCGTGACGGCCTTGATCACCTTAAAGGGTGACGCCGTCAGATTTCCATTGTAAAACTTTTTGGCGTGTCACGTGTATTTGTCATATCCACCTCTTTTGCCAAGCCGTGACGCCGTCAGGAGCAATCCTTGACGCCGTCACGTGTACTTTTCCAGCAGCTTTGGAGACTTTGTCGTTTTCTTTACTTTTATGCTCCAAAAACGTCCAAAATGCTTCCTTTTCCAGATTTCTTCTCCAAAGTACCTAAAATGACAAAAGGAACGATTTAGGGCAATATTTGATCAAATAAATACGATTTAGGGCTTAAATGACCCCCTAAAAGCGGTACACTTTTCGCTTCATCAACGTCTCATTTAGAGGTCGTTTTCTATACCTTGATCTATATTATGAAGTAATACCCCCTTGACACTATTGTTCCGCTGCGGGAATTTGGGGGTGTTACATATTGGTATCAGAGACTTGGTTATAGAGAACTAGGTTGCATTTAGGAGCCTAGATTATAACTACTATATACATTGAGACTCGCATCCCTATCGCCTTGCATACGTAGAACTTTTCCATTTATATCCACGCTGTTGGATGTTATAGTATTTGTACTGATAGGGGAATCTCATAATTTAGTCGAGTCATCAAAGGTGTGAAGCTCAGTGATAACTGGCTATTTAACTTAATCTTGTGATAGTTCTTGTTTGATGAGACATGGGATTAAGTTAAATAGAGGTTATCACTTAGCTGCAAAAAATTTGATGATTTTGCTCAAAAATGGGATTTCTCTTGAGGATACTTTTTAGGGATAATCACCCTACACATTCACCATTTAAGTAACGTCGATCGCTGAGATATGTGTGTTTGGTGATATGTACACGTGTGAAAGGAGGCAAGTATAATTATGGTGGCCAATATAATTATAAGTGCATCACGACTCACGTGGACATATGTAATTATGCTTACGTTAATCGGCATTGGCACCCTTTTAGGATAACAGCTAGTGACGGGGTTTTGTGAGAACGTTAAGTATAGATTGGATAGTCAACAGTTTTCCCTCATCTCTGACGTTCGCTAAATGTCCTTCCATGTAGAGACAATGGCATCAAGGAGATCAACCCGCAACACTAACCGAGGAGGTGCAACACTAAGGGGTGGAAGGACTAGTGAACGTGGAGGTAGAGGAGGTGGTCGAGGCATTAGCAACGACGGTGGAAATCCTGATTTTGTTGCCATCATTGCTCAACAGCTTCAAAACTTGCTTCCTACTATTATCACCCAAGTTGGCAATCATATCAACAACTCGGGAAACCACGGAAGCATAAATGACGACACCAATGGTGTAGGTGAGAATGATACTAACAACCACACAACTGGATGCACGTATAAGGAATTTACGGCATGCAAGCCAATGGAGTTTGACGGTAAAGGAGGTGCATTGGAGTATACCCGATGGATTGAAAAGATGGAGTCAGTAATCGACATTAGTAGTTGTGGAACACATCAGAAGGTGAAGTATTCTGCATGCTCACTGTCAGGAAAGGCGTTAACATGGTGGAACACACAGATTCAAGCTAGAGGCAGAGAAGCAGCTGTAGGTATGACATGGGACGACTTCAAGGCACTACTAAAAGAGGAATAATGTCCAGATAATGAAATGCAGAAGCTGGAAGGCGAACTCTGGCATCACACCATGATAGGGGCTGGTCATGCAGCCTACACAGATCGATTTCATGAGTTAGCAAAACTAGTTCCTCATCTGGTTACCCCTGAATCAAAAAGGATCGAGAGGTACATCTAGGGGTGGCAATTCGGGTCGGGTCCGGGTTTGCGGGTTCGGGTTCGTGGGTTCGCGGGTTAGAAACCTTCGACCCAAACCCGACCTGATTATATAAACGGGTCAGTAATCTCGACCCTAACCTGATTCGGGTCAACCTGAACCGACCCATATAACCCGTTTAAGGCATCAAAGCTAATATTCGCCAAAAATCCAGGCTTCTTTTTCTGCTTCTTTGGAAGCCAAAGTAAAGCCAGCCATTAAGGCATCAAAGCTATTGTTCAGCTAACATTATAATTAGATAAATAATGTGAAGATAAGTAGATTAAATAACATGGTCCAGTTGATAACATATGTTTGATAACCAAGACCAGAAATAACATCATCCCAGCTACAAAATCTAAAACATAACGGATCCAAAGGCATACCAAACGGTAATAAAGTCTGACATTTCAAACAAAACAACATCCAAAATTGGTTCAACATATGCTTTAATCATATACCGCAGGCCCACGGTTATCTCTCTACTTCTTCTCTTCTTTCTTGCACGCCTTGGGAAGATAACCAACTTAGCCTTAAATGTCTTTAGCCTCTGGGAAGATAACCAACAACAACAACAAACAGCCATAAGACTAAACTTTCGGGATTACAGTTTCAATCAATCGAAATAAAATCAGAGTAATACCTGAAAGTAGTTAGAGAGAAAGAGTACTGACTATCACCCATGATCTAAACAATAATATAAAAGTATGGAAGATATGATAAAGTATTAAAGAATGGAAGATATTATTAAAGTATGAAGTGCACCTTTTCAGTCAAGGAATTCGACTTTCAATGCAAGTGTATTTACTTTTTTTATATTTTTTAAAAAGTTAAACGGGTTATCAGGTCGACCCGATTTAATTATACTTGACCTGAACCTGACCCGTTTAATAAACGGGTCAATCAGGTCGACCCAAAAATGACCCGAAACTAATTTTGCCTCAACCCAACCTGTTAATTTTCGTGTCGGTCTCAGGTCGGGTTTCGTGTCGTGTCGGAAATTGCCACCCCTAGGTACATCTATGGTCTTGTCCCAGAAATTCGTGGAACGGTGAAAGCAACTGAGCCGGCTACAATTCAGAGTGCAATATTGAGAGCAGGGACTCTAACAGATGAGATGATTAGGACTGGAATGTTGAGTAACGATGATAAACGGAAAGGGACGAATGAGTCAGACAAGCAGATGGTCCCCATGATTGACAACAAGAGGACAAGAACCTTTATGGCCACTGGTACTGGTCAGAGAGGATTACAGGTCCACACCCTAAGTGTGCTAAATGTGCTTATCATCACCCGGGGTCTGTGCCCTGCCGTGAGTGTACTAACTGCAATCAGTTGGGGCATTTTACGAATCACTGTAAAGTACCAAGGAATACAGGCAACATAAGGAATAATCAAAGAACATGCTATGAATGTAACAGCCCGGATCACCTCAAGAATGCGTGTCCTAGGTTGAATAGAGCACCTGGACAAAGACATGGAAATCTAGCTCTAGCAATTGAAGGAAATAACCCAAAACCTGAGTCCATCTTAGTCCACCTCGTGGTAGAGCATTCTATTTGGGTCATTTGGATGCAGCTAACAAATAATGGGTACGTTTTCCCAAGACAAGTCATATTCTACCCTAGATACGTAAGTTTTTAGCACGATTACTTTAAACTTTACACACCATGTAACACCCCAACCCGACAAGGGTAAAGATATCACAAATATGGATTCATATCAGACAAAACAAAGCATACATCTACAGTAATACAAAAATCTCAAAGGATTACAAACGAAATACTAAATCTACAAGGTTACAAAATAGAGCTTTCAAAACACTATTTCTAAAATATATTATCTTCGGTCCAATTCTAAATCCAGCATAGCTATTCAAGCTTCTAAGTCCAAGGTACACTCTTCTCTCATTCTCAGCTTCCTACTAAAACCTGCCGCAGGAAAAGAAATGCGGCTGAGCTTCGAGAGCTCAGTGAACAGATATAACATAGACGGAAACGAAAGTAAATGAAACGAACATGCATAGTTTAGTGCTTTGGGATGTATAAGTCATAGACAAATAATATAATAAGGATGAAATGAAAAGAAAGGAAATAGAAAGAAATAAAAGGGTCAATAATCTACCACGAGCCCAGAAACAAACCAAATCACATCATCTCAAATGTAACCAAATAGAGTAGCTAACTCTCAGATATGTGAAAGACGTGTATCGCACACACCATCAGTCACCAGATAAATATAGCAACAAACATATAACATAACATATACAGATAACAGGTCAAATCTAGGATGCACCCATACGCCCCACAGACAAATCAATAATCATAATTATAATGGCCATAACAGGTAATAAATAAGGGACGGAACAGGTCATCACTCTCCTGCCCTAGAGTCATGTCAGAGGTGCGTCAATGACATGGACATGAAACCCTCATGCCTAGTGATTGGCTCGTAATATCAAACTGTAGGTTAAAGGTCAGACGTACTATCAAATAAATCAAAGGTCATATCCTAAGGGTACATGGCAAAAGGTTCATGTCAATCAGTTCTGAATTAGATATCATAGGTTCAATTTAGAATTTATCGGATTTAATTTTATATCAAAGTTTTAAGTTCAGATTAAAAGAACTATATCATATGGTTCAAAAGAGTATGACAAGAGTCTATAACCAAAATTTCATAGTAACAGTTTACTTAAAATGTTTCTATTTAAAAGTCCATTTAAACAATCCTTCAAAATTTGTTTTCATAATAACTGATCTTACAAAATAGTTTTCATAAAAATAATCTTCCAAATTTCTTAGTAATTTCCATTAAAGTGATATTACTTATTTTGAAATAGCTTTTCGCAAAACGTTTCATATGTAGTTTAAGTACGGTTCAAAACCAATTAGGTTTAAATAAGGATTTAACAGATTAAGGTTTATATCAAAATCAATTTAGTTTTATAACAAGTCTATTAGATTAAGATTCAAAACAAGGTTCTCAGATCAGGGTTCAGGACAAGAGATCAAATACAAAGTTCATGAAGATTCACAAAACAAAAGATCACATGGAAGGTTCACAAACAAGAGATCACATGAAAAGTTCACAACAGCAGGGAACATAGCAATGGTATAGGGAATCCTAATAAGGAAAATGAGAACTGAAGGAAAAAGGGAAATGAAAGACCCTTACTGAAAGAGGGCAGAATATCTGTACCTTATTACGAATGCAAGAACACAAAGATGAAAGCTGACAAAGATGAGATTACTCCTTCCTCACACCTAAAGGAGTAGAAGACAGAGGTTCAAAAGGGTTTTCAGTTATCTTTCCATTTTAAGAAAGTTTCTAGATTTAGTAACTTTCCAGATTTAGTAAGTTATTAATATTACAAATTAGGTTAAGTCCTTATTCCAAGATTATTTTGGGATTAAAATACATTTATCAAGTTACAAAAGTTTAAGGGTAATTATGACAGGTACACATAGTTTTAGGGTTTAAATTGTAATTTCATTAGATTTAAAGGTTTAAAATGAAAATACTTTAAGTTACTGATTTAAACACTCATTATTATTCAGAATGACATTTTAATCCCTTCAGTTTCACAATTTACAGTTTATACCCTTTAGTTATATAATTTACAAAACAAACCCTTCATTTACATAATTCATGTTTTCAAACCCTATAACATTCATGTTTACCAAACAAACACCTTACTTTACCAAATTACAGAACCTACCCTCAAAATTATATGTATTACGATTTAGGTCCTTCAGATTTCATAAATTACACATTTAGTCCTTTAACTTTACAAAACTTATATTTCAAACCCTAATTTAGTAATAATTTCACATCAAACCCATAATTACTCAAAATTAGACATTACACCCTTTATAATATTATTTACTCAAAATAACTTCAAGTTTCCAAAATTTACACTCTTAGTCCCTCTATTTTAAATAACTACAAATCGTACCATTTAAATATGATTAATTTCTTTTCTTGCAATATTTACACTTAAGACCCTCAAGTTATATTTTTCCCACATTCCTACTGACTTATATGACATTAAAAAATATCCCAGAAGTTTCAAAGTTGGCAAAACACACCCTTCTAGTTTTATTTTCAAATCGCATAACCTTTTTAATATCCAAACCCTAACCCTAAAGTTACCAATCATCAAACCATCATCACCACATCATTAATGTGCATTAATTAGACCAGATTCATCACACAAAACCCTAACCCTAATCGTTCTAGGGTTTCTTCCTAATTTTTCCTTATCTTTCATATAATCCGATTTAAACATAATTCAAGATCAATTATTTTGAGCTTCTAAAAATCAAGTGGCTATTTTTCTAGGCTTATATTATCAGTATAGAACATGTAAAAATTATGGTTACACATCAGAAAATTCATATGGCATGATTCACGAATTAGGTTTGTTTTATGCCCTTTTATTTTCGTACGCCTAAATAAACATGCATGATTCGTGTTTATTATTTTTCTTAGGTCATATTCGACATGTAGATCATTAGAAAAATACTGGATAATTTTTAGAACGTAAAGATTAGTCGCAAGGATTTTATACCTATCGTACGAATGAACCGAACAAAATAATGCACCACGATCCAACGAAGGCTTCAATACTCCAACTCCTATTTTTCGTAGCTTTTTTACAACTTGAAAAACTCCATAAAAATGCTAGATTAAGTCTAGAAAATCGTATGGGGTTTTGGTCGATTTTTGTTGGTGCGATTTAGGGTTTCGGCTCTTTTAGGGTTTTATAAAATATTGTGATTTGTTTTTATGTTTAATAAACCAACTAGGAGGGGGCTTGGGTCCAGAAATTCGGCCTAGAAGATTATCACAAGAATACAATTTGATTTTGTATATAATTCCCTTATTTAGTTTGTATTTATCTTAGTTAAATGATTTTACAAAATATAATATATATACTTAATTATTATTTTCGGATTGTACATTATTGTATATGTGATTTTAATATTTTTGGATATTCAAGAAAATGAAATGTTGTTTCCAGAAATTAATTTACTTGATATGTAGATTGTTTTCAGAAGTTTGGAATCGTTTCAGAATTTTATAGCTTATTTATTTAGGTTTTATAATTTCAGGGGTAATTTGGTCTTTTTACAAGTTATCTGAATTTCAGGTATTACACACCGACTATTCGTGAGCATCTTTTAACAGATAACACAGACTGAATCTCGGGACGAGATTCAAGATAAGGGGTAGGTACTGTAGCAACCCGTAGAATTCCCTAGTCATTAGTGAACGTTAATCTAGTATTAGCCCGTCATTACTGTTCACATAACCATTTTTCGAGCAAAATTTGAAAATTTTGTTTATTACGTTTTTATTGAAACACGTTGTTACGTGATACACGATACTTTGGAACGAGCTCACACGCGCACCACGAAAGTCCAATACACAAATAAACACCTAAAGGACCCTTATTTCTTATATTGGCCTGTTACAATTCAAGCCCATACAAATTTCAGCCCAAACTTTCATTCCAAATCGATCCAACTCCGATTCACTTGCTCACTTTTATTCTATATTTTGACACATGAACTACCATTTATTTTACACGACTCGAATCTTTACACTCTCAAGATTCAAGAATGACAAAGCTTTTCATTTAATTCAAACGTTTGAACCTAAAAAGAGACCAAAAGCTAGCCTCGGTCAACCCCATATACCACTCATTCAAAACTTAACTAAATCGACCAAACTATATTTTTCCCAAGTGTTTTCCATTGTTCTTGGCTCAAAAACGTTTATAAACATTTTCACACTCCCTCTAAATCATTTGGTCACGTTAAATGTTGTTTGGACCTTTTATATGGGTTGAATATAATTCGTATATACATTTATATATACCATTCGATCCTTTGTTTTCTCTAAGACCGAAACTCACATCCACTTGAGCTAGTAAACTCAAGTTCCTAGCTAAAAATATTCCCCCTCCTCTTATCTTGTTCCCTTGGCATTAAATTCATAGCCAACTTGGTCCATAAAATACTATATACATACAAACACACATACATTCACTCATTCTCACATTTTCACTCAAATAATTCTAAGTATTACTCTCCTGCTAGTTCATTCGAAGAAGACCATGACATATTCTAGTCGTTCGAGCCATTTACACAACTTAAAGTGTTGATCTCGATTCTTTTGTGTTGGTTTTATCGAGTTCATACGAAGACCTTTGATCCCTAGCTCATTACAACGTCCTATCACCACCATTCATGGTGTGGTAAGCATTCAGATTCATTTTTCATACATACATATGGTTCACAATAATTCATACATAAATTATCTCATTCGTTTACATTTTCTAGCTTTCATCCGATTATTTCATATTCTTGTTATTTAAATTTCATGCATATTCGACCTCCTATATTATGGATGGCTAGGAAATTGAATTCTACAATCATTCATGTCTCATTTCATCATTATAAAGCTTATCGAGACCTATTTTTAAGTCATATTGCTTAACGAATCTATATAAGTCTTTAATCGTTTTTTTACCTTTGTTGGTCGACTAGAAAAGGCCTCACAAAAATAAATCCAATCGAGTGATCTATCTAATAAATTACGACAACTAATTCTCCATGAGCCAATCTAACAAGCTGTTACAATAAGCTCTCCTAATAAGTCAAAACGGGTCGTGCCACCTATCGTTTCGAAGGTAATTGAATGTACTTTCATTTAAAAATAGCCTAAAGGGCTGAAAGTTTATAGATTTCTGTCAGATTGTAAAAGAGTAACAGCAGGTCAGTTTTAGTTCAAGCGTTTCCGCGTAAAAAGTCAAAGTTTTCGAAGTAAGCGGGCACGGGGTGTTACAAATTGGTATCAGAGCTTCGGTTTAAGTGAATTAGGTTTCCACTTAGGGTTGCCTAGTCTTAAACCACTCGTAGAAGCGTTAGATGTAAGTGCTAGTTGCGCGGAAATTAATTGCTAAGTGTTAGAAGGATTAAGTTTCATGCTAGTTGAGCCTATTGCTAATAGTTGATGTATGCTTGTAATAGTATTGTTGTGTAAGTCCATGGGGATTTGAGATGCTTGATGGTTAGATAGCCGTGCACCTCGGATGGTGCCTGGTATGTGCTCATTCACATACCTTTTATTATCCAAAACTGGACCCAAATAGACCAAAAACTAACCAATTATGCCAAATATTTCGTATTTTTGTGTTTATACTTGTGCAAGCAACGGATAAACGAAAAACGACAAAAAGACACGAAAAACCGGGAAAACGAGCACGGGATACGGAAAAGGCTCAGAACCGGAACCAGGAATGAGAACATGGTCAAAAAGTCAACCAAGGTCCTCCAATTATCAAAATTTGACAAGATCAACCCTTAGATTTATTTTGGAAAAATGGCAGGAAAGGTCCCTTGATTTTCAGAAAATATAACAATGGTCCTTACACCCTTAAATCCTTAAAACACTAAACCCGGATTTCATTTCTTAAACCCAATCCAAAATTCAACCCACCAGCCCAATCAAAACAATCCAGTCCACCTCTAAAACCCATTGACCCGACCCATAAACAAACCCGGTCAACCCTTTGTATATAAAACAGTCAAAATAAAATTAAAAAAAAAAACACACATACTCACACGCGCCAAAAACCTCTCCCCCTTTCTCAACCAGAGTTACTGTTTAATGAACCCTAAAATGACTGCCCCTCAATTACCTCACCTCATTCATAATTACCCAATCATTAGTGATTCTGGAAGGTCCTGACACTGCCAGGGACACGTGGGACTCACTTATTGGTCAAGCCGTGTCACTATCTTGATCCTAGGGCTGAGATCAAAGCGTATGGAGCAAGGGTGATCTAAGGGTGGATAGAGAGCTGAGGAGCACACGGATTGATGAGCTGGAAGACCCAGAAGGTTCCCCTGAAGCCTATAAATAGAGCTCTCCTCATCATCAGTCGAGCGTCCAAATTTTATGTCTTAAAAATTTGTTACCAATTTATTTTCTGTCATTTAAGTGTTTTTCGTAGTGTAAACCTTTTAATTCAGTTGTAGGTTACATTTCCAATTCATTTGTATTCAGTTCTTTCAGTTTTTATCAAAGTCAAATTTGGTCAAACTTATTGTTCACCAGCTTATTCTTTCTATATAAGTGCTTAATTTTCACATTTCTGATTATCATTAATGTTATGAGTTGATTTCATTTAAGTTTCTGCTTAATTTTCATATATTGCTTAAAAGTCAAAAGAAAAAAAATCAACAGTCAGCTTATTTTAGTTTTCAGCTTATTTTTGTTTTTGAAATTGTTCTTCTAGATTAAAATTTGTCTATTGGTTCCTGGTAATCTGTTTTTCAGTTTTAAAAAGTCCATTTTACTTGAGAATTTGCTAAAACAGATTGTATAGGGTGTGTTTGGTTTAAAACAGTCTATGGGTCAAAATGGGTATAATTTGAGAAATACTGTTCATATGCCAAGATTCTGAGTTAGATTGTGCTGATTCATAGGTACTTTAGCTGTTTTCATTAGAAGATAGGTTAGTTTGAGGTTATTTGAAGATTTGAGGTTGTTAGTGCAAAATTAGAGTAACCACTGCCTTAATAAGTTTCGACTTAAGCTGAGCTTGTTGGGTAAAAATTTTTGTCATTTTTGTGTTCAAATATAAGGTTAAAGTAATAGTACAAGTTGTGGTTTAGTTTCATGAAAATTTGCTTAAGCTTTGTTCAAAGTTAGCCTGCTGCTACACCAGGGCATTAGTTTATGCAGGTCTGTTTTTAGCTGCTGTTCTAGGTTCTATTATAGCTAATTAGATTAGCCTTAGGTCCTAGTAATTGGCATTCAGATAGTTTAGGTAGTGTTCTTTCAGGAAAATATCTGGTAGTTGCATTTTGAGCTTATCTAATAGCTTAATAGAGGTCTGCAATTAGACCCTTTGTCTGATCTGAGCCTGCATTATTGCCTCAGTCCCCAGACCTCCCTGTTCTTAGCTTCAATTAGAGCATCAATTGAGAGATTGTGATAGGGCTTTTAGTATTTTTAGATACTCAGTAGTGTAGTTGAGTTTTTGCCCCCTTAAGGTTTCACTTTAGAGCTGATTTGAGTGCTTATTTGGCTGTGGATAGTTGCTTGTTTTTCTGCCTTAATTTCAACATAAGTTCAATCTAAAATGCTTAAAACTTGTGCTTATTTGGTCATTTTCAATTGTTCTGAGCTAATATAAGTCTGTTACATCATATCTGAGCTTTTTGTTATTTTTGGTTCTCTTTTGCTTATTTTTGGCTTATTTCATACTGCTTATTTTAACTGTACTGCTTATTAGGGTTAATTCAGTTCTTGAATTTATTTTTCCTAGATTTAGAATTCAATTTTAGATTTACTCAAAAATTTTCAGAATTTTCCAAACAGTTTTGCTATTTTTAAATCATTTAAATAGTTTTAATTAGTTTTTAATTCATAAAAAATTATTAAAAAGTCAAAAAAATATTTTTCTTTTTCCAAAAATTTTCTTTTATCAGTTTTAATATAGGAAAATTATTTTTACATTTTTAGGTTTTAAATTTTAGAATTTCACTTTTATTTACGTTTTATAATTCGTCGCGTAACGTTTTTAAAATTCAAATTTACGTTTTTAAGTTCGTATGCTTAGTTTAATTGTTTAATTAGCTTAATTAGTTGTTTTCATTTCATTGTTCGTAGTGTAAAATCACAAATCACCACTCTTTTTCACACTCATTCACTACACGAATCACGTCCCGGGAACACAAATTCCATTCGATCTTCGTCGGGACAAACGACTCGGGTTTTGCATATTTCCTTTGCAATTCTCCCTTGATCTATAATTGTTAAATCAATTTTTGGCGCCGCTGCCGGGGAAGGTTGACGCGAATTTGTGATTTTGTTTTTTGATACGTGTTTTGAAGACCCTTCCTCGGAAGTTATTCGTTTTTATAAAAAAATAAAAATACAAAAATAAAATAAATAAAACACTTTTCCTAAAGTGTTTTCACCATTAATAATAAATCCTCGCTCTCGAGAGGGCGTTGTAAACCATTCCGAATAACAACAAAAGAGATCGTGAAGTTAAACATTTCTCGGATTATTTCTTTACTACAACCTAATTACGGGGTTTAAGGAAGTCTTGACATTAAATTGCAGACTGAAGAGAGATCCATTCTTCTCTCCCGCCACGCTGCGCGTAGTTTTGAAAGAAACGAGTACGGTTGATCGAACGATCACCAAAAAGATAATAATTCTAATTTTTCCTTAATTAAAAACCCAAAAATATTTTCTCTTCAAAATTTATTTTTCCATTTTTCTTTTGTGATTTTCCATGTTTCCAACCTTAAAAATCCAAAAATATTCTTCTTTATCTTCTTATCCGTTTAATTCTTCTCTTCTTAATCCTCTATATGTTTAATTCTGATGGAATCATTTATTTCTTGTGTCGGTTGTGGAGAACCGCTTTTTGGATTACCGTGTCGGCGGTGTACTTGCGAGAGGTGTGGTAGAAATTTGATCAATGGGTTTTGTTCGTTTTGTGCTTCGGAAGCTGAATATTCATACTCTTATGATTTTGATCCGAACATTTCCAATTATCCTCAAGACAATTTCTATCACCCTCCTCAAAACTTTTATGAGCAAGAACCGTATTTCAATGATACACCGAACTTTTCTTGTACAAATTGTGGGGGTCCTCATAATGATTTTCAATGTCAACCGTGGAATCAAAATTACTATGAACCTAATCCTTGCTATAATACTTCCGGTTTTGACAATTTCCAACCCCCACAAAATCTCGTTAATTATCCAAATCAAGTTGGAATGCGCGAAATTGAAAAACTTGTGGTTCGACATCGAGAGATAGCGGCTAGTCTTAATACTCCCGGGAAGTCCATGGAAGAATTACTTGCCGAGGAAAGAGCAGCTAAATTTCGAGAGAGCTTAATTTACTATGACGATGATTCCGATGATGACGAGGAGAGAATTGTTCCGGTAACTTTCCCTCAAATAGCACCCGTCTTTCCTACCGTAGAAACCGAGGACTCTCTAAAAATGGGGGACGAGCATCTAAACACTATTCCGGCAACGGAATCAGACAATGTTGAGAACCTCGTCCCAATCCCAAGTGAGTCCGGGGAAATTTCTAACGATAATTGTGAAATTGTTGATACGGATGCTATGCCGTTTGATGATAATCGTGTTGAGAAAGATGAAGTTGAAATTTATCCCGATTCTCACAATGAGTATACACCGAGTATTGAAGACTCTTGTGGAGATATCGATGATGTTGAGGAATCACGTTCCGATTATGAGTTCATTAGCTTAGAGGAGATAAAGGATTTTGACCTAGATGATGATGAGATCAAAGATGATTTACTTCGTGAGAAATTATCCAATATCAATCTTCTTATTTCAAAGATCGAATCTTTAAATAATCCGACTCCGTCTACTGATGCCGTGATCACCTCTTCATTTCCTATCCCCGATATGGATAGAGATTTCTTACCCGAGCTTGAAATTTTTCGATTTGAAGAGAAGAGTAGTGGCAGTCCCACTATTCATGCTGATATTTCTCTTCCGGATTATGAGTGTTTTGACTTTGAGATCGACTCAGAACTTATTTTGAGCAATATTTCCAATAATCCGTCACGTGACTCTCTTTTAGAGGAGGTCGATCTATTTCTTGCTACGGATGACTCGATACCACCGGGTATTGAGAATGACGAGAATAAATCATTTCTCTTTGAATTACCATCTTCTCGTCCACCCACGAAACCACCGGATGTAGATTTTGAATCCAATACGGATGAGGATATTTTTGGAGTGGTGGACGAGATTTCCGAACATGATGTTCCGGTGCTTGATATTTTCCCCACCCTACCCACCCGTGATTCAGAATTTGACTTTGCTTTCGTCATCCGTGTGTTTCACCCATTCTTCACTTATCCCATCATTTCTCCCATCCTTCACTCCGTCGGGAGTGAGGATATCACCTTTGACCCCGGTATTACCACTTCTGGTTATTCTTTCTAAAAATACCGCGGGTATCTCATCGGAGTGGAACTTTCATATGCTTCAGTGTTTATCCAAACATCTTGAACGAAAGTCCGATGGAGATTATTTTTTCCACATGCTCCCCCAAGGACAAATAAATTCGGGGTCGAGTCAAGCTCATGTGACTCGGTTACCAAAAACAAGCGCTTCGTGGGAGGCACCCCATGCTTATCCTTCTATCTTCTTCTCTATTTTCTAATAAAACGTGAGGAGGGGTTCCTCTTCCATATCTTGTGTTTCGTGTTTTTCTGTGATGTATCCAGGATTTGCCCGATGATTGAAGACTCTCGTGCTCGTAGTTTCCTTCACTCCACTCGAGTTTCATCATTCGTTGCTTATCAAATATCCTAAAATCATTTTGTTTTACATCTATCTTTTGGCATAATTAATAAACGGCCTTAGGTTTATGTAGGAGAACCCTTACCTTTAAGACATTGAGGACAATGTCTCGTTTTAGTCTGGGGGAGGGGGGGGTAATCTTGCGATTTGATTTTTGCCTTGCACTTTTTGCCGTTTTCTCATGCAACCCCGTTTTTCCTCCAAAATTTAAAAAAATCAAAAAAAAAAAAAAAAAAAATGAAAAATTTAAAAATTTTTGCAAAAATATAATAAATTTTGACATTTTTGTTGACTTTCCGCTGGAGAGAGTATGAATAAAATTCTGACTTGACCGGGCGTGTTGAGCCCTAGCTTGTCTCCTTAACCTTTTATAATCTATAAGCTCGTGCTAGTCTTTTACACAAGGAGCTAGAAAACGCGAATTCTTTTTAAGAGTTTGCAAGTTCCCGTATTTGACTTTATACATGCATGGCTTGATTATATGGCTAAGCATTCGCGGATCTTATTATTTAAGATTTTAAATTTGCGAAGAACGAGAAATGATAGAGTTGTTTATAAGTTAGGTTGCTAAACGTGGAGTAGTTTGATCTCTTTAGAGCTCATCAAAGTTATTTGTGGCTTTTTGTTCCCATAAGCTTGTTTCACTCAATAATAGTAATCTAGGAATAATTAAAGGTATTTTGGTTTTGGCGATAATTAGTTTCTATCTCTTCCTTAGAGAGTCCTTGCTTATGAAAGTTGGGTACACATCAAGGTACTGCCAGTGTTACGGTGTAATAGACTATTCCATCTTGCCGGCTCGCAACCGATGTTGGGATTGTTATAAAAGCCGTAGGACTTGGGGTTTGGCAAATAATTAATTAATATGATAATGTATAATAATAATCCAAAGCCATAAAAAGTTTTCTACATCTTGCCGGTTCGCAGCCGATGTTGTAGACTTCTAATAAAGGCAGAGGAAAAATTCCAAGGTCATAATAGACTATCACATCTTGCCGGTTCGCAGCCGATGTTGTGATTGTTATAAAGGGCTAAGGATTTAATACGTTAATGTGCTTAATAATGTTTAAAAATGCCAAACTTCGACTCCGGGGGTATCCTAATAAAGGCTTCTGTCTCTGGACTCGTAGATGAGTTGTTTCGGTCGCAAATAAAAGGGGTATCCTCAAAATCGTGTTAAATCAGAGACCTTGATGTGGACCTCATTTTTGTATGCAACGGTTTTCGAGGGAAGGTTTGGAAACTACTTAGCGTCTAAACTAAGATATTTTTATCGGCTTAAAAATTATCGAAACGAGAATTTGAAGAAATTCATTTCTCACCAAAAATAAAATAAATAGAGGAAAATAGGAATTTGGGAACAAAGAATCCACAATTAGCTTTTATGAGTAGTATTGGCAACCTAACTTGTAAATAGCAATGATTTCGTTTTTAAGCTTAGTTTGGGGACTCGTGAAAAATCAGGGACGACGAATTTTATCTGTATGGTCACTTCTTTATGAGTCGTGTTTCCTGCTCGAAGACCCTAAAAATTATCGTGAGATAATGATCGTCAACAAAGCCGTCACTTAAATAATAAGAAAATACAAAAATAGAATAAAAGGAAAATCGGGGAGTTTTTAGAACTTAAGATTTCTTAATCTCTTTTGAAAATTTTGCTACTTCTCAAAGTTAGTAAAAAGAGATTGGAAATTTTCGGTTTCAAAAACGTGTTTTATAACATTGCATGAGGACATTGCAATAGCTTAGTCTGGGGGAATTTGGTATGTGCTTAAACACATACCTTTTCTTGACCAAAACCGGACCCAAATAGACCAAAAACTAACCAATTATGCCAAATATTTCGTATTTTTGTGTTTATACTTGTGCAGGCAACGGATAAACGAAAAACGACAAAAAGACACGGAAAACCGAGAAAACGAGCACGGGATACGGAAAAGGCTCAGAACCGGAACCAGGAATGAGAACATGGTCAAAAAGTCAACCAAGGTCCTCCAATTATCAAAATTTGACAAGATCAACCCTTAGATTTATTTTGGAAAAATGGCAGGAAAGGTCCCTTGATTTTCAGAAAATATAACAATGGTCCTTACACCCTTAAATCCTTAAAACACTAAACCCGGATTTCATTTCTTAAACCCAATCCAAAATTCAACCCACCAGCCCAATCAAAACAATCCAGTCCACCTCTAAAACCCATTGACCCGACCCATAAACAAACCCGGTCAACCCTTTGTATATAAAACAGTCAAAATAAAATTAAAAAAAAAAAAACACACATACTCACACGCGCCAAAAACCTCTCCCCCTTTCTCAACCAGAGTTACTGTTTAATGAACCCTAAAATGACTGCCCCTCAATTACCTCACCTCATTCATAATTACCCAATCATTAGTGATTCTGGAAGGTCCTGACACTGCCAGGGACACGTGGGACTCACTTATTGGTCAAGCCGTGTCACTATCTTGATCCTAGGGCTGAGATCAAAGCGTATGGAGCAAGGGTGATCTAAGGGTGGATAGAGAGCTGAGGAGCACACGGATTGATGAGCTGGAAGACCCAGAAGGTTCCCCTGAAGCCTATAAATAGAGCTCTCCTCATCATCAGTCGAGCGTCCAAATTTTATGTCTTAAAAATTTGTTACCAATTTATTTTCTGTCATTTAAGTGTTTTTCGTAGTGTAAACCTTTTAATTCAGTTGTAGGTTACATTTCCAATTCATTTGTATTCAGTTCTTTCAGTTTTTATCAAAGTCAAATTTGGTCAAACTTATTGTTCATCAGCTTATTCTTTCTATATAAGTGCTTAATTTTCACATTTCTGCTTATCATTAATGTTATGAGTTGATTTCATTTAAGTTTCTGCTTAATTTTCATATATTGCTTAAAAGTCAAAAGAAAAAAAATCAACAGTCAGCTTATTTTAGTTTTCAGCTTATTTTTGTTTTTGAAATTGTTCTTCTAGATTAAAATTTGTCTATTGGTTCCTGGTAATCTGTTTTTCAGTTTTAAAAAGTCCATTTTACTTGAGAATTTGCTAAAACAGATTGTATAGGGTGTGTTTGGTTTAAAACAGTCTATGGGTCAAAATGGGTATAATTTGAGAAATACTGTTCATATGCCAAGATTCTGAGTTAGATTGTGCTGATTCATAGGTACTTTAGCTGTTTTCATTAGAAGATAGGTTAGTTTGAGGTTATTTGAAGATTTGAGGTTGTTAGTGCAAAATTAGAGTAACCACTGCCTTAATAAGTTTCGACTTAAGCTGAGCTTGTTGGGTAAAAGTTTTTGTCATTTTTGTGTTCAAATATAAGGTTAAAGTAATAGTACAAGTTGTGGTTTAGTTTCATGAAAATTTGCTTAAGCTTTGTTCAAAGTTAGCCTGCTGCTACACCAGGGCATTAGTTTATGCAGGTCTGTTTTTAGCTGCTGTTCTAGGTTCTATTATAGCTAATTAGATTAGCCTTAGGTCCTAGTAATTGGCATTCAGATAGTTTAGGTAGTGTTCTTTCAGGAAAATATCTGGTAGTTGCATTTTGAGCTTATCTAATAGCTTAATAGAGGTCTGCAATTAGACCCTTTGTCTGATCTGAGCCTGCATTATTGCCTCAGTCCCCAGACCTCCCTGTTCTCAGCTTCAATTAGAGCATCAATTGAGAGATTGTGATAGGGCTTTTAGTATTTTTAGATACTCAGTAGTGTAGTTGAGTTTTTGCCCCCTTAAGGTTTCACTTTAGAGCTGATTTGAGTGCTTATTTGGCTGTGGATAGTTGCTTGTTTTTCTGCCTTAATTTCAACATAAGTTCAATCTAAAATGCTTAAAACTTGTGCTTATTTGGTCATTTTCAATTGTTCTGAGCTAATATAAGTCTGTTACATCATATCTGAGCTTTTTGTTATTTTTGGTTCTCTTTTGCTTATTTTTGGCTTATTTCATACTGCTTATTTTAACTGTACTGCTTATTAGGGTTAATTCAGTTCTTGAATTTATTTTTCCTAGATTTAGAATTCAATTTTAGATTTACTCAAAAATTTTCAGAATTTTCCAAACAGTTTTGCTATTTTTAAATCATTTAAATAGTTTTAATTAGTTTTTAATTCATAAAAAATTATTAAAAAGTCAAAAAAATATTTTTCTTTTCCCAAAAAATTTCTTTTATCAGTTTTAATATAGGAAAATTATTTTTACATTTTTAGGTCTTAAATTTTAGAATTTCACTTTTATTTACGTTTTATAATTCGTCGCGTAACGTTTTTAAAATTCAAATTTACGTTTTTAAGTTCGTATGCTTAGTTTAATTGTTTAATTAGCTTAATTAGTTGTTTTCATTTCATTGTTCGTAGTGTAAAATCACAAATCACCACTCTTTTTCACACTCATTCACTACACGAATCACGTCCCAGGAACACAAATTCCATTCGATCTTCGTCGGGACAAACGACTCGGGTTTTGCAGATTTCCTTTGCAATTCTCCCTTGATCTATAATTGTTAAATCAGTGCCGGTGATGGTATTGAGATTATGTGATGTAAGTCCGTAGAGGACTTGAAATGTTTATGTGATTAGATAGCTATGCACCTCGGTTGGTGCCGGTGATTTGTATTGCAATTATGTGATTGTATAATCGAGTTATAGTAATAGAATGCGAGTAGCCATGCTAAGCGCTGTTAGAGATGGGTTGATAAATGGACTAAGGTTTATGAGGCCTTAGTTATAAGGTAGGCTATTGCTTGCGGCTAGTTAGATGTTGATGCTTAGACATGGATGGTTTATGCAATGTGATATATGAGTCATAGACTTTATGCTTTGATTTTGATTTTGAGTGTTTTAAACACTTTTCGGATAAGTGTTAAGCGTTATGATATGATTGCATATATGATGTTAAGTGTTGTTGTTTATATGATGATAAGTCTATGGTAAATTTATTGTATGTTGAAGCTTTATGTGATGTGCTTGAGAGCACGTTTGTATTGAAGTGTATGAGTTGAGATAGATGCATAGAATGCGTGTTAGGTGTTGACCTAGTTGTGGTCGGTAAAGCTAAAAAGAAAACATTGATATGTGAATAGAGTTAAGAAGCATGCTAATAATTTGAAAAAGTATAAATGCTTAAAAAGATTTAGATAAGTAAGAAGTGAATAGCGAAGTATGTTTATAGCTTGAATGCTTAGAAGACGTGTTGAGTCTAATTGTGATTGTTGTTTTGAAATGAATGAATAGATGCTTGAAGGCATAAATCTTTATATGAGTAAACTAAATGAGAAAGTTAAAGTGTAGAGTTAAGAAGTGATGAAAACATGTTACATATGAAACATGATAAATTGAAAAAGTGCTAGTGATATATGGTAAAGTATGATGAGTCAAAGTGAAGAATAAAATATAGATTGCGTTAGAAGTCATAGGTGACTTGAAGTGCGCTAGAAAGAGTTGTAAAACATGAATGTGATCATGTTAATATATTTGAATATGTAAGATGAAATTAAAGAAAGTGTTACAGAATAAACCTATGTAAAGTTTGTATGCGTGAAAGTTGAATAAACTAAATGAAGTGACAGTATGAAGTGAGAATATGGTCAACAAGGGTTGACGGGTAATAGTAAGAGTGTGTTGTAAGAACACGTAGAAATGTGTAAGTTGTAATGAATAAGCATTACATATAAATTGTCTAAATAAAAATGGCACATAGCGAGTGTGTGAGTCAACATGGGGTTGACGGGTGAAGGATAAGTGGCATTGTGAAAATGCGATGATAATAAATGTGCAGGTGTTATATAGAAACTTGCCTAGATGATAGAAAGTGTGATAGTGAATGTTGAGATTGCGTAAGGCAATGAAAATTGAATAAATGACAGTGTGTGCCTAATTATAAAAGTGCATGAAAGATAAAATGAGTAGATATGATAAGACAGATATAGCTTGGATCCAATGCTCTAGTTTTGGCATCCTTTGGGATGGCCTAGCTCGCCTTTTATGGCATGATTGTTAGCTTGCCTTCACCGGCATGGTTTGCCTATATCCTTGGCATGAAGTTAAGATGCCTTTAAGACATAATGTTAAGGTGTCTTTATGGCACGATGTTAACGTGTCTTTAGGGCACGATGTTAAGTTGCCTTTTATGGCATGATGTTAAGCTTGCCTTATGGCATGGATGAAAGTTAGTGAGATTGGATCCAAGGCTAGAAAAGATGGGAAGTAGAAAGCATGAGAATAAGGACATGTATATGTCGTGAATTTAGTTTTGGATAGTTTTAGACGAGAGATTTCAGGGACGAAATCCAAATAAGGGGGTAGAATTGTTAGACCCGTTTCCCGGGTATTGGGACCCCACCCTAGATGAAGTTGACCCGAGCTTAAGTATGTTGACTAAGAGCATGTGGTTGTCTAAGGGCAAATGATTATAGTGTTAAGTGTTAGTCTGTTATAGCCTAGATGCGGCGCATCTAGGAAGTTACATGCGGCGTATGGTAGAATGGAAAGTAGAACCGACCGGTTATAGTCCATGCGCCGTATTGGAGAAGGAGATACGGCGTATATAAGGGGTAGCATGGATGCGGCGTATCTATGCAGATAGATACGGCACATCGACCTTAAATAAGCAGAAATGACAGAATTGCCCTTGTAGCTAGAATCTTCCCCATTTATCTATAAGTTTCCACACTCTCCTGTAAAAGAGAGTGTGTTGCCTGTGAATGTCGAGCCAAGGATAAAAGGAGGGAAGATAGGGCTAGGTGATGGCTTTTAAGGACCCATGTTTATCATCTTTCTTAGCTATGATTATCAAGTAAGTAATCCCTCTCAAGTTAGTGATTTAAGTGGGAAATCATCATATGATGTGGGTATGATCATATGATGATTTGATTAGCAAGATGATTATGTTTTGATGGGTTTTGATAACCCTTGTTATGTGTTTTATATGCTATGTTATTAGGTTTTGTTAATTTGTCAAGAATGATGATAATGAAGGAAGATTATGATGATGATGATGATCCTTGTTATTGTTTAGCTTGGTTGAGGTAAGTAAAATGATAGTAACATGTGTTATATGGATTTCTAACATATGTGTTATGTATGTTGTATGACAAGTGGTATGGATTATGGAATATGATTATGTGATGCTATGAATATGGCTTATGTGATGACTTGATGTTATGGTATATGATGATGTTATGTGCTAGATGAGTTTTGGGTTGTAAGCCCGTCAAGTAAGTGCTTATGTATATGATGCATCATATGGATTGAAGTATGATTATATGTTATTATTGTTTTACTTACTAAGCGTTATCGCTTACGGTTTAGTTGTCTAACCGTTTTGTAGGTGTTTATGTTATGGCTTGGATGTAAGGATGTAGGGGATTAAAGCATGGTTATGTAAAATGGGTAGCTTTGGTAAGATTGTAGAGCTTAGGTAGATACCGAGCTCAAGTGTATAAGTTTGTACCCCCGTGAGTCAAGTAATGCTTTGAAATGAGTAAACAAGTGTTAAATTGTATGTTAAGTGTTCTGTAATGAATTGGAAGTCATTTGGTATATTAAAGTATGTTTTATGTGTTTATGGGTTAAGTGAAGGGGGTGTTTGGCTAATGTGTAAAATGTACCCATTTTGGGTTGTAAACGGGTCAATTGCCGTGTATTACAGTTGAATATGGTTTTGAATGTAAAGGGAGTGTTTTGATACAAGTTATAGTGTTGTAAAAGGTGTCAAAGTGGATTGTGTGGTGTGTTGAGTATATGCAGGTCTTCCTGCTGATGTTCTGTCTAAATTGGTCGATGCGGCGTATCTAGTATATTAGATGCGACGTATCAGAAGTTTAAGGTGATACGGCGTATCTAGTATATTAGATGCGGCGTATCAGAAGTTTAAGTAGATGCGGCGTATCACTTCAGGGTGATACGGCGCATGGTCTTTCATCTTTGATACGGCGTATCCCTAAAAAGGATACGACATATCGTTAGTCACAGAAGGGTTATTTGGTTATGTTATAAAAATTGTGTGTAATGTTTTGAAGAGTTGTCGAGTACATGTTCTTGCAAGTATATTTTAAAGGGTTAAATGTTATAGATTCTGGTTATTATATGAAGGATTTGTATAAGTCCGTTTTAGTCAAATGTTTCCGTGTCAAAAGTCAAAGTTTTTTAGTATAAGCGGGCACGGGGTGTTACAATAAGCTCATGTGACACCTTTTTAAAACCCAAAGTAAATCACTATCGAAACTATTTTTAAACTTATATATATATGGATTGGGTTTTTAAAGCCCATTAAGCACATGTGATAAGCAGTCCCTATAAGCAGTTTGGAAACATTTTTAGGACCATAAAATAAGCCCAAGATCAGGCCCAAACTCCCTTGAAACCCAACGGATCAAAATCTCTTATTAGGCCTTGATTAATTCGGTTAAAAGCTCATTAAGCCAAAAATAAGCTCTTTGGTGTAATAAGCAGTTTCTATGAACTTGAATAAGCTGTATGAAGCTTATAAAACTTTCAGAAAATTTAATATATAAGTTTTTTGAATTTCGGACTAAAAATGCAAAACATTTTACTATTTGGGTAAAAATTGTAACTTTCGGATAATTTGGTATTAAATTGTCAAATTTGTAACTTATGGGTAGATAATGACAAAACAGTAACTACAAGTCTTAAAATGTCATATTTGAACCTTTTGGACTAATAATGTAATTAAAACATAACCAGGGACTAACAGTGCAAATGTTTCACCGTTAGGGTTAAAAGTGTAAATTTCGTATAACTTCAAGGACCATTTAGTAACATTATTATTTATATATTTTCACTAAGTGTTTTTATACATTTTCATTCTTAAAACCCTCTCGTGCACTTTCGTACGATATACTCAAATTACGTTACGTTTATGTTTATATAACGTAACTTTTAACAAATACACATAACTTATCATCCACCAACTTTTGAAGAGACGATATTTACTGATTCAATAAACATAAAAACATGATAATATTTTATATAATATTATTTTTGAACTTTAAGCATTTTAAGCATATCATTCATCCTCATCACAATCCAATTCGTTATCCGATATTCTTTCACAATCATTATTCACATCCATTCAATCTTAAACCAACGAAATCTCAGACTTCCCTATTATTCAGGTCGTGTGTTGGAGCCGTTCCCGTGATACTTTTGACATAACAATACTTTGACCTTTACAGCTAAGGTGAGTCATAGCCCCACTCTGATTCTTTAATATTCATTTTAAACTACTTGGGGGAGATACATGCTTAGAAATACTTTACTCGCTTGATTTACATATACTATTTGTATTTACATAAATACTTGTATACAAACTTGATTTCACTATTCTTGATTGACAACTGTGACTAGACTCGATACAAACATACACCCTGACATGGCTATGTCGGAAGACCATTAATTTGGGTACAAACATACATCCTGACATGGCGATGTTGGAAGGCCATTTATTTGGATGATACATGATTTACATACTATGTTAGCAGTGGATTGTAAACACACAGGTTGCAAGTCTTGTATGGGCGGGGCTTGGGACTGAGTGGATTTACAATGCCTTTGCTGTGAAATCTTTATTCAAATGCTTTACAGTTAAACTAAACTCTATGAACTCACCAACCGTTGGTTGACACTTTTTAGCATGTTTATCTCAGGTTAATAAGGCGATAGTGGATGCATGGATCATAGAGTCAATTGCATACTTTGGAGACTCATATCTTATCTTTATCATTCGATACACTTTGAAAACTTTTATGTAACTTTATACTTTGAATCTCTTGTTTAACTCTGATTTTTATAATTCGAATGGTAACGTTTCAAAACGTCTCATTTAGAGGTCGTTTTCTATACCTTGATCTATATTATTAAGTAATACCCCCTTGACACTGCTATTCCATTGCGGTATTTTGGGGGTGGTACACTAGTGGTACTCCTATTGTATCTGTTAAACTTACTGGAACTGAAAAATATAAAATATGGAGTATTGCTATGACATTTGCTTTAAGGAATCATAATAAACTTGTATTTATAGATGGAACTTGTAAAAGAGATGATTCTAATCCAGGACTTGCTAATCAATGGGACACTTGTAATTCTGTTGTTGTTACTTGGATTTTGAATTCTTTGAGTCCTGAATTGTTTGCTGGTGCTATATATTCTAAGACTGCTTATGAAATGTGGAATGATTTGAAAGACACATATGATAAAGTTGATGGTTCTGCAGTGTTTAAAATACATAAAAACATTAATTCATTGAGTCAAAATGGATCCTCTCTTGCTGATTATTATAATAATCTAAATTCTTTGTGGAAAAAATTTGATTTTATGATTAGTTTACCTGCATGTACTTGTAATGTTGCAAAACATTTTGAAAATCATAATCAGCTTATCAAGTTAATGCAGTTTCTTATGGGTCTAGATGAAAACTATGTGTCTATCAGAAGTAATATTTTAACAAGAGATCCTTTACCATCTGTTAAAACTGCTTTTTCTGTTGTCTCGGGGGAAGAATCCCATAGGAATTATTCCTCTGGGACAGGTTCTGTTAAACCTAATGCTTCTGCTTTTGCATCAAAGTTTTTTGATAATAAGAAAAGGTTTAATAATAATAACAATTACAATAAAGGTTATAATTCTACTTCTGGTAATAATTCTAATAACAGAGGACCTAATCCTAGTCTTAAGTGCACTAATTGTAATAAGATTAGTCATACTGTTGATAGATGTTATGAACTTGTTGGTTATCTTGCTGGTTATGTTAAAAGGAATTTTAATGCTAATGTTAAGCCTGTTACTATTAATAATGCTTCTGCCGATAATGTTAATCATGTTATTGATAATAGACCTAGCAACTCTCTTGTGTCTTTGTCTAATGAACAGATGGTCAGACTTATGAGTCTTCTTAATGATAACTCTGTATCTTCTGCTAATGCCAATATGGCAGGTAAATGTTTCTCTGGGAATTTTTTTAATGGAAGTGTTAAGTTTAATCTGAATTTCAAAAAATATTTCAATGGAAATACAAATTTTTTAATTGGGAATATTAGTCTTGGTTGGATTGTTGATTCTGGAGCAAACCAACATATGACTGTATCTGCAAAATTTCTAGTTAATGTTGTTGATATTTCTAATCTTGGTCTTACAGTAGGTCATCCAAATGGTACTCAGGCTTTGATTACTAAAATTGGTGATTTAAAAATCAATAATGATATTACTTTGTATGATGTTTTAGTTGTTCCTGAGTACACAGTCAGTCTATTTTATGTTCATAAGATTGCTAGAGACAGTAAGTTGTTTGTTGGTTTTGATGAATCTAAGTGTTATATTCAGGATTTACAAATAAAAAAGACTGTGGGGATTGGTAAACAATGCAATGGACTGTATATGTTTGATGTTGATTCTGCATGTAAGATTGTTTCTAATAATTATATTTCTTCTTGCTATGTGTCTAGAACTCTTTGGCATCAAAGACTTGGTCATCCCTCTGACCAAGTCTTACACATTCTTAAACCCAGTCTTAAGCTTGATAATCCAACTAATTCTGATCATCTCTGTGATACTTGAAATAAAGCTAAACAGACTAGGGAACCATTTCCTTTAAGTGAACATAAGTCTACTAAAATTGGTCAACTTGTGCATTTAGATGTTTGGGGTCCTTATAAAGTCACTAGCATAGATGGTTACAAATATTTCTTAACTGTTGTTGATGATTATTCAAGGGCTGCTTGGGTTTATATGCTTAAAGGAAAAGATGATGTCTATGATTCCATTGTTAATTTTTCTCAAATGATTTCTAATCAATTTGAATGTAATATAAAAGTGTTTAGAAGTGACAATGGAACAGAGTTTGTTAATAATAGACTTCAACGGTTCTTTCTTAATGAAGGAATTATACATCAAACTTCTTGTGTTTACACACCTCAACAAAATGGAATTGCAGAAAGGAAATATAGGCATATTCTTAATGTTGCTAGATCCCTTATGTTTCAGGAGGAATTACCTTTTTATTTGTGGCCTGAATGTGTTCTTAGTGCTGTCTATATTATTAACAGGTTACCTTCTTCTGTGTTGTCTAGCAAGTCTCCTTTCTTTTTTGTGTATGGGCATGACCCTTCACTCTCTCATATTAGGGTTTTTGGTTGTTTGTGTTATGCTATTATACTTAATAATTCTGATAAGTTTAGTAGTAGGTCTGAAAAGTGTGTCTTTATTGGTTACTCTAATGGAAAAAAAGGTTATAAACTTTTAAGTTTGGAAACAAAAAATATTTTTTATTCAAGAGATGTCAAATTTTATGAAACTGTTTTCCCTTTCAAAATGAAAAACAATTTACAAAAACAAGTTTTTGAAACTAGAGTGTCAAATGATTAAAATCATAAAAACTTTTTTGATGTGTCAAACCCTAAAAGACCTAATGATGAAGGGAGAGTGTCTTCCAATGATGATGGCACAGAGTTGAATTTTCCTAGTGAGGATAGTAGTAATTCTCCTAGTGAAGATGGTAATTCTGTTGCAACATCTATAGAAGAAAATACACACCCTGAGGGCACTGTTTCATTTGAAACAGATTCTGTTGGTACTATTTTTGATCATGATTCTGATGAGTCTAATGTTGAACATGAAGTCTTGCCAGCCATTACAACAAGAAGGTCAACCAGACCCACTAGATTGCCTAAGAATCTTAATGATTTTATTGTTGAAGGAAAAGTTAAATATGGGGTTGAAAGAGTTGTGAATTACTCTAATCTGGATTCTGATAGTTTCTGTTTTGCTTCTAATCTTAATAAAAGTGTTGAACCTACTAGTTATGAAGAAGCTATTCTTGATCCTAATTGGATAGATGCTATGAATTCTGAGATTGAAGCGTTAAATAGAAATAAATCTTGGGTTATTACTAAGTTACCTGCTAATAGAACTCCTATTGGATATAAATGGATATGGAAGATTAAATATAAATCTAATAGAGAAATTGATAGATACAAAGCTAGATTGGTTGCTAAAGGGTGCAGTCAAAGAGAGGGTATAGATTATAATGAAATCTTTTCTCCTGTTGTGAAAATGTCCACTGTTAGATTGCTTATTGCTTTATCTGTTAAAAATAAGTGGCCTATTTATCAACTTGATGTGAATAATGCTTTTCTCTATGGAGATTTAGATGAGGATATCTATATGACTATTCCAAAAGGTTTTTCTAATGATCAAAACAAAGACATGGTTTGTAAACTTACAAAATCTCTTTATGGTCCTAAGTAGACACCTAAAAAATGGAATGAAAAACTTGTTAGTGTTCTTAAAGAACATGGTTTTGTTCAATATGTTAATGATCATTCTTTGTTTACCAAAACTAAAAATAACAAGTTTATTGCTCTTCTTGTCTATGTTGATGATATTGTGCTTACTGGAAATTGTATTGATGATATTGATAAGTTTAAAGCTTTCCTTAATACTAAGTTTCACATAAAATACTTGGGATTACTCAAATATTTTTTGGGAATTGAAGTTATTAAAACTGATAATGATATTTGTCTTTATCAAAGAAAGTATTGTCTTGAACTTCTTAAAGAGTTTGGTTTACTTGGTTGTAAACCTATGTCTACTCCCATGGAACCTAATTCTGTGCTATCCTTCAAACCTACTAATGATGATCCTTTGTTAGAAAATGTTATTGGATATCAAAAACTTCTTGGAAAGCTTATATACCTGACTCATACCAGACCTGATATTGCATATTTTGTTCATTGTCTTGCTCAATATATGCATTCACCTTTAAAGTCTCATTTGGCTTCTGCTCTTAATATTTTAAGATATCTGAAAGGTGCTCCAGGTAAAGGTATAAGGTATAGTTATACTGTTAATGATAATTTGTTAGAAGGATACAGTGATGCAGATTGGGCTAAATGTTTAAAAACCAGAAAATCTGTCACTGGTTACTGTATCTTTTTCAATAAGTGTCTTGTTTCATGGAAAAGTAAAAACCAAAACATTCTTTCTAAGACTTCAACAGAAGCAGAATACAGATCTATGTCTTCTGCTGCCTGTGAAATCATATGGATTCAAAAATTATTAGCAGACTTGAATATAAAGGTCACTCTTCCTGTAAATCTTTTTTGTGATAACAAGTTTGCATTGCAGCTAACTGTTAATCCAGTTTTCCATGAAAGGTCTAAACAATTTGAAATTGATGTACATTTTATCAAGAGAGAAAATTGCAAAAGGAATTCTGAGTACTAAAAAGATTAGTTCTCAGGAACATATTGCAGACATTTTAACAAAACATTTGCCAGTTTATCAACATAAATATTTGTGTGACAAACTGAAAATGTTTGATATCTTTGGCTAACAGATTAAGGGGGAATGTTCAAATAAGTAGTTATTTTTAATCAGTTTGTTGCTTATCTAGTGCTTATTATCTTTTCTAGTGTTTTATCTTATTTTGTAGTTAATAAAGTTGAGGGGCTCATTCTGGGCAAATGAAAGTTGATTTTAGCTGAAGAGGAAAGTTGTATGCTGAGTGTGAAGTTGATAGAAGACCAAGGGCTAAAGTGATACATTTTTTGGCTATATAACGAAGGCCTTCTGCTAGGGTTATGGACTTTTGATCATACGCTCTCTCAAAAGCTTATATCTCATTCTCTTTAAGTTCTGATCATCTTGATCTGTTTCTTAGTCTTGTAATCATTTGGTTATTATCTCATTGATAATAATCTGATCTTGTAATCGTTCGGATATTATTGGTTGGTAATCTGTGCCGACTATTGTGCTTTTAGATTGAATAAAGATTGTGTTTAAGGTTGTTGCTATATCTTTGATACCATCGCACATATATGTTTGGCGCAAAGCGTTTATAAGCATTTAAAAGCGATGAACGTTGACCATTGTGATTTTTTAATGCTCATTTGGCAAGTAGTAAGTAGTTTTATCTTCATGAAATGCTCTTTTCCAACGTTTCATGAAGTTGCATTTAAGAGCATTGAGCATTTAGGAGTTGTGATAATACAAAATTATGTTATTTTACACATTATGATTACAACTACGTTGTCAAACGTTTTTTTAACTTTTTTGTTGAAAAACAACTACTGCTCACTCTTATTTATGTGGTTAATTTATCTTATCACAAATTATCATTTTCAAAGCTTGTTTACATGAATCATTTTTAAGAGCTAAAAGTTAAACAAAAATTGTTTGTTATACAGATGAGTTCTCATCAAATTTTTTGTCAAACTTTACATAAATTATCTCTAACAATAATGATTATGTTAGGTTTAAGAAATGACCCACGTCAATTAAATTATCTCTAACCATAATGATTATGTTAGGTTTAAGAAATGACCCATGTCAATACTTCCGAATGACTTTTGCTAAACTAGATAAAGGACATGAACGAATTGTAAGTTTACTCTTAGGTGGAGTGTTTATTCACACTCATCAAATTCCCTTCACTCATTGTCATATCACATATCAGCGTCACATCATATTATTCGTTCTCACTTTATCACTAACATCCTTGTAACTCTCATTAACCATTTACTATACTCAGTATTTATTTAAATAAAACATACATAATACCTACAAATACATATTCTTTTTCTTCTTTTTGCTTCAGTCACTGTGGTAACCACAACGAGTGCAAAATCACCCTAACACGCATGAGGGTGAAAATGGGTTGTAATGCAAGTGACGTGTGACGTGTGACTAGTGATGCCTTACGTATAAGAAACTCTTGCACTACGTCTAGCCTTAACAAATATCATTATTTATTGTTAAATTTATATGGCATTGTCTTTTTAACTTGTTGATTATTTAAAGAGAAATGCATAATGCACGCAACGAGTTTTATTATACGAGCGTGTTATGGCAGGTTTTGAATATATTATTGTTATGCGAAAAATGTACAACTCTTTCAATCTAAAAATAAGAGTCAACATTTCTATTTCAAGATGTGTCAAAATGAGTGTTACAATTTGTATTTTTAACCAATCAAAAGAGTTTTTAGTGGGCAAATATGCCATTTTATGTATGGAGAGTGTCAATAGTGAAAAATATTTAAACTTTGTGCATTTTTAAAATAAACACTTATTTTGGGGATATTTGATGATGGACATATTCGAGTGAATAAGAAAAAATAGTTAATCAAATAAATATGAAATCTAAGTCAAATGCTTGTCTTTCTTCAAACTAGCATGTAAAATCGCATCCGTTTGTTTTGATAAATATGGAAATCTTCATGTTTTTTTATTTTTATGCGTGCCAAAAATCGGTTATGAGACACTTTTCAACTCTCTTGACCTAGTTTTTCTACCAAACATGGTGGGTATTAAGAAAGAAAAAAAAAAAAAAAAAAAAAAAAAAAAAAAAAAAAAAAAAAAGCTACAAAAGGTATTAATATTTTCTCAAAGGATGTTAAATAATCTTTACTTATTTTTATAACTATTTTTCACCAAATATTTATTTTTCATTAGAAAAGCCAAAATACCTATAAAATTGGCAAGAGTTATGAACACTTTGTAAAATTCAAAAAATGGCAGGGTCTTGTTACAAGAGTAGTCCCTTGGGAAGTTTTTAGTTTGCGAAATCAGTCCTTTGCGGATTTTTTTTTTTTTTTTTTTTTTTTTTTTTTTTTTTTTTTTTTTTTTTTTTTGTTGTTGTTGTTGCAAAAATGGTCCTTGTGAAATTTTTTTAGATTTAATATTTTTCCTAATATATATGTACACAACAATAAGTTAATGCACACAACAAGAGCATCTTATAAGGTAACTATTGATGTGAGAAATAAAAGCTCATTCATTTATGTGTTTCTAACATAACACTAAAAAATAAAACCGTGTACTAACCATTATAGCTTTCCTCAAATATGTATGAAATATGTGTCAATATATGGTGAAATATACAGTAGTGAAAATATCAAATTTTATAACAAGTGCATAAGGACCAATTTTGCAACAAAAAACTTGCACAATGGCCATTTTCGCAATAAAAATCTGCAAATGACCAACTTCGCATAAAAGAAAATTTGTAAAAGACTACTTTTGTGACAAAACCTGCCGAATTTTTGAAATTTTGCAAAAACTTCGCATGACTTGATTTCATAGGTATTTTGACTTTTTGGGTAATTAATTAAAAGATTAATATTTGGTAAAAATATGTTTTTGAAAACTGATTTTCCATCTATTATTTGCATTGAACCTCAGCAGGTACAAATTTCGCTAGTTCTTTCTTAACTGGTCGATCCCTTAACCAGTAACCACCATAAAAAAAAAAAGTTAAGACATTAAAAACGAGATACGTCATATTTCACTAGTTCATATTAGTTAACATCAACTTTAGTCAACAAAAAAGTCTTCTATAATTTAATTAACATTAAGTTATCCCTAACTAGTAACTACCAGTCTACCACATAAGTCTTTTTAAAAATATAGTATGGGATGAGTTATTCAAGCCCCCCTATAGGGGGGGTGTTGACTTTTCATGTGCTGCCGCCGCTTGTACGGTGTGCTTTAAAAGTTGTACATGTTGACTAGAATAGGCGGAGCCCACATAGTAGGGGGGGCTTGTATAGTATAACCCCTTTTTAAAAATATAGTATGGAATAAAGCAGCATAGAATAGTTGATAGACAGTTAGACACCAAGACAATAATGTCACAATAATAACGAATATTTCTTTCTAGTGTACATCTTCAAAAGAATCTCTTTGTAGTATACAATTTGTACATCCAAAAGTTTGATGCATGCATTATTATATTATAGTATATATTAAAACACGTTTGATACGTTGCCGTTTCATCGCCCCTTATGAACAGTAGCTACAGTATGCTACAGTAACGGGCCGGTTTGGCCCGGCCCGTTTACCACTAGCCCAAAATCAAGTTTCGTAAATTGGCAAAAAATACCCCTGAAGTTGACGCATCTTTGCGAAAGTAATCCTTTTTCAAAATTTTTTTTTTTTCCCAAAATCAAGTTTCGAAACTTGGCAAAAAATACCCCTGAATCTGTCGCCTCTTTGCAAAAGTAGTCCTTTTTCTAAAAAAAATCAAAAAAATTGGCGAAAAATACCCTCAAAATTCACGGGTCTTTGCAAAAGAGGTTTTTTTTTTTTTTTTTTTTTTTTTTTTTTTTTTTAAAGTAAATTAAGGCTAAGATCACTGCCCTGCCGCAACGCGGTTATCCGTAGCCGGCCTCTTACATCAATATTCTGTCTTAAAATCTTAATTAAATTTTTTGTCAAATACAGCGCCCCGCCGCAACGCGGCGCACCGGCGCCCAACTCGATGCATGCATTATTTTCTTAATCACATATTATGGGATATCGTGTTAGTTTCTATATAAAAACCAAACCAACAAATGTTGAGTTGTTTTTATGTCATCAAAATCCATTACTTATATTCAATACAAGCCCCGATAAGTTTTGAGTTGTTTGCTAAATATGGTAGAAATACTTATATTGATAATCAAGCTTCTTACTTTTTCTAGCGTGTAAAAAGTTCAAAAAAAGTTGCAATTTTATTTATTAGTGGTCACTTTAATCCTTCTTTAGATTATGCTAAAGCTACAACTTTCCATTATGCATGATTTAGCATATCATAAGAACATAAACGAATATTAGACATGTGAGCATGTCAATATGTCATCATATATCTGGAAGCATTCCATTTACATAACCTCGGGTAAATATGTGCTTGTCTACATCCTACATCCTACCTTCTCATATCTCGCTCTGACAAAATTAGGTATAGTTGTTATTGTTAAGCGTAACTTGGGGTGCTCGGATACTTTGATATCCTTGCAAGATATAAAAAAGTTTAGATCTCATTTGGTATGCCTCCTGAGGTGGCAACCAACTAAGGAAATGATCGGAAACGATCACAAGTTACCTTGTAACCTTGATAAGGTTTGCAAACATAGCACATTTGTATTATAATAAAAGAAAAACAACTAAAATAAACATCCAAAATTGTCGTAATAACATTGCACATACCATATCATAAACAACGATTCTTAGGCTATGCACGGCAAGGAGGTCGTCCAATCGGACGATCGATTCACATCTCAGTCGGCCTTGATGTGCAAATTCGGTCGCCTCTCGGTCGCCAAGGATTTCGGTCGTGAACTCGACCGATGTCGTGGCTTGGATTTTGGTTTAAAATGATTGGACCGTTTGGTTTTGTAGCAGTGTAAAAATAATAATAATAAAAATAAAAAAAATAATAAAAAGAAAATAAAAAATTAAACCCTTTACCTTATAAATACCCCATTTATCTTATCTATACTACATATAATGTAGGGATGAATCTCTCTCTTCTTAGTCTTAAAATTCAGACTTACAAGAAATAAAACATGATTTACAACACTTTAATGCACCCAATTTTCAGACTTACAAGAAATAAAGCATATTGTACAACAAAAACAAGCGTGGTGTCATTTTAAAACCAAAATTCTATCAAACAACATTAATGCTATTAAATGGTAGTCATTAAAACACCCCCTATATAAAAAATACAAATTATCAAGCATTGTTTACAACTATTTAGAGCACAAAGATAACTAAAAAAGTATTATCCAACACATATAATTAATACACTATTTAATTTACCCTCTCACTAAAATACACAACCATTTTACCGCAATGTACAATCAAATTAAGCTTCCAAAATATTAACCTTCCAAAACATAAATCTAAAATCCAGTAGTCAAAATGAAGGGAAAAAAAAAATGTGAAAGAGACTTGAAAATTACAAAGAAAGAACAATCTCAGTCTTCTCTTTAATACTCATAAATTTGTTTGTTAAAACAAGAGTATAAGAGTAAACCATCATAGATCTTGAAAGTAATAAGAGGACAACAAACAAACAACCTACCCAAGACCTCTTTAATGAGATCTTGACGAACATAGTGTGCTTCGGTTACGGTTGAAATAAAGAAGGTTTATGCTGCGTTTGTGATAAGGAGATGGAAGAAATGTTATTATGATGCTGCTTTTTTGATATGTAGGAAGACGAGCTATTTAGGTGTGTGACTGCCATGGAGATATAAGGGTGGATTTATTTGACGTGTTGTGTTCGTTTGTTAAGGAGTTATAAGGTTGGAAAGATTGAATATGCGTATTATTTTGGAGAAGGAGATATTTGGTGACTGCATGTTTTTTTTTTTGGATGGAGAGAAGGTTGGATGGGGACCTTGAATGTGCGATGTGTGTTTAGGTTTCCATAATGAAGAACTTATATTCTAAAGGGTGTAGGGTTTGTTGTGGATTTGGGTTGGACATTAGATAATAATTATGGGCTTGCTGGATTTTTTAAAGTTGGGTTGCGAATTTTTAGTTAGTATGGGCTAAATCTGAAAATTTTGTTGAATTAATTGTGAGGTTGGGCTTATCTAACTATCTTCACAATATTACCGTGTATCGTTTTTATATTTTAAAAAGTATCGCATGTGCATCCTACAATTTTTGTATGAAATAGTTTTTTTTTTTACTTAAAATCTCGCTATTTGTAAAGTTATTATCACAAAACGCATATAGCTAGAAAACGTTGTTCGCCAAAATTTTAATTTCAAGGTACCCGCCGCCGCATCGCGCGGGTACCCTGCTAGTCATTTTATACACAATTTATGTACACTTTCATCAACTTTTTTCAATGGCTTGTTCGCTTTCACACACCGTCGATGAAATCAAAGCTATGGTTCAGAAACAAACCGACGAGGATAAAGCTAGTCAGCAAGTCCTTATGAACTTAGCCGTAGAATTTGATAATGCATTGCTAAAGATGATTTGAGGAAAGTATACGCTGAATGCAGTGACATTCCACAAGAGAAATGTGCTTTGATCGATGCTTATTTGAATCAAACATCTGAGTTCGAGTACGAGATGCATAATGTTTTGTTTAGAAATGCGGGAAAATTAGAACAACAAACGAATTATAAATTTGTTTTGATGCATGTAAAAAATAAATAGGAGTATTGTGTTTTTGTATTGTTTTTTAAATTTCGTATCGTAGTGTCTATTTTTATTTAAATGAATGGAAATTTATTATCGAGTACGAAGAACCAAAGTAGAATATGTATTTTTATTCATTACACCAGCAAAATAGAATACGACATTGAAATAAAATACAAACTACGATACGGAAATTAAAACACATAAGTTCGTCAGCTAGAGGAATTATTCAACTTTTAGATTAATCTGATTCCGAATCAGAATACACCCCAAATTCCGACCTGAATAACTCATCATGAGCTTTTTCTTCCCTAATTCTCTCTTTCCCACTCTTTTTCAACTATTGCTTCTTCTTCTAATGTTTCTCTTAATGCATGTTCATCCAGAATAAGTTTCTTGTTGCTTGGTAAGAAATCCATCGGCATTTCCATAACTTTCAGTTTCATATTCATCACCTATCTCATGTTCATCAACTGATTCCTCTACCGTTGGAAATGAAGAAATGGGAGACATGGATTGGTGCGTATGTTGTTGTGATGATGAACCATAGTTGAGGTTTGAGGGGGGGAGTATCCTAGATTAAACATTCTTTCAACGTTCCTTCGGGTGTCGGGGGACTGTTTCGAGGAGTGTTTTGTTAAGACATTTTTGTATAAAATGGTTAAAAAGTGTTGACAGGTGAGAGTAAGAAATTTTGAGTTGGTGTTTAAAAATTGTTGAATTAATGGGTATTTATAAGTAAAAAAATTTGAAAAAAAGTAAAATAAAAAAATAAAATAAAAAAATAAATGAAGATCGCCTATAGATCTCTAGAAAACTAATGTGGCAGAAAAAATGAAGGTCTCCCACCGGTGTAAATAAAGCTTTGCTTTTGTTAAGTACTAATAATTTCTGCATCAGAACTTGATGACGCCCATAAACAATGTCAAAAACATTAATTAGATCGTAAAAAGTACTTTTTTTCTTTTTCTTTTAGGATGAAGAGTGCATGGACATAATAGCAAAACCTAAATAAGGTTTGCAAACATCTAACTTCCATTCACAAACACATGACATGACAGATAACTCGAAAGATATGCCAAAAGAACAGCTCATGATCCATAGAGAAGCTAAGCAGATAAGAAACGACTAGGTACATTTTTCAAGTCTAGAATCATATGCAAAAAGATAAAAGAAATGTTCAAATCTGGTGACAAGTTCCACTCTTGATTGCCCAAATGAACTTTTCATTAACTTGTACACCATCTAACCATCCATGCTTCATTCAAAAGCAAGCATCCAACAAGCAGCAGCAACACAGGGCGGCCAAACTGCACAAAACCACCATTATTAAACAAAGTCAGCACTTTGGCTGATCAAAAGTGAGCAACCAACAAGTCCTGTTGGTAAACCTTCTAAAGAAAGTCAGATAAAAGGGAAGCAAGTCAAATGGGTAAAAACTAGTTCCAAGTGCACATAAGCCTTTACAACTTGGGGCACCATTACATAAAAGTTTCTGGAATCGCACTTACTACATTATTTTTTTTTTGGGTAAAAGGGACGATACCCCGGCAAATATCGCACTTACTACATTAATTACTCACCAAACTGGTTCCAAGTTCCATATGCCGTAATACTATCTGTTGGTCGTTTACTAAATTACCACACATACCAGTTTCATTCATTGCCAATATTTATTTCTACTTGCTATTAGTGTCTCAGGACAAGTACCAATTACTACTAATTATCACCGCTTTTTACTTTACCAATATGCATGTTATGCAATTAAACCATTTATCCTCTATTATTTCAACTCACTTTCAAGTTTAGGGTTTCATTATCGTTTCTAATCATATAACAAGGTTATATAAATCAAAACTTAATTCATTATTTCAGTACAAATAAAAAATACAACACCCAATAAATGACAAGGAGAACCTAGTTATTAGCTTACAAGAAAAATCTGGACTGATAGGTTAACAGGGATATTCTATTAACCACCATTCTTGTGTTAGAACATCGCTGTGGACCTGTGGTCCCAGACAAATAATATGCTACATGTAATATTCCAATAAATGCTATCAAGGCGAAAATGCTAACTGAGTATAAAATGCTACCAAACAATAAACATTTAATCTAGATAATGCATGCATCATGACTCAAGTTTCTATTATAATAATGATAAAAGAAAACATTGTTTTCAAACAAGTTCAGATAAGCTTAACCAACACAAAAGCACAATATAAACTTGTAAAAAAAGCCAATAGCGCAAAATTAGGATATACGCTCAGTAAGACAATAAAATATAAACACTTCACAAAACAACTGCAAAACTTCATAAAAATGATCAAGTACTTCAACTAGAACCACTAGTCAGATTGGTAATGTGCTTGTTTGAAAATTCACAGACGAGCAAAAGAACAGCGACAAGAGCAAAAAGTCATGAATGAGTGACTCAAATACCAAACACACACAAAAAGAATCTTTGCACAACATGCACATAACGTAATTTGACTGTATGACTCTATCCTCTCATATTAACTCACTTTTAAGCTTAGAGATTCCATTATCGTTTCCACTCATATAAGGTATACAATATCAAAAATTGTTTCTTTATTTCGCAACACATCAAATATACAATTACCGATGAAAACCAAACCTAGTTGCTATAAGAAATATACTGACGCTTATGTGAACAAGGATATTCTTTAAATTAACACTTCCGTGCTATGCATATCGGAATGGGCCAAACCAAGGGATATGGTTCTTGTATCTCCTCCATAGATGCTAACAAAGTGAAAATGCAAACTGACAAGTACATGGTTCTACCTAACAATTAATATTCAATCTAGCTAAAACGTGCACGTTTCTTATTTCTAATTTCAGAAAGAATGAACGTGGTTTTTTTTACAAGTTCAGATAAAGCTTAACCGACACAAGAACACAAAAGAACCTAGTAAACATACTAAGATCACAAAGTAAGGACATATGCATAATAAAATACAGAATAAAAACCCTTAAATATCTTCATTACTTATCAATTATATTAAATTAAAACCACTAGTCACATTAAATACAACTAGTCGTTCACACATATGAAGTGCAAAAAGATCGTTTTACCGTTTCAATTTACACTCCTGCATGCAAGAAATCACATAACCAATTTTTTAAATCAAAATAATCATGATCTGTGCTAAAATATCCAATAAATGCAGTGAACCAAAATCCCCTGAAAAACATTTGACAGATGTACTAATTTACCAAAATTCCCCTGAAATCACATGATGCCTAGCAATTATTTAAATACAAAGAATCTTTATAATCAGTTATACCATCAGCTAAACCTAATGACCTAGTTACCCCTGAAAGAACATATTTCCTAGCAATCAATTAAACTCCAAAGAATCATAACCCGTCCGAAATTCATCATAAACCTAACAATAGTCTAAACTCTAAACGACCTAAACCAAATAACATAGCCCTGAAAACATACCCACATTTACAAATGAAAAAGAAAATACCTGTAAATAAGCATGATTTCTAGCAAACAATTAAACTTTAAAGAATCATGATCCATCCAAAATTCATCTTCAACTTAACAAACATCTAAACAACTGAACCAAATAACATACCTCGGAAAACATACCCACATTTACAAATGACCAAAATACCCCTAGATCACATGACTTCTAGCAATGAATTAAACTAATAAACCATGATCTGTGCAAAAACCATCAAAACCTAGCAAAAACCAAAACATCCCCAAACAAAAACCAAACCAAATAATCAAAAACACGTCTGTTAATAAACACACATTTAGCAAACATCACATCAATTCTACACATATAAAACTGAGATCTAGCAATCTAGATCCAATAACATTCACCAGATAATCAAAAACCAAAAGAGGGTGATAATAATTTTACCATCCTTCCATGAAGCCAGTACTCTGCTGTTGCTGCTGAGGTGGTTGTTGAGCATACTGTGGGGCATACTGGGGAGGGTACCCTTGTTGTGGAGGGTATCCCTGCTGCGGGTACCCTGCTGGAGGGTACGCATCTTTCGGGTACCCTTCTGGAGGATAACCTGCAAAAAGATCAAAATTCCATTAGTAAAAAATTAAAGCAAAAACCTTGATCAATAAAAACAAGATTTAGTTATAAAGATTCATAAAATCAAAACCCCATTAATAAAAACCATACATTTTACAAAAATAGTTATAAATAAATAAATAAATAAATAAAAAAAAAAAATGATTTAATACAAAAAAAAAATCATAAAATTTAATAACCCATTAATAAAAAACTTGAAATTTTCACAATTAGCACATAAACTCAAAGACCCATTAATAAAATAAAAACCATACTTTTTACAAAATTAACAACAAAAAATTAAAACCCTAATCAAGAAAACAAGATTTATAAAAAGACAACAACCTTGGGGTGGAGGAGCACCAACAGGGGGTTGTCCTTGATTGTAGTAACTCATGATGATTGATTTGATGAATGTGTGTGTGTGTGTGTGTGTGTTTTTGAATGTGTTTATAATGGGGAAAAAGGTTTTTATAAAGAAGTGTATTTTTGTTTGTGTTGGTGGTGGAGAGTGTACGTCACGCACTTGCGGTTTAAAAGGTGATGAAACTTGTGAGCGTGGATAACGCGTGAATAGATGTGGGGTAAACTTTTTTTTTGAAAAATAAGGCCTCGCTAGTAACAAATGTTGAATGGGATTTTTTATTTTATTTGGTTATACTATACAAGCCCCCCATGATGTCAAATCATAGGGGACAAAGGGCATTTTTCTTTTATTTTGCAGTATTATACAGTTTTCTGTCAGTTTCTGTTCCGTATTTCTGACAGTTTTTGGCATTTGACATATTAAACTTTATATTTTCTGTTCTGTACTTTCAGGTTTATAGTTTTTTGATATAAATAAAATTATAAAAATAAAAAAAAAATCAAAAAAAAAAAAAAAATCAAAAAAAAAGGGGGGGCTTGGATAACAAAAAAAAAGGGGGCTTGGATAACTTGTCCCATTTTTTTTATTTATTATTATTATTATTATTTTTAAATAAAAATCCTCCTTATATTGTCACATCAGAAAGGTTTGATCAAACCGTATAATCTGCGATGCACATCTTACAAATCGATGATACGTGCAATGATTTGAAACCCTCCCTACGAGAGAGTACAAATAACTTGTCTCTTTTTTTAATGAAAAATAATGTGTCATGATTTTTCAGGCTCTTTGCAGCAACATCGATCGACCCCCACACGATCGAGTGGGGCGATCGATCCCCTTATTGTGGCAACTCGATCTATGGAATCGATCGACCTAACTTGGTCATACCTGCGATCGATAGGAATGAAGGAATTTGGTTTCATTTTTGGACCGTTTGAGCTTAAACAAAAAAAAAAAGAAAAGAAAAAAGAACTTGCTTTGTCACAACATAGAGCTCTTCCCATCTCTCGTTTGATATGGGTTTTTTTTTTTTTTTTTTTTTTTTTTTTTTTTTTTTTGTAATTTGAAATGGAGAAAAGGGATTGATGATAGTTGTGGGGGAAATGAAGGTTGGATTTATGTGCTTAAGAAGAAGACTTGTGGATGTTTAGAATACAACTGTTTTGTTCTATTCAAAATAGAGCTACACACGTATTTAGTATTTCATGCATGAGAACACGTGTTACATATTGCATGCATGAGTATGTGTTAAAAAAAAAAAAAAAAAAAAAAAAAAAAAAAAAAAAAAAAATTGAACTTGGTCGCCCTTACTGGGGCACCTAATCGCCTGTAAGTCGCTGGAGAGAGAAAGCTGACGTGACAGAGAAAAATGGGGGAACTTGGTCGCCTTACTGCAAGCAGCCTCAAGTTCCAATAGAATAGAATCGTGAATTTGAATTCAAAAAATTCTTTGACTCGTTTCTTTCTAAACTAGTAAAGCATGGGTGATGAGATACAATGATGGATGATAATTGAAAAACAATTGAAAGGTGTTAGGGATATTTTCCATAAATAGAAAGATTTTACGTGATATGCGTTATGAATGATCAATATATCATTATAATAAATAGTATAATAAATACGGTAAAAATTGAAAGCACACGCAATGGCTATAAGTCTCGGATGAGATACGTGCCACCCGTGCAAACGTGGTCCGGAAAAATGGGATCCACTTCCCTCTTGACGTCATTTGTGGTACGGCAAAAATATTGAGATTGTCACACCTCCAAATTACGTGACTTGCAGCGGAATGAATCATTCAAGGGCGTGACTGATCATAGCACCACAGTACAGTTATATTGAACGACCTAAAGTGTCGTTTAGAAAATACATCGTTTGATTATTTAAAACATTCAGAGTTTACAAAAGTTGGTCCCAAAAGGTTAAACAAGTTTTCAGAAATCAAGTTCATACAATTCAAACGATAGATAAGTGCATAAAATATAAAGTGAGACGCGTCGACTCCGCGACTCCATGCATGTCCTTATGCAAGCCAACATGCGATACCTTTAATTACCTGAAAATACATTGCTAAAAATGGTCAACAATAATGTTGGTGAGTTCATAGGTTTATGTAAATGAAATGTTATACGGAAACCACAAGTATAAAGTGTATGACAAAATGCCACATAAAAATGATACATTAGCTCTTAAGCTCATGACCCCGAAGCTAGACTGAAATGAAATGCCCCAACTGAGTGTTTTGCCAGTCACTCTGATACGATAGAAATGAAATGCGTTCGTATGACTAGTTGGCGCTACCAACCCGAACGGAGGAGTCACCCTCAATAGATCTATTCACTCACTCTCGCTTGCTCACAATTAACGGTTCATAATAATAAAGGGGACTTTAATCTGGGCAAATGATGTAACTTAAGCAATGTAATGAGTTTGATACTTTGGTCCGTATGAAAATGGTGCAATGTATTCTCCCCCGAGAATTTAGAAATCAAATAATAAATTTAAAACGGGGCTATGAAAACTCACCTGATATGATAGCAACAATGATAATAGTGGATGTGATGAAATGAGACTCGGTCTCTAACCGCGACTTATTTGAATGATATGATCCAACGTAAGCAATGATACAATGCAACACATGCAAATACGTATGTTAACGATACCACTCGTTACTTTTGAAAATAACGTTTATCGACGAAAAAAATATACATTTTGACGTCTTGTTAAGTTATAAACTACTTTTCGTGCAAATATGTTGAAATGGTACTCCACGATCCTCATTTGGTGGTTTATTGGTAAATATAATGTTTTCGTCACAAAAATAACACTTTTCATTACTTGTGAAAATAGGTCCAAAATGACATCGTAAAACTAGTCGTGAAATATTGTACGTTAAGTGTTAGTGATTAAACTCGACGTTTTTGAAAACCTTGCAACATAATCTTAATGTCGTTTTATTTGACTTGTGATCAAACGCGCCTCGATCATATAGAAAATCGGCTATCAACTTAGTGACTTGTAAAAATACTAGTTTCTATACTAGACTTTATTTTCTATATAATGCTGTCAAAATAGTTTTATGAATCGTCGGCTTCAAACGTGTATATCTCGGTCGTTATAAGCTCGTTTGCCACGTTCTTTATATCCACGGGTTCGTAAAAATATGAACTAACATATTTTCAGTAGGTCGGCTCGTCTAGATCACGTCTAACGTCTCGTTTTGTCCCTTGAAGTTCGGAAAAACAGCAAGCTATTTTCAGAAAATAGTTTTTCGTCGCACAACTTAGAAAAATCATATCTCCTTCGTTATAAGTCGGTTTTTACTCATTCCAACGCCCACGGTTTCGTTTTTGAAAGTATTTTCTAAATATGAAGGCCAAAATAGTCCAAGAGTTACTGATTTTTCTAGATTTTACGTTTTTGGACAGTAGCTTATATATACTTGTTAAAACTCATTTCTATGGTTCAAGTCTTGATCATACCACTTTCAATCAACTCCACAAGTACTCTAATCCTACCATACACCTTCTTAAGGTGTCATGGGGTCCTAAACATCACCAACCATGGTGGGTTTCATGAGAGTGTTACTAAAATGTATAGATCTAGTGTTTATAGTGAAAATGGACATCAAGTGGTAAGTTTAACATGCATATTTGCATATCTAGCTAATAATATAACTTGAAAATTAATCAAATAAAAGTATGAAAAGATTAGAAAGATGATCTTGAAGCTTACTTGAATACTTGAGATGATTTGATGAGAACTATGTAAGAAACCTATGGATTTTATCACAAAACCCTAACAAGGAGTGTAAATGAGACTTGTTAGTAACTTGACCTTCAAAAAATGATGGATTGTTCTTGGTGATCTTGGTTTGGCCGAACAAGAAGGAAGAAAAAGAGAGGATATGAAGCTTATTTTGCTAGTGAAATTGTGTAGTATGTGTTTTAGAAATTAAATCCAAACTAAGTATACTTGAAACATTAATTAGTTTTGTCTTACTAATCAAGTGTGTATGGAGAATTAGGGCAGGCGGTAAGGTGACGGTGAGTTAAGACTTAACTCACTGCCACCTCAGCGCCACGTCAGCTTTTTCCTTTTAACCTTAACTCTTGACTTTCCACCCCGGTAACATAACTCACCTTAACTCACCTTAACTTACCTCCACCCAATATTTTCAATTTCAACCCTAATTTTTAACAAACACTTCATTTATTTAAAACATAACATAAATTCTTAAACATATTACAATACGAAATTAAAACATAAATATTACATTACGAAACATATAAAAAATTTTAAAACATAAATATTACAAACATTTAATCATCGTTGTCGGAATCTTCTTCATTCCGTGGCCTTCTTTTATTTATTTATTTATTTTTTATTTTTTTATTTTTGGCAGGCATTACGTTAACGTTAACATTATAAAAAATATATTTCGAAAAAAATATATTTTTTTTATTTCGAAATAAAATTTGTCTAAAAAAAATAATTTTTTTTCGAAATAACAAAAAAATATATTTCGAAAAAAGAAAGAATTAATTTTTTTATTTCGAAATTAAATTTTTTTTATTTAGAAAAATATTTTTTTTATTTCAAATGTTGATGAAATTCGAACGCGGATAGCATAAACTCCGTGTCGAGTTCGTCATCAATATCGGAGAAACTCCTTTGTTCTTCATTATTTTGATTCGGATCCATTGTGAAAATGAAAGTTTTGGTTGATTTTTTTTTTTTTATAATAGTAAGGAAGTATATTGGTTGAATTTGAGTTGTGTAAGTGTGAAAATAAAATGTGTATGAGGTGGGTATAGTGGTAAGAAAATAGGTTTGAAAAAGTTTTTTTTTTTTTTTTTTTTTTTTTTTTAGCTATATAGCCGTTTACAAACGGTTAGAAATATAGGGGGGCAAAGTGTAATTTTTTTTTTAATTATTTTTTTTTTTTTATTATTTTTTTTTGCCCTTTGTTAACGCACGTTAAGCTCTTGCCCATGCTCCTTAACGCACCACTTGACTTTCTATAGCGGTATGGTAACTCACCACGTTAAGGTTGAAAGTTAAGACTTAACTCACCATTGAAAGTTACCTTACCGCATGGCCTTAGGGGTGTTTAGGGGGGTGGCACATGTGAGAAAAGGGAAGGGATTTGATGGACAATTAAAACTTGTGTCTCCATTTAATTAGAATTAGTTTAGTTTAGTGTATACTTTAGGTGTTAACGGGTACCGGGTTAACTAGAAATAAATCGTGATGAGTTAAAATAGAATACGACGAAGTTGTAAAAATTGTAAAATCATATTTCTTGCAAGAATCGGGTGTTAGAATGTTTATCGGGTTGAAAATTCGCAAACCGACGGAGTTATAAGCTCCTAACGGAAAATATAGCAATTGGTTTAAAAACACCGGGTAAAGTAATAATATAATCTTTATATCATTAAAATTAGCATGAAAATATATTAGGATCATAGTCGGGAGTGTCGGGTATAATGTTAGTAGTAATGACTGAGTGGTAACGTTTAATGAATAAATGAACATGATAATGATGTTACTGATGATATGTAAACTACTCTAGTCTATATGATGTGTCCTTACTGATGATGCATGAATACGCAGCTAAACCATACTGGTTACGCGCATTTGAATACCCGTAAATCTAGTTTACGAAATGATGATTGATGATCATGAATGGAAGTTTCCCTCCGGGAATGAATAGTGTTTCGTGAATAGTAAATTTTTTTACGACTTCTCAAATTCTCAAACTGACTCCGAAAACGATGAATAGTGAAATGATGAATAGTGATCGGTGAATAGTAAATAATGAATAGTAATCCCATAAATAGTAAATTATCGAGGTTTGGAAAATGACATGAAATTGTGGTTTGTGACAAATATTGAGATATAAGTCCTAAAGCTTGCAAGCGTTGGGTAAAAAAACTGAAAGATATTGGTGATATATTTTCTAAAGGCAGAAATATTTTATGCGATGATGTATAGTGGGTTGTGGACATTTAATTGTAATACAACGAGGTCTTTTTCACACACGTAAATTGGAGGGGTGTTTTTGTAATTTTTTGTTACACAAATAGTCCTTAAATTTATCTCAGGAACTGTTAATGTAATAAAGAGTAAGCGGTATTGACTTCTATTGCAATTTTTCATGAACTATGTTTGTAATCGTAAGTAAACCACATGCATTTTGTCATTTTTGGTTGATTTTTACTATCTAGTTAATAGTAAACATTTGATAAGTGTTTATTCATTATAATATAATGTGGTGGAAATAAGTAATATCTGCATTTAGCCTGGCGATTTCACAAGAGTTATGGACATCATGGTAAGGCGATATCATTGTTTAGTTTCAAAGTTTTTCGCTGGTTGTTAGGTTCAAGTTTTGTTAGAAATAAATGGATAGATTAAGTTGCATTTTATACGTGTTTATTGTCGACGGCTCATTTTATTGCACCAAGTAGCCACCAATTTTTTCTTTAGAACAATTATTTATCTCACATAATATACACAACAATCCATCTCATATATCCTAAACAAGACTTGAACCCATAACCATTTGGTTAGGAGCTTCTTACATAACATGAGTATCATTGGAACACAAGCTCTTTGGTCAAGTAGCCACCAACTAAGTACTAGTTTGTTCATTTGGCAATTAGAAACTTGTTTAATCAAAACTAGTTTACAATACCTAACAATAGAAACTGTCTTCAAGTTGTAGTAACCGGATTACGTAATAGTTAGCCAATTTGCATACGGAAAAAAAGAAGAAACATGTGAGCGAACACAATGATTGTTTAGTGACATTCATTTTATACCAAGTTACTAAAACCACAACTTAACATAAAGATGGCTTGCACACTATCAAAAGTAGCTACACCACAATTTTAATGGCCCAAATTTAATCTTTTAGGCTCCAAAATAACTTTATTTCTATATTTGACAGAGTTTAAGCAACTTTACTTTGTTTGTCATGTGAACCATGTGAAATGGAATTCACGATTTCCTTTTATAACACATCTTTTTTATATAATAAAACAAAAGCTCAAGTGGGACTTTTGCATTTTAAAAAAATCAAATCATTCCTTATTAAGTAATATTTAAATTATTATTATTTTTCTAAAAACAGATTTTGAATTTTAAAAGATTAAATATTTCCAAATATGTCATAAAAAAGGATATAAATTCGTTTTTTCTTATTCATGTATCAAAAAGTCAAAAATACATATGTACTCCATATTTATTAGTTGATACTTTAGGACTAAACTGTAACATATTATGAAAACACGCTCCTTAATCTTCCTCCCACATAGATGGCGTAAAAGAAAAAACCCCCTCTAATTCACATGTGTCACCATACGTAAGTAAAGACACAACAATCTATATTCGAATTCCCTTTCCTCGAATCATCTGTTCCACTTTGTTTTCCAAAATTCGAATTCTTTGCTTGGTTTTGTATTTTGGATGATTGTGGATATGGGTTATGCTTAAAAATTAGATTTTTAACATAAGGTAAAAAATTTAACTTCGATTTTGTTTTTTGATTTTTGTGGTATTGAGTTTGATGAATTGCCTACTGATGTAAATTTAGATATGAGTTTTTAAGTTTGAGTAATTTTGGAAAACATTGGATTTGAAGCTAGGGTAAAAATTTATGCTTAATTAAAATGTTTATGTACAATACTACAATCAGGTTGTTGGTATGTAAAAGAATTGATTGAAAGCTCGGTCATATGTGGCTCCGTCCTGGTCTAAAAGATTGGCTGTTGATTGATGGTTAATGAAGATAGTTGATAGTTAGTACTTATAGTTACTAATTATATCGGTTTTCACTATACCATATACTAGATTTTGAGTATTTACAAGACTTCAGCAATTACAAATATCTATTTATACTTTCATGTCTTCTCTAATGTTTAGTGGTTGTGTTAGTAGGTTATTTAGGCTGCGTCATTTACTTTACATGGAAAATAGACTATGTTTCTGCTACTGAGAACTTAATTTTTGTACGCATTTTCAGAGAAGTAGATCAAGAAGCATTAAAAAAGGTAATGGCCTTGATGTGTGCCTATAACAGGAAAGGGGCTTTCCAAAAGGATGGACATCATACTGGACTTGAAGTCAGAGGTCACGTAAAGGAAAAAAAAAATTATTGGTGAATATAAATGCATTAGTGTTTCAATCATCTAAGAATGAATAATGAATTTAGGGAATCGGATTCGGTTTTGTGTACTGATTCTATTAGATGATAATGATGATGATGATGATAACATAGAGGACGATGAACAACTTGCTAAGGCCATTCAAGAAAGTTTGAAGCCGGATTCACCACCACGAAACAATTATGGAAACGTGTTTCCATCTCTGCCATACTCATATGCCGGTGGATACAGGTACTTGAAGAAAAACAGTTATTACAATGTATGTGTGAGAACATGTACTTAGTTCACATAGGACATAACCATCACTTGAATGCAGGGTATGTGTTGGTTGCAATGCAGAGGGCTTTGGCATCCAAAATGTTTCCGTTGCCACGCATGCAATTCACCAATATCTGATTACGAGGTCAAACTCTTTTCCATTACTGATGTTAATACTTAATTATTAAACTAAACATGAATAGTCAAATTGAACCGACTGTGTTCTTTGTGTATGTAGTTCTCCATGTCTGAAAACCGACCGTTTCACAAATCATCCTACAAAGAACACCATCACCCAAAATGTGATGTTTGCAAAAACTTTTTAAATTTATCTTATTATTTTCAAATAAATCAAAATTAAGAATCATAATTAAAATAAAAAACAAAAATAAAGCTATGGGCAAATGATTGAAAAAAGTATCATACTTGACACCATTTGTTTTTATTGGTAGCGAACAATTTTTTTTTCTTTTATGGGTATTTTTCTTTCAAATTTAGCCTTTTTAGGGTATTTTGCAACATTTTGTGACATTTTTGCCCCTTTTAGCTAATAGAAATTTTATTTTTTCGAAGGGCAAAAATGTCAAAAATGTCGCAAAATAACTCAAAAATGATGAATTTGAAAGAAAAGTACCCTTTTAAGCAAAAAAATTTGTTCGATACCCAAAAAAACAAATTGTGTTACTTTTTTTTAATCATTTGCGCTAAAGCTATTTCTTTTTTAAACACTTAATACCCGTGACTCTTTCAACCAACCAAAAAAAAAAAATAAAAAATAAAAAAAGGGAGTACAAAAGTTTTTAAAAAGTTGTAAAAAATGTAAAAAAAATGTATAACTCAAAAGTTGGAATGTGTAGTAGCACACGGACACGCTTAAGAGAGAGAGAGAGAGAGAGAGAGAGAGAAAGAAAAAAAAAAGACAATCACGGAACTAAAAAAAACACCAAGTACAATAGGCTAGGGAGAGTTTTACAATAGGGAGGATCTAAATAACACAACCCCTGTTGGAAATATCCGTAGCAAAAGGTCTGTCACAAGGTCTTTTGGAAGTCTTTCGCTAAATTAGTGACAAATTCTGACAAAGTTTCAGTAACTTAGTATGGATCGATCCATTGTGATGAATCTCCGGTGTTTTCTGTTGCTAGGACAAAAAATCTCACTGCCCGGCCTATTTGTTTAGGCCCATCAAATTCAAACAACTTGCTAGGACAAAAAATCTCACCACTTTTGTTTTTTCTGTTTCTGCAACAAAGACCAAAAATATATTATTCAACAGCAGCCCTTCAGTAACAAAGATCGAACTTTTTTTTTTTTTTTTTCTTCTTCATCTTTGACGTAGCTCGTGATACCATGTAGAAATCAAGGGAATACTGAAAACTGTATATTATCATATTCACTAAATATCTGAGATTACAAATGATTAAATAGAAAATACGAAAACAAAACCCTAAATCTAAACAAATAGGTCGGGCCTATAGGCCTTATTAGATAACAGGAAATAGTTCGACGTGATCGTTTCCGAGCTTGCTGTCGGAAATAGTTCGTCGGTAAGCTTTTCTGAGCATGCTTTTCGTCAGGGAAAGCCCTGTTTCTAATAGTGATTATTGGATTAGCACTTTTGCAGATTTGAACCACAAATTATTACGAGTATGTGATACGGAGTAGTACATTATCTATTAATTTAATTATCCTTAAATATAATTCAAGACCTTCAATAATCTGCTAGAAAAAACATACTCAAACTTACAACTAGAACCCAAATCTTCGACATTATAATCCAAAAACTACAAACTTTATACACGAAATTAAGTACACATTTTAATGCATTGCTATTTCGATGGTACCGAATGGTCCTTTAGCAACTCAACTACTCTTCGCATGGACGGTCTGTTAATTGGCAACGCTGATGTGCATTGAAGAGCTACATTTAACACCTTCTCTATTTCGTCATAATCACTGCCCAAAGGGTTCATCTTAGGATCGATAAGTTGATCCAAATCAGTCCAACCACCGTCAATTGGGTTTTCATGCGACAATAGAGCAGTTTCGGTTACCCACTTCACAAGATCCTTGTTTTCTCCAAAAGATGAATCATTTGGTCTCTTACCGGTTACTAGTTCCATTAGCACCACCCCAAAACTATAAACATCGCTCTTTTCAGTAACTTTCATCGTGTATGCGTACTCTACAATACCAAGTTTCAAATCTAAGTTAGAATGTAACTAAATTTTATTGAAAAGGAGTAACAGCAAAGAAAGGAACTTATAAAGATACCTGGTGCAATGTAGCCATGGGACCCAGCGACACAAGACATAGCTTCATCACTTTCTACAACTTCTAGTTGCAAGGCTTTTGCAAGACCAAAATCAGCAACCCGCGGCCTAAACTCTTCGTCCAATAGTATATTATTGGACTTGACATCACGATGTACAATACCAGGCACGCAGTCACAGTGTAAATACGCTAAACCTTGTGCAGCCCCAAGAGCAATCTCAAACCGCTTGCTCCAATCTAACAAAAACCCACCTTTAGGATCTTTATGTAACATATCACCTAAACTCCCATTTTCCATATACTCATAAACCAGCGCCCTAAAATCCTCCCCAACACTACCAAACAACAACTTTACAATGTTTTTATGTCGAATCCTACCTAGTGTCTCCATCTCAGCCCAAAACTCTGCCTCCGTTTCTGTACCCCGCTGAACTCCATATAGCTTCTTAACCGCCACAGTTTGTCCTGTCTTGAGTGTCACTCTATATACCTTACCAGACCCACCCATTCCAATGACATTGCTTTCAAATAACGAAACCAACACGTCTTGTTCTTTAAACCCAACTCGTTGGAACGAAGTGATCTTATATAAACTCTTATTCTTGCGGAACAATCTAGTCTTGACCAAAACCCATACAAGTGACACGATAAGAAAGAAAGCCAAGACAGATAAAATCCCGACTAAATAATAGCTTACTGATTTTGCCTTGTGGCATCTTGGAAATGGTTTAAGATCTTGACTACACAGTTTCGGGTTACCAACTAAACTCGACACAAAAACTTCTCTCTCTAAACCCACTGGTATTTTCCCTTCAAGATTGTTGTTGGAGAGATCAAGTACATTAAGTTTAAGCTTACTCAATGAACTGGGGATCTTGCCTGAAAGCGAATTTTCAGCAAGATCCAAATAATTCAAAACAGGTAAACTCCCAATCTGATCAGGGATTTCCCCTTTTAAATTATTATGCGAAAGATTCAAACTCGAAAGTTGACTCCAAGAACTCAAAAATTTTGGGATTTCACCCGTAAACTTGTTTAACTCAAGACTAAGCTTCTCTAACTTCTTCAAACCCGTCAAACACGTAGGAAGCTCACCGGAAAACTGATTATTACTTAAATCCATCTCAACTAGCCCTTTAGCATTACATATTCCAGTCGGCAAATCACCGGAAAACTCGTTCCCGGAAATCACCAACTTCTGTATACCTTTTAACTTCGAAATCGAACCAGGAATCGACCCATTAAACCTATTTCTACTAATATCAATAAACTGTACCTCTGGTGAACTCCACAACCCGACCGGAAAGTCCCCGGAAAACTTATTATTCGACATCCAAATATAATAAACAGATTTACAATCACCATACGCAACCGGAACATCACCAGACAACCTATTATTAAAACACACAAGCTTCCGAAGCTTCTTTTTATAACAAACATTCACAGGCAACAAACCTTCAAACATATTACCAGAAACATCAAACTCTTCCAAATCAGACATCTCCCCCAATCTCTCCGGCAAGACGCCCGAAAAACTATTATTAAACAACTTCAACTGAACAAGATTCGGGTTCGAAGCCAAGACATTCGATATTTCACCTTCTAGTTTATTATCGTTAACATTTAATGACTTCAAATGCAAACCAACAAGACTAACAGGTAACTTGCCAGTCAGGCTATTTTGCGAAGCATCAAACTGAATCAAATTACTCAAATTACCAAAAACATCAGGTATTTCACCTGTTAACTGATTGTCATACAACCATAAATATTGAATACTTTTTAACTGTCCTATACTTACCGGTATATTACCGGTAAGTCTGTTAGCTGAAAGATCAATACTTATGATAGATTCTAAATCACCTATAGACTCTGGTATCTTACCGGACATCAGGGTATATGATATTCTGAATATTTGCAGCTTTTTCAACCGGCCTATAGCCTCAGGCAATGGGCCGGTTAATAGAGTCTCTGGAGCAACAAATTTAGTTAATTCACTTAAGTTAGTTATACTTTCCGGGATTTTCCCAGAAAAAAAGTTAGATGACAGATCTACCATTTGTAAAGACAAAGATTCTCCAATAGTGGTCGGAATATCTCCAGTGAAGTTATTATATGAAACATCTAGCACAGTTAAGTTAAGAAAAGGTGGCTGGAATTCAGGTAACTTACCAACGAATAAGTTACTAGAGATATTTAAAAAAGTGAGATGAGAACATAGAGAAAATGAAGCTGGTGATATAGTACCGTTAAAGAAGTTATTAGCTAAACTAAGCCGTTGGAGAGATGATATACGGCAAAAGTCAGCAGGAAAAGGTCCAGCTAAGGTGGCGAAATCTGTAAAGTCTATTGAGATGATTTGTTTAGTGATGTTGTTGCATGTGATGGCTGTCCAGTTGCATGGGCTTGTGGGGTCCACCCAGTTGCTGAGTAGTGAGTCTGGGTCGTCGAGTTGGGTGGTTTTGACTCGGAGGAGTACGGCGGCGTCTCTGGCGGTAGTGGTGGTGGTTGTTGTGGCGGTGACAATGGAAAGTAATAAGGTAATAAGATAGAGGGTATAACAGTTATTAGCCATTAAACCGGCAATGCTAACCGGATTAATGAGGTATTGTGATTAGAGTTAAAATGAAAGATTTTAAGATGTTTTAAGAAGGGAAAATGGGAGGTTGGGGTGGTTCATCAGAATATCAGATTTTGGTAAGGTGTGATGAATTTAATGATTATGTTTGAATTGAATCAAGATTATTTATGATTAATGGAAGACAACTACATCGTGGAAGTTTAGATTCCAATTTGTTTGACTAAGAAAAATCTTTTAATATTCCATTTAAAATTTTAAATGGTTTTTTTTTTTTTTTTTTTTTTCCGGTGGATGTCATTTGCAGGATAGTCTTCTTTCCTTGCAACTGTTTAAAGATGCTCGTGAAGCGCTACAGTGAGGAGGGTAAATTAAGGTGCGTTTGGTATGGGTATATGGGAACGGAGTTATAGGTTTCATACTGATTAAACTTGTTTGTTTAGTGGACTCAGTAATGAAATGAGTATATCATAGCTATAGATTTATTACTAACAAGTTTGGTGTCTATAAAATTTATTCCGTAGGCATCACTCTTTTCCGACACAAAATTCAAATATATATACATTTTTTCATACCATATTTTGTTATCCAAATATAAACAATCGTAATACGTAATATATTTTTTCATATCCATTGCTATCTCATACAAAATCCGATACCAATTGTGATTCTTATCAACAAACTAAACGCCCCCTATGTTTGATAGTTAATTACTAGTTTGAATATCATTATTGTTGAGTAAAAGAAGTATGAGTACCAAATATCTGTGTTATTAATTCAATCAAGTCGATAAATGTTCTTTCTTATCTAATAGGGTCTCATCAGCAAGTTGATTCGATACGAGATCTTGGTGGAGCATTTCTTGTTAACGTGACAAATTGTAACTTCTTATGAATTTTTGTCCCATTACAAATTATTTGGTCCACATGGGGTAAATTTATGAAACCCTATTAGGTCGTATAGTTGACGTACAACAGTTATGCATGTTGCATTTTATTATGTAAAATGCTAAACATTCTTACATTTTAAGCCTACAAAGTGTCCTACTCACAGGATACTGTCACTTGGCAAAACTGATAGTTTGGATGCAGAGAGAGAATGAATGAGAAAAAACTATATAATATTATTGTGAGTGTAAGATGATTTGTAGGATGAAAATGTAAAAATATGTAGCAAAACTCTTTTATTTATCCTGTACACATAGCACTTCGAATCCTTTTAGCAAATCCCTAGTTGATTAGCGTGACTCTGTTACAAGCTGTTGAAATATTAGAATCATAAACTATAAACTAACAAACCATAAACAAATAACATCAAAGCATGTAGCACAGCGGATTAAGGATCTACAATAACATATAATTAATTAACTAAAACATAAATAGACGCGTACCTTTTGATTCCTAGCAAGAATAAGGAATCACGTGCTCCAAGAATAATATAAACCCTAACTAGGGTTTAGGATGGATCGACTTTATTAAGGTCGAATAGGGCAAGTCACCACAAGCTAAAATAAGCTTGTACTCCGTTCTTGTACACACGTATTACTAGCGTCTCAATGTGAAAAGCTAGGTTCATGTATCACAAATAAAATATCACAACACCTAGGGTCTGATGTTCTAAATAATACACGGTCGTATCCCAAAAGACACATCATAGTACGTCACCATGAAGATAAAAGAGTAAATAAATTTACATGCATATGAATATGCATGCAAACACATGTACTGTATATGATAATAAATGCACATGGCAATTACATCATTACTCCTTTTGACTTGTACATGTTGGATTGTCAGTAGGTGGAAGTGGAAGGGAATCGATTGACTTTTACAATCGGTTAGGGATATATCTATATGTCGTACCATCGATCATAAAACAAAAGGCAAAGGTTGCTTTTATAGCAATAAAACTTGTCCTTCAAGTTTTATTCTCCGCCTCCTCATGTTTCATAAAACGACACTCAACCCCCTCCACATTCCTTGTTCGACCATATGAATATTTGTGATTTAATAATTAATCATAAATCATTATATTAATTATTAATACATTGAGACTCATACGTAATGTGTGCAATCCCGAAGTCTCGTGTTCGAAACCGGACATACAAATATTAATTTATATCCACAAACTCTAACACAAGCTGCCATCTAAATTCTACATACCACTTTGAGAATTAAACTTATCTAAATGACGGTAAGAAAAAATTAATTATTTTGATTTAAGTTAAGTCTCATATTAAAACTCTTTAGCCCTGAATTGGAATGGTAAATTGTGTATTACGGAGTATTGTTTAAACTTTAAACACTTGCTCTAACTAAATGAGAAGACCCGAGCCTAACCTTGTTTCATCCGTTAACAAAATATATAAAATGAAAATAATATGACAAAAGCAACTAAAAAACTAAAAACTAATAGCGACCGATCAACAACCCACCATACTGAGTTATTTTTAATTAATTGAGCATAATGTTGATTTGTCTAATTAAGACATCCTAAATTATAGTAGTAAAATTTATGCCTCAATTCTTTTCATCTTTTGGTGAAAAAATATATTTGCCGAAACTCCAACGAATGACGAGACTGAATTACAATCAACCAAGAAAAAAATGAGATCCGGAATCAAATGACATGCCTTTTTTCTGATTCTTGCATCAATACTACCCTATAAGTTTTTTTTTTTTCCTTGTTAGTGGTTACAGGTTCAGGTAGCAATGACATCCAATTCGGTAGTATGCTGACCTTAAACTCCGCCAATACTACCCTATAAGTACATGGTATAAAACCCAACAACGTGAGACTGAGACTAATAGCGATTAAAAATCCAAACTGAAACCACTTACGACAAAACCCACGGTTGTTAGTACCAAATATGATACTCTTGTGCATGGCAAAGGCCACGCCTGACTGCCCATGAAAATGTTGTTAAATTAATGGAGTTAGAGTTGAAGCTAACACGAAACTGAATGATAAAATACTGCTTCATTTTGTGCAATCCAGATTGCCCAAGACTCGGGGGGCCTATCAAAGCCCAAAATTTTGAAAACTTGGCACACATCCCTTCGAACAATCCCGCGCAAATTGAACCACAGAATGGGGGTATTACCCAAACCATCTACCACCAAGACAATATATCTCTCCTATATTTTTATGACCACTAATAATTTACTTTGAATAGCTAACCACTAAAAAAAAAAAAAAAAAAAAATCCTTTGTTGGGATGGAACTCTTCTAGAGATGTGTTGCCCACCTTGGGTTGTAAATATTCGTTATAGAGTGAGTCAAATTAGTAGCCTCCGAAACAGTGTACACTTAGGATGAGCCACGGGTCCAACATAACATATTGTTATCTTAAATACGAAACTCTTAACTTTGGAGTAATAATAGAAGAGATCGTGCTTGAGTCCTTTCATGAGTATACAAGCCTTGAGAAGGATACATCCCAAAATACACCTATATTTTTCGAAACAAAATAACTTTCTATGTAGGATTTGTGTGCACATGAACAACGATTCTCACAAATGTTACTCAAGGAAATGTTGATGGGTCACACCGGTGCATAGTAAATAGAAGAGGCAAGTTAGAATGAGAAAATGTGATACGAAATGAAATGGAAATGATAAGGAAACAATAATATGTAATTGTTAGCTTTCTAAGTGAGGACATGTATCAGGATTTGTAGTATTTGGACTGTTATTGTAATACTTGGAAACCAATGCATATATATGCCCCATATCTCTTTATGGGTGGCCTGTCTAGAGTATAAGGTTTCATTCATTCTTCTAATAAACTCTTACTTCTCTCCACCTTCTCTCTACGTTCTCTCTCTAGAAACATTATGCATTTCGACATATTTAGCCTATCTCGACCTCCCGATCTTGGGGAATTTTAATACCAAGGGTCCTAACAATTCGTATCAGAGCCTACTTATGATTGTTGGAGTGTTCGTTTGTTGAAAAAAATATCAAAATTGGCTAGAAACATCATTTCGTGACTTTTGAACTTGAACCGATTTTTTTTTTTTTTTTTTTTTTTTTTTTTTCAAAATCATGGGATTTCACGTACAAAGCTTGAATCATTGTTGCATTATATTTTTCACGGATTGGTTTCAAAGATTCAAGTCACAAAATGAAGATTTGGTCACATATTTGCATAAAACACAAGTTTTGGGTATTTCGGTTTCTTTAAGGTTTTGATTCGTGTTCTAGGTGTTTTAGGTTTTGTGTTCGAATTTTTGGGAAAAGTTTCAAAATTTTTTACCAGGGGCTCAAATATCGGTACTTTTGATGGATCTCGGTACTTTCCTTAATTTTAAGAAGCCTCCACCCATTTTTGTGGTCCTACCGAGATACCCAAAATCTCGGTACTCCTAAGTCTCGACACTCATATAATTTTGGTACTCCCATATTGTTAGCATTTAATTTATTAAATGTGAAGTGATGGTCATTTGCTAGAATAGAACTTATGTGTCATATGTAATAAATAGTTTAGAAAGTGGGTTAATGGTATTAGTTATGTTTGTAATATAAGTGTATAAGTGCAATACAAACATTAGCCCACACCAAACCCACACAAAGCCCATAGGGCGCCGGGCTTAGGGCAATATAAGCACACACACTCTCATTTTATCAAGTGTCTCAAGAAAAAGTCCTTATAGCAAAAGGTGAGAGTGTGTGTAAGTGTGTATACTCTTTGTGTGTTTGTTTTACTTCTTTGAAGCTAATAAACATTCGGTTTTATCCAACATCATACGATCCATACATTACACTCTTCTCATCTTTACATATTGTTCTTGAGTGTCTCGACATTGTGTTTGTGTGATAAAGAGAGGTCTCGATCTCTACAAGTGGTATCAATACGCCATACAACAAGGTAGGAGGTTTTTGTGTTCGGTTCTTGTTCCAAAAATACCCACTGTCGCGTTTTTTATCTACAAAAAACGTGACTTTTGGTGTTTTCCTTGGAATCGTACGCTCATATCAAGGTTGAAGGTTGTGTTTGTTAGTGATTAAACGAGTTGGTAAGTGAAGCTCACATAGTTCTTTGGTCGACTCTTACATTTAAAGCTTGGAATTTTTTGGTGTTCTTCGTGTTTAGATCGACCACAATTAAAGAAGATTGTGTAAAACTTGTTTTTGGACATTCATGATTGCTTTCTTGCGTGTAATTCTAGTAAAGAATTATTGATATGAGTTGGTGAAAGTTGGTGAGATATCACAGTGGATAAAGTCAGTGGATAAGGTACAAAAAGTCAAGAGTTGGTAAGAGTTGGTAGGCTTTCGAAATTGGTTTTCGCAATTGCCACACCTTTTCGCAATTCATCAAGTTTTCGCAATTCTCTACCTTTTCGCAATTCATCAAGTTTTCGCAATTCACTAGCTTTTCGCAATTCATCAAGTTTTCGCAATTCAGAATAGTTTTCGCAATTCAAAAGAGTTTTCGCAATTCAAAAGCTTTCACAATTATGGGGTTTTTGCAATTGGGTTAGACTTTCGCAATTGCCGCAGTTTTTCGCAATTCACTTAAACGATTTCAAAGTTAAATAACTTTTATATATTTGACTCGAACATAATTTCTTCAACTCCAAGAGTGAACTCGGTATTTTCTCACTTGTATAAGTGTGCAAAATACTTCGAAAATCGTATATCTACTTTCTTGTATAAGATTGTTAGATTTTTTATATAAATTACAAATTTATATAAATTAGATAAATTCTATCTAAATCGAAATTTTGCCATAATTCTTATAAATTTTGGCATAAATTGAAGTTTCTATAGAAATTGTCATTTTATCTAAATTGTAATTTACATAACTTTTGTCGAATTTGTGATCTTTGGATTTTGTCTAAATTATAGTCTAATCAAATTTTATAACTTTATTTAATTTGTTTCGGTTATATAAATTGTAACTTCAACGATCATCATCAACAAACCAAGGCTTCACAGCAACAACCAAGTTTAACCTTCAACAACAACAACTCCTATTTCGTTGCAACGATCCTTTAGCAACTTTATCATACAAAACATCAACGATGACTACTCAAAAAGACATTCATGCCGCCAGTACAGAAAACCGTCCTCCAATGCTAGAAAAAGGTGGTTAACTTCCATGGACGAGTCGTATGCTTCGATACATGAAAACCAAGCCTCAAGGTCAAGGAAGACTCTTGATTAACTCCATCGAGAAGGATCCATTCAAGCCTCGTCGGATTCTAGTAACAGCTGGAAATCCAAATGCAACACCTCCCACTCCAGACACCTTTCGGGAACAAACGGAATCTGACTACACACCAGAAGATTGGAAGCAAATTGAAGCTGATGACTTGGCAATGCATTTAATCCAACTTGGTTTACCACGAGAAATATTTTGTGCTGTAGACAGTTGTGAAACTGCCTATGATATGTGGGCACGAGTTAGACGGCTTTGTCATGGCACAGAAATCGGTAAACAAGACATCGAAAACAAGCTTCTAACTGAATGTGAGAAGTTCACATCAACTCCAGCTGAACCCATTGAATCTTACTATACAAGGTTTTGCACTCTCATGAATGAGTTGATCAGAAACACGTTGACACCAGCTTAAATTGTTCAAAATATCAAGTTCCTCAACAACCTACCCGAGGAATGGGGACGATATGTCACTATTGTCAACCAAACAAAGAACCTTCACGAGGTGAATTATGATCAGCTTTATGATTTCCTAAAGCAAAACCAGGAGGAGGCAAATGAAGTAAGAAAAGAGAAGCTCGCAAAGCAACATGATCCTCTAGCACTCATTGTCCAAACACCTACACCTGCAACAGTAAATACACAACCCGCTTCATCTTCCACCCAACACTTCATGCAACAACAATATACTCCACAATCATCATTCTATCCACAACAACAACATGTCATCCCACAACAACAATACCCGCAGCACCAAGAATCAGACTTTAATGATCAGGATAAGTCAACTGCTGCTTTGACTCAAGCATTTGCTTACCTAACAAAAACATTCCAAGGACGCTACTCCACACCTACCAACAACAACCAAAGAATCTCATCGAACACTCGCAACAAGCAAATTGCACAGCCGAGTTTCAACATGGGACAACAAGGACAGATGGTTGGGGGATATGGGAATCAGCAGGGATATGCTCCTCGATATCAGATGGGTAATAAGAATGCAGGGCAGTATGTTGGTAATCAGATGGGTCGGTATGCAGGGAATCAGATGGGTACAACTGTTGGAAATCAAAGGGGACAGAATGCTGGGAATCAGTATGGGAATGTTGTTGCTCAGAAACCGGGAATATGAATTAGGGTACTATGAAATGTTTCAACTGTCAGGGTGTTGGTCATATGGCAAGGAATTGTCCCGACAAGACGAATAAGAGAGATCCAGCTTATCTGCAGAAAGCATTAATGTTGGCAAACAAGGAAACGGCCGGGTTACAGTTGAGTGCAGAAGAGAATGACTTCATGGCTCTTATGGATGATACGGAAGATCTTGAGGACATCGACGCAAACTGCATTTTCATTGCAAATCTCCAGGAGGCTAAGTACGACACAGATTCTGAAATACCTTCTGTGTATGACACCAATGCAGTCTCTGAGGTACCCCAATACGCTACATGTCACAATAATGAAATATTTGATATGTCGACTCATGATGAACGGCATCCTGCGACTCAAGAATCCACTTATGACACATATATGGACACGCCAAGTTGTAGTAATACAAATATGGCAACTCCAGATATGGATCTTAATGGAGACTTCGAGTCCCAGCATGTTGAGAATGATGAGGAAACACGTGTGTTTTTTGAATCATTATTGCATAATTGTAGTGTTGAAATTGAGAACGTTAAAAAGGTCAATCGCGATGTTAAGGCCGCGAATGAAAAATTGACCACTGAGCTTGAGAGATATAAGGTCAATGAAAGAGCTTTTGATTTTCATAACAAACGACAGTCAGAACTTGAAATTGGTTTAAGAGATTCTGTTTTAAGAGAAGAACATTTGCAAATCAAATTTGACACACTTGATGTTAATTTGAACATGAAAATAAAATCCTTAAACACCGAAATTTCTAAATTAACCAACCAACTTTCTAAACAAAAATCAACTTGTTCTGATTTTGAAAAAGAAAAGAAAGAGTTGCATGCAAGGTTTTCAAAACGTGAAAATGATCTTCTTGATGAAATCATTGACCAACAAGAAACCATCAAAAAGTTGGAAGAGTTGCTTGTAAAAATGGGTCAGTCTGCACAAACAATTAATTTGCTTATTAACGATCCAAACCCGATTTTACATACAATAAAGAAAATGGCTATTGGTTGTGAAAACCCTTATATTCTCAAGAAAGCTCAGCAACATCAGAATGTGTTATATAATGGTAGTGTGATAAATGATAAACATGATCCTCCTGAGGTTCGTGATTCTTATGAAACGATTGAGCTTTCCAAAGAGAGTCGTGTTAAAATGAGACAAAAGAACCCAGAAATTAAACCAATTGATTATTACAAGCTTAATACAGATTCTGGCTTTCATCTTGTTCAAAAAGAGTCATCAATGTTTTTCAAAAGGCCAGTGGCTGTCGCAAAATGAAAAGTTGTTTCAAAACACCTTTCTAACATCGAACAAATGGCCTCTAAGACCACTTGCAACACAAGTGAAGCTAGACTATATTTGGTCGGTCTTAAACAGGGAATTGAAACACTTCAAAGTATTGTGGCATCCAAAATAAACGGTAACTACAATGTCTGGTCGTCAAGCTTTCATACCGAACAGATAAAGATGTTTGAAACAAAAATCAATCCTCATATCGCTTCAATTTATGCGATAGTTCAAAATGTGGAAAACAATCTTTTGAAAGAATCAGCTGAATTTATCAAGGACCACAAATCCCTGGTTAAGGAAGCGAATGAAAACATTGAACACATCAAAGTTTTGGAAAAACATAATGACATTCTCTCTGAAGTAGCTCTATCGACCGAAATTATGTCCATTATTTACCAAACATATTCTGTGGAAGATGATGAAAGACTCCGAGCTGAGACTTCTGAAATTGTTGTAAAATATGAAAATGCTCTTGCTAAGATTGAAAAACAAAATGTCACATATTTTAAACAACTTAATCAGAAAAAAGAAGAATGCAAGTATGACAAATTGTCGTATGAGCGTGGTTACAAGAATTTGAAAGAACAGAATGATCGTTTGAAGTCTCAGTTGGACAGTCTAAATAGGAAGGGTGAGGAAACTAAGTTTGCAAAACCATCAACTTCAGAACAACCAAAAATGCATATTTCTCAAACCGTTCCAACGGTTGATGTGACTAATAATTTGACAAAACCAGTCACTCCAACACCCTTACCTACCCAAGGTGCTGATAAAGGGAAAGCTGTTGTTAAAACATCGAATGTGATAGCGCCTGGCCTTTATAGGATTAGTCCCACTACTGCGTCTTCCTCTACATCTAAAACATATAAGGCGATAGACAAAAGTAATAAAGATAATCCAAATGAGATTAGGAATGCTACAACAACATCTCAGGACAACAACATAAATTCTAATGAGTGTGCCTTACCTTCTACAGGATTAGAAAGCAACTCTAGGAGCAGACGAAAGCCTAGGAGCAATACCAGGAAAACTAGAGTCTCGCCTGTCTCTGAGAGTGATTGCATGGAAGTAGAAGAACACCCTAGGAATTTATCGCTTTCAAATAAGAAACATATGTCATCTGGATGTAATGTTAAGACTCCTGTTTCTAGTGCATGTAATGACTCTGTTTGTTTAATGTACACGAAATCTTTGTCTGAAAATGCTTGTGATGATATTGTTTCTGATACTGTGAATGTGAATGATATGCCTGAACAGAAAAAGGTTCCTTCAGTAAATAGGGCTAAGTCTAGATATATTCGAAGACTTATTGCAAAAGCTAGGAAAACCACTAGTAGCCTATTGCCTAAGGACCATCTTAAGTTTTGTGCATGGAAACCAACGGGTAGAATGTTTACACTTAAGAATGGCAAATTAGAAATTGTTCCCAATGAAAATATGGAAACCTTCTCTAATTGTGATTCACCTGTTACCTCTAACCCCATGGAACCAAATGTTAAACGGTTTCCATATACAAAATCATCTGTTCTTTGCAGGTCATTGAAATTTGTCTTTGGATCGTCGACTCGGGTTGCTCCAAGCATATGACCGGGAATTTGAAGCTGCTAATCAACTTTGTATGGCAGTTCATGGGAACTGTACAGTTTGGGAATGATCATGTTGCAGCTATTCTGGGTTATAGAGATCTTCAGTTTGGGAACTACTTGATTACTCGGGTTTACTATGTCAAAGGGTTGGGACACAACTTGTTTTCAGTTGGGCAGTTTTGTGATGCGGATTTAGAGGTTGCATTTAGGAGAAACACTTGTTTTGTTAGGAATTTGGTGGGGGATGATCTCTTAATTGGGGATCGTGGCACCAATCTCTATGCAATAGACATAAACCAAATGGCCTCTTCATCACCAATTTGTCTCATGACTAGGGCAAGCAAAACAAAGTCCTGGTTGTGGCATAGACGTTTATCCCATCTTAACTTTGACACCATAAACAAACTTGCCAAATACAACATCGTCAATGGTCTCCCAAAGTTCAAATACACCAAAGAACACTTATGTCCATCCTGTGAGCAAGGCAAAAGCAAAAGGGCAACATATAAACCTAAACCCGTACCTAGTTCGGTTGATAAGTTACATTTGTTGCATATGGACTTATGTGGCCCAATGAGAGTTGCAAGCATAAATGGGAAGAAGTATATTCTTGTAAGCGTTGATGACTATTCAAGATATACCTGGGTAAAGTTTCTGAGGTCAAAAGACGAAGCACCAGGCATCATCATCACCTTTCTGAAGCGAATTCAAGTCTTACTTCAAGCTCCAGTTAGGGTAGTAAGAACTGACAATGGCACGGAATTCACTAATCAGGAGTTAAGAACATATTTTGAAGAAACTGGAATTACTCACCAGACATCAGCTGTTAGAACTCCACAGCATAATGGGGTAGTTGAAAGAAGAAATCGAACTCTTGTGGAGGCTGCTCGCACAATGCTGATTTATTCTAGTGCACCGTTATTCTTATGGGCTGATGTTGTTGCCACTGCTTGTTTCACTCAGAACCGATCCCTAGTTCATCCAAGATTCAATAAAACCCCGTATGAACTAGTAAACAACAGAAAACCGGATATTTCTTATCTTCATGTATTTGGCGCTTTGTGCTATCCAACGAATGACAGGGAAGATATGGGGAAGTTGAAAGCTAAGGGTGATATTGGAATCTTCATTGGTTATTCGAAAAACTCGAGGGCCTTCAGGGTGTATAACAGGAGAATGAAAAAGATTATGGAGACGATGAATGTGAAATTTGATGAAATTTCACAAATGGCTTTTGAGAGACTCGCTCTAGAACCCTTGTTTAACCCGATGACTTCTGGACATATCAGTTCAGGACTCGCACCTCAAGGAGCTCAATCAATTCATAACGAACAACCCACAAATCAGGAACTGGATAATTTCTTCGAGTTTATGTATGATGAATACTATGGTAGCGCTTCGACAAATGCATCTAACCAACGTTCCGCTGCACCCGCTCAAAATCAACAACCACCACCACCACCAAATCAAGATGCATCCACAACATTCGAAGCTGACGCACCAACTCCCTCCACGTCATCAACATCTACTTTAGCAACTCCAGTAATTGAAATTGTTCTACCAAGAATTGATGAGCAAGAACAAAATAATGCGGTGTTAGACGAAGAACCATTCGAAAACCCGTTTGGAACGAAATCTGCTGAATCATCTTCCAGATTACATGAACCATCTAACACGCATTCGTCCAGTCCAAGGTACCCTTCAACATTACAGTGGACCAAAGACCATCCAATAAAACAAGTTATTAGTGAACCCTCAAGGCCAATTCAGACGAGAAAACAACTAAAAACCGATTGTGACATGTGCATCTATGTCTGCTCAGTCAGTCTCATAGAACCTAAGAACATTCGGGAAGCAATGGCAGATAATGCCTGGATTAAAGCGATGCAGGAAGAACTTCTTTAATATCAGTTACGTGACACCTGGAATTTAGTTCCAAGACCAATTGACAAACTCGTCATTGATCTTAAGTGGTTATGGAAAAACAAAAAGGATGAAGAAATGACTGTCATTCGCAATAAAGCTCGTCTCGTGGCAAAGGGATTTAGACGGGAATAGGCGATTGATTTTGAAGAGTCATTCACGCCAGTTGCAAGGCTTGAAGCAGTCAGGATTTTCTTAGCATATGCCGCTCACAAGAACATCACGGTTTATCAGATGGACATCAAGACCGCTTTCTTGAATGGAACTCTGAAAGAAGAAGTGTATGTGAGTCAGCCAGACGGATTCGTTGAAAAAGATCATCCAGAATACGTCTACAAGCTAAATAAAGCAATCTATGGTTTGAAACAAGCCCCACGGGCGTGGTATGACGAATTATCATCTTTCCTACTTCATAATAATTTCACCAATGGAACAATTGATCCGACATTGTTCACCAGAAAATTCAAAAATCATTTTGATTGTTCAGATTTATGTGGACGACATCATTTTTGGGTCCACTAATCCGACACATTCAAAACATTTTGCAAATCTCATGAAAAGCAAATTTGAAATGTCCATGATGGGAGAATTAAAGTTCTTTCTGGGTTTACAAATTCATCAATCCCCACGTGGTATTTTTCTAAATCAAGCTAAATATACAATTGAGATTTTGAAAAAACATGGAATGGATAATTGTGACTCTGTTGTTACTCCAATGGTCTCTTCACCCAAAATAGGCGCTGACCTATATGGGAAACCCATGGATCCGAAGAAATATCGCAGCATGATTGGTTCTCTCATGTACCTAACTGCTAGTAGACCTGATATACATTTTGCTATTTGTTTATTAGCACGGTTTCAAGCAAGGCCTACCGAACTTCACCTCCAAGAGGTTAAACGGATCTTTCGGTACCTACGAAGAACCATCAACATGGGACTTTGGTATCCGAAGGATTCGGAGTTTACACTGATATCATTTTCAGATGCAGATCACACCGGTTGCCAAGTTACAGCAAAGAGTACATCAGGCAGAGCACAATTTTTGGGAGAAAAGCTAGTAGGCTGGTCATCAAGGAAACAAGACTGCACTGCACTATCAACCGCCGAAGCCGAGTATGTGTCTCTATCTGCGTGTTGTGCCCAAGTTCTATGGATGAGGACACAACTCACAGATTATGGTTTCTCTTTCGACCGCATACCTTTGTATTGTGACTCGAAAAGTGCCATAGCCATCTCGTGCAACCCAGTTCAACACTCGAAGACCAAGCATATTAGAGTCCGCTATCACTTCATAAAGGAACACGTAGAAGAGGGTAATGTTGAATTATTTTTCGTGAAGACTGAATACCAACTCGCCGATCTATTTACTAAAGCCCTCCCAAAAGAGCGGTTTGATAACTTAGTTCGTCGAATTGGAATGCGAAGCCTAACTCCCGAAGAGTTAGAAAGTCTTCTCGAATCTTCTTGAATTATCTCAACAAGCTTCGCATGTATATATTTTTTTTTGAAAAACAAAATACAAAATTTGAAAAACCAACAAAAACAAAATATAAAAATAGAAAACTTTCAAAAATTCAAAAACAATATAAAATCAAAATCCAAAAATATTCTTCTCACGACATGTCTCTCGTATAATCAATATTCTGTACGTATCTAGAAATGTCATTCAACAATGATACGGGCATGTACAGATGCTTGAGCGAGAGTTCATTTAAATTTTTTTCTAAAACATGTGGTTTCTCAAAATTTTCTTCATAACGGCTTTCGTACATTTCAGTACGAAACCCGCGCTACATTGATGACTTCTGATTATTTCCGATCAGAACTCGTAATGTTAATGGCGAAAAGCAAATCCTTGAGTACATGATCAAGATTTTTCTAAAAGATTTTTCAAAATCTTTCTCAAAATTATGTGCTTAAGATAACTCCCTCTAGACCCTTTTCAACTGACTTTAAACTCAAACGTTTAAACCTATGCTTTGTTTAAGGGGGAGTATCAAAAGAAAATGTTCCAATTTTCATGCTAAACTCCGTCTTTATCTCCAAAAATGTTTTGCATTTAATCTCTTGATATCAAAAATATCACTGCGTGCTATTTTTGAGGGGGAGATTAGGTATACGGGAGAGAAGATGTGATTAAAATGTGATAAAAAAGTTTTGTGGTTTGAATCTCAAACGAGCTCTACAAAAAGACTCAGTAGGAACCATCGAATTGACGAAACTCAAATGTCAAATCAAAAAGACATGTCTGGGACGGGTAATAATTTCAAGCTGGTTATCCAGTGATGTAAATGTGTCTCACAAAGGACGTGCCTGAGTAGAATGTACCAATTCGAGAGATGATCTTTTGATATGACCGGGACGGGTAATAACTTCAAGCTAGTCTAACTAGTGATGTAAACGTGTCTCGCAATGGTCATATTAATTGAAAATCGATCATTTCAAAATGTGCGAACTCTACCCAACATGTGCAAATTTATCCTAAAAATGCATGAGCACATGTGAAGGGGGAGTATTTCAAAAACACAAAACTCTCAAAGTGTTATCTAAATGTGTTTACTCATAAACACTTTGAGAGATTTTCATAAATGGTTTTATGGCATGTGATCGTTAATCTAGGATAATCATGGAGTAATAAGGTGATTATGGTTAGGTTATGTCCAATAATCCGCCAGAGCCGAAAGGATCTACCCAAGGACAATTCCAATTGATTAGAATTAGAAGTCCTTTGGAATAATTGAAAAAAGGAGCAAATGGAAAAGGAGAAAGAAGGGGTTGAAGAATTAAAAAGAAAAGTTTAATGAAAGGGTGAAAAGAAATAGCCCTCCATGAAAACTTAGGTCAGTAATCGGGTCAATACATCTGCTATCGGTACTCACTAAGGTGATACTGATATTGAAGACAAGACGTCATGGACCCAGTGACGCGTTGCACCACCCCTCCTATCCGCTCAGATATCTCTTAAAAGATATTTGTTTCATTTCTCACGGAGAACACTGCATAATCAATCGACCTCTCATTCCGAGATGTGTTGATATTGAAAAGGTGGCACTCTGCTCCATGCCTCCGACGACTAAATCAAAACGCACATTATAGAGTCTAGAGACATGAGATTCGTCAAAGATCTCTTAGGAACACTTCCAATGCAATACACTTGTGTTCATCAAAAAGGATACAAGTTGTATGAGTCTTAATGAGATCTAAAGATCTTGCCTTATGTCATGATGGTAACGTGCTTCAAATGGTCTACAGTCTTGAAGTGATACTTCGGTATACTTCAGAGGCTCTCAACGGCCTTGGTAAAGATTAGAGAAAGTTTTCACACTATGCTGATAACAATCTCAAAATCTGAACCTATAAGCGCTGGACAATTTATTGCTAACTGTTTTATGCAGGTACTGACGAAAGTCCATTCTCCATCATCATCTACAACGACGACGCATCTGGACAGAAGAAGTAAATCAAGGCAAGAACGACCAAAAGACGATTCTTTGAAGATCACAGTGCATGAAGGAACAATGAATGAAGTCTATTATACATCGACACACAAAGTTCAAGTCATTGAAGGCAAAAGACCAATCACCTGAGCATCATTGAAATGACCATCCCTTAGGGGGAGATTGTTAGCGTTTAATTTATTAAATGTGAAGTGATGGTCATTTGCTAGAATATAACTTATGTGTCATATGTAATAAATAGTTTAGAAAGTGGGCTAATGGTATTAGTTATGTTTGTAATATAAGTGTATAAGTGCAATACAAACATTAGCCCACACCAAGCCCACAAAAAGCCCATAGGGCGCCGGCCTTAGGGCAATATAAGCACACACACTCTCATTTTATCAAGTGTCTCAAGAAAAAGTCCTTATAGCAAAAGGTGAGAGTGTGTGTAAGTGTGTATACTCTTTGTGTGTTTGTTTTACTTCTTTGAAGCTAATAAACATTCGGTTTTATCCAACGTCATACGATCCATACATTACACTCTTCTCATCTTTACATATTGTTCTTGAGTGTCTCGACATTGTGTTTGTGTGATAAAGAGAGGTTTCGATCTCTACACATATACTCCTCCAAATCTCATTATTACATAATCTCGGTACTCCCCAATCCATGACCACCAAAATTTGAACTATCCATGACCACCGAGATATGCTCTCCATGAACACCGATATTTGCTTTCCATGACCACCGAGGTTTGATATCCATGAGACCATGACCACCAAGATTTGCTATCCAAAGACCATCGAGATATCATTATCTCATGACTACCGAGATATCTAAACCAAGATTATGTGATCATGAAACAATTGAGATACTAAGCATTCATGACAACCGAGATTACACATTTCAAGACAACCGAGATAAAGGACGCAAGCGAGATATACTCACCAAGACATCCGAGATTCAGAATCGAGAAAACCTACAAAGCTTATGGATTTTAACAAATGCTTTAAGGTGACATCTTTCAGTTAATTATGGTTGTTATAGGATAGTCGTAGAATGAAAACAAATCTACACCAATAGATATTTTATTACATTAAAGATTAATTGTCCATTACAGAAAAAAAATATCAATTCAACTTTGATATATAATGGTTACTTGCTGTTCGATTTTAGGCTTTTGCTTTGATGTGGTGTTGTTTATATATGCTTAATATAGTAAGGCCCAATGAAATATGGTCATACCAATTTATAATTGAACCTGCACATTTATGACCCTGTTGAAGAGAGGAATATTGAACCCTGTTCTTAGGCCGAATTGGACTTCTTTGCTTACTTTGCACACTACTTAGTGCTGTGATCTGTGTTTTCTTTTTCAGAGGGTTAAGTCATAATTCCTAAGGAGTTTATGCACCTATATTATTTTACTGACACATGTTAATCTTGCATAGAATGGAATTTGAAGAGGCATATTCCTTTATTTGGACATGAAGGGGCTACAGAAACTTAATAAAATAGTTGTGCGGTTTAAAGATAAGATTTATACTGCTACAACAAGCAAGGTTCGTTATGCATGTGTACGCTCTATATATCATAATCTTATTCTTTCTGTAGTTTTTGCCTTTTGCTTTTGTGGAACAAAGATTTTGGATAAGTCTATATGTAAAAATGAGCTTAGTACTTTAATGGTACATAACAATGAATTGATTTCATGTTTCTTTTACGTTGTAAGACACCTTGGAACCAAAACACTTCAATCCATTTGACTTGCAGTCCGATTATCTGCGTAAGATATCCTTGAAGATGCTGACTATGGAGACCAGATCACAAAATCCCATGCTAGACCCTATGCAGGCAAACAAAGATTTAAATCCAATGGTGCCGGGTATAATGTTTCAAACTCTGGAGACTAATAATGTAAGTTTGAAAAGGTAAAGTTGTTCATTTTATTCATTATCCTAATAAGATAGTAAGGCACAATTTGATTTGCATAATAAGATAGTAAGGCATAAGTTTCTGTTTTTTTTAACTTTTTTCATATTCTTGGATTAGAATGTAAATTTTAGTAAAAACTGCAGACTTCCTAATACAATATGAATTTGTATTGTATTACAATTCTTAAAAGCCCACAATAAAACCACTTTAAACCTTATATATATTTAATTCATAGGCCAGTTTTTTTATTCTATCGAATTCATCACATAAAGTCAACAAATCTCCAGGTTTTCTTTTTCTTCTTTGTAGGTATGGCAATCAAAATCACTCCTTTTCAAGTTATCAATGCTGACAAAGGTAAATTAAATATAAAAGTTAAGATAACATCTCTTTGGAATCAATATTATTCCAACAACAATCCATCAAAGGTTGTTGGCATTGATATGATCCTAATATGTCATATAAGCTCGAATAGTAGAAGTATTAATGGTAGCAAAAGTGGGTCGATGAACTAAAAATTGATAAACTTATAATCTGAAAAGTGGGTTTATGGGTTTCTCGAGATATACGTAAGCTCATAAGCCTAACAAATAAGGTGACATATAAGTCCCCTAAACATGACACTAAGGGGTGTTTGGTAAAGCTTAAGAGGGTGTTTGTGTTAACTTATTTACTCCGGTTATGAGCTTTTACATGTGCTCATAACCCCACTTATAAGCTTATTATCAAGTTGAGGAGGTGTTTGTGTAACCTTATTTAATAGGCATATGAGTTTATTGAAACATTGAAAAACCAATAAGCTCATACTTTATGGCTTATGAGTTTATCAACTTGGCCTCATAGCTTAGTTGAGTTCATAAGTTCAAATTCATGTTCATTAGAAATAAAAAAAATGAGCTTATTTAATATTTATTTTTTCAATAAGCTCATAAGCACATCAAATAAGTTTACAAAACTTATATTGAGTTCATAAGCCGAAAAAAGTAGCTTATGGGCATTTCAATATTTACATAAGCCCAATAAATAAGCTAACAATAGTTAACACCTCATATATGAAAGCATGTTAAAAAGATAATATAACCATATAATCAGTTGCATATTTTTATGTTCTCGTCATGTCAAATTTTTGGTTACAAGTAGCATGATTTTTCGTTATAAGTAACACACCAAGGGGGTCGCATTATGTATAATTATCTATTGTTATTTCTTTATTTGACATTGTATTATATAATTGGGCACAAGAGATAGCGGGACTGTGGGAAGGTTCGGAGCACCAACTTATCTGATGAGGGTGATCATGGTTAGTTTTGTTGATGGTTTTTATGTATATTGTAACAATTAGTTGGTGATATTGTTGGCACCCAGATATAAAATTGTGAATCTTGGATGTAGGTTTATTGTTTTTTAGTTGATTTTGCCCAAATTTTGTTCAAGAGTGTTATTTGATGTCGAATTATTTGTGATTGTTATAAAGATGTAAAGTTAATGTGTTTACATGATTTATTTGAGAGTGATTGCTACAACTTGGGGAATCAAGTTAGATAGATAGTTACCTAATTAAGTAGTTCTACATACAATCTTACAAGACTAAGAATGGGTGAGCCACTAGGTATTTACGTTGTCATATAAACAGGTATGTAAGAATCAAATTGCACTTGAGTCATGTAAATTTGTCAATGATTTAATACTCCAATGCCTTATGGTTTTCTTTTGCAGAGCTAAGATACTTTCCTTTTGTTACGTACACAATGCAGGTCAATTTACCCTTAAAAGCTTTTTTTTCCCAAAATTGTAATAACCGTTTTTAGTACTTAGTGTTGCAGATATGATTAACGTTATAATGTTTTAAACTATGTTATTGCCCAAGATTTGTAAGTTTTTTGAGTTTTTTATGTTACGTAGAAATGGGGTTTACGCTCGGTTGGTTAATTCCGAGAAGGTAAGTTTGATTAACTTATCTTATTCAATTAAGAATTTTAATATAGTTTAGTAATTGATCGCGATCATATCTTTGTGCAGAAACTTAAGACATGCGGATTTGCTGTTGCTAGGAAAAACCTTGCGAAAGGATCGTATTTAACTTTAAAAGAAATTGACATTAGTTTGTTCATTTTATTTAGGGCATTGTGCAAGTGTTCCTATAACAATATTGCCTATATGATATGACTTAGGGGCTGTTTGGATGTGGTGTTAACAATTGATTATGTAAATTTGAATATTTTGAATCATATTAATATAGTATACGTGATATAAGTGGCTAAGAAGACAATTTTAGGATTCTTAATTGGGCAGTAGTTTATTTCGAAAGAAAGACATAAGGCGTCAATTTCAACCCATTTACTTATCAGTGGGTCAATATGGGTTGTTATATATGAAGTATCTTATTTAATTTAGATGCACTATTTCATATAACTAATGTATTATCACAAAAAAATGAAATACCAGTGTAACCCCATGTATTAATAACATAGTCTTAAACCTTTGGTTCGATCGAATTTGTAATCGATGTAACTGTTATATTGGATGTAACTTCAGTAGATTATGTCTTTTGCTATGAAGTTATTATTATCCTACCCTAAAAGTGTTCTTAATGACTAAAAACCCATGTATGAACGATGTTCAAAATAATCAAAGGATGAAAACATAAAAGACATTTGTAATCGTAATAAAATTATGTTCCTATTTTTAACAAAAGTAAAACTATTTAGGACATGTAAATTTAATTGTATTTTTATCAATAATAACGTATTATTAGAAATTTAAGAAAAAATCCCACGTGTGCGCGGGTATTATAACTAGTAATCATATAACAATGGAACATTTTTATTGTTAAAGAATAACTTTGATTTTTGAGGTTTCTAATATTCAAGATGACTCAACATCTTTTGTTTGTGGCCATATGTATGTTTAGAATTTAGAAAAGCAACTTTGAAGTATAATATATCTTAAAATAAGTAAACTACACCAATGGTCCTTGTGGTTTGCGTTGACTGGCGGATTCAGTCCTTTGACCAAAAAACTTGCGCCGGTGGTCCTTAAGTCAGAAACGTTATGCGTCGTTAGTCCCTCAGTCCCATGGGCCCCACAAACTGATGATAACGCCCGTTAAGTAAGGATGTTAAAAGGGTATTTTCGTCAATTCACAACACAAACTATAATATTAATAGTGGGCCCACCACTGCCACAACCCAAAAACCAGATCTTCATAACAGATTCATATATCCCAAATCTAACACCTTCGATCTAAACAAAAATCACTACACAAAAATCCTTACACCACCAATAATCTTATACAAAAACACAGATCCAAAAACAATCACACCGATCTGAAATTTTTCTTTAAGCCTAATTATTTGTACCATTGTGTCCAGAAATTTTTCTTCGATCCAAAAACAATCACACAGATCCAAAAATTATTAAAAACTCAGTACTGGTGGCCTTTCTAATCTTCTTTGCCACCAACAATAACTTACTTGCATCCCCAGCTAGTGCTATGATTATCAAAAAAAGAATCAGTATTAAGAAGCGATTAACATTGTTTTGAGAGGAGACAATAAGTCAAAAAAGAATCAGTATTAACAATAACTTACTTGCATCCTCGCAAGGTTGATACTTCAAGATTATCTGCAACAAGTTGCCTAACTTGACTATTTACAAACTCGAGCAAGCTGTCTAACTCGAGCAAAGTAGTCTACTTGTCCAAACTTGGTGAAGTACCCAACTTGGTTGCAAATACCAAACTAATGTCAAGGAAACAAACTCGAGCAAACAAGGTCGAGCAACACCCAAACTCGAGCAACCTTCTAGCTCGAGCAAAAAGTCTAACTCGACTAAAGCTTTCAAACTCGAGCAAACACAGTCGAGCAACACCCAAACTCGAGCAACCTCCACCACCATTTCTCTTCATGCCTTCACTAACTGGCCTTAAAACTCGCTCATCACCACCAACAGCCTCCACGATACTCTCGACCACCACATCCATTGTCGGAACCTTTCTCCCCCATTTCCTCATTAACTTTTCCGATACAAAAAGCTCCGAATAAACCTTCCAAAATGATGCTCTTAAGTATCCCTTCATCAACTATGAAATATTACAGAAAAGGGCCTTAAACCTTTTCACTGAACATAAGACTTTAATGTAATACTCCTACATTAACACTGATAAACGATCTTTTTTTGGTAAATAAAAGACTACTACTATCAACAGTAACACAAAGAATTGAAACACAAAGATATTAAATCAAGAACTACTAATACTACTATTATTGATTTCTAATAATCTATTCAGTTCATAAACCCAACACACTCCCACCTAAACGCTAAACCCGCCCCTATCACAACAACATCCCCTCTAGTCCCACCCTCATTCCCTATCATTTTAACGGACTTAACCGCCTCGGATAACCCAAAATTAATATACCCATGTACTAATAAAAAGTTATAAGCTGAATCAACTAAGTCCTTATACTCAGGTTTAATCGTCTTGAGGGCGTGTTCTTTAGTCAACCAAACATCAACATTTAACCTCCATCTAGCTTTGATGTTTTTGATTTCTGGGTTTTGGATCGAGTGGTTTATGTGAGTTGAGAGGATAAGAGATATAAATATGTGATGATGATGATGGATTTTGGGGTACGATTTTTTTGATGCTTGAACAGATTTGGATTTTGTGGTGGATCTGGTGGTTTATCATCTTTTGATGATTTTTTGGAGATGACGCATGAGTTGAGTGTGGTTAGATCTACTGGATCTTGGATGCTTGAACAGTTTTTTTGGATTGAGAGAGATGTGAGTGATTGAGAGAGATGAAGGATTATATTTAATGTGGGTCTTATTATTATTATTATTATTATTGTACGGAGTATATTTAATCAGTAGTGGGTGTAATATGAATTGACCAAAATGCCCTTTTAAGTCCAGTAGATAACGGGCGTTATCATCAGTTTGTGGGGCCCATGGGACTGAGGGACTAACGACGCATAACGTTTCTGACTTAAGGACCACCGGCGCAAGTTTTTTGGTCAAAGGACTGAATCCGCCAGTCAACGCAAACCACAAGGACCATTGGTGTAGTTTACTCTCTTAAAAATATGTTATCCCCTATCGGGGGAATTGCATGTATATCCTTCTTTGATATAAGTTTTTGATACACATGATATAATGATTTTTATGCATGCAAAAGATATATATATGCAAATTTTGCATATTTGGAGGGATATATATGCACATATATAGTTTAGTGTGGTTTAGCATATACATAAATGGAACTTTTTACAGGGCATGGCTGCATGGGTCGTCATGCCGTTGACTTAACTAGCAACAAGCGACTAACATGCAACCCCCAAATGGAGTAGCCCCAAACTTGTATTTTATTCGCTTAATTATACAGCTTTTGGTCACTGAAAAAGTATATAATCAATCCACAATCTTTAGTTATTTGCTATAACTTGACCTCTGTTTTAACTGATCTATATTTAACCAAATAAATTTCACACTCGTGAGCTGTAGACATTTTCAAGCTTAAGGAGTTACGGAGTATATGATAAGAATCCGCAAAATTTATAGAAAATAGAGGGTATTTCTAGTCAAATATGTAAAGTCGTGACTGAATTTTTAAAGATATGAACAAGAATGAGATAATACGTGTGTCTCTCGGTATTGCTATCGGGCTCTCTTGTTGATACATAATCTGGCGCGGACTGATTCAACGACTCTCCTGGGCCGTTAGTCGTCTTCTCGAGCCCTATTAGACCTGTCAACAAAGAACCCGTTAGGAGTGGACCCGAGGCCGTAGCCCCAGGGTCCACCTCCGACGGTCAAGTTAGTCATCGGTGCGATATAGCGTAGATGAGTATTAGGTTTAGAGTAACCTGTTCAAGATGTCGTAGAAGAGGATCCCATGCCATGTATTTATAGGCATGGATTAGGGTTTTAGGTGTAGAGTGGGCCGCTGTCGCCGGGCCTGGCCCATTGTCTGGCCCAGTCCAAACTATGCGTCTACAAGCCCCCCAAGTTTAGTATGCGCATGACCTGAGTGCGGATGCTAAACTTAAGCTCTGTTCATGGCCGCGTAGGCTAATCAACAATGACGGCACGGCCCATGTGTGCGCATCCTTGTAGGCACATGGGTCGGACCATACTGCGCAGCCCAAATGCGACAGTGCGCACTGGAGTTGCGATACAGATTGTCTCACATTGGTGAAGGTGTCCGTGGTGAAGGTGGATCCCACATGCTGCATCCTGGGTAAGGACGTGCCTTTTGTACCAGTAGCGATGTAACATGGTGCGACAGAAGATGTACTTCTGTGGCAGAAGTGCGCGTTGTCCGCGACAAAAGTGCGCGTTATCCGCGACAAAGGTGTGCGTTATCCGCGACTAAGATGTGCGCTGTGCGCGCTGTGTGCGAACTTTACATTCGTCTTTACAACCGACAGAGGACGTCTCCCCTGCGGCAATAGGGTGCGAATATTTAAATCCGTCTTTGTACCGGGCTTGCAATACCTCTTACGTACGATCTGCTTCCAAATATGCCTGCGTGATGCGTACTCACACAGTGCGTACCCTGGTAGCCCCCCAAGTTTGATGGTGCTACTCGTGTAGGAGCATTAAACTTAGTTATTCATAATTCTGAAAAAAATACTCAATGCAAATATTAGAAGTATATGCTGCGAATCGCAACATATAAAAGATAATGAAATAAAAAATTAGCGCATAGCATATATATATAGCACGTAGCATGTTAAATAGCGCGAATCACACCTATCGTGAGATGTTACAGCTGTATAAACAATTAATTATTTTGTTTTTCTTTTTTATTATAGAAAAAACAATGGCGCGGATGGATGTACCATGACCGCGACTAATAGTTTCAATTGCACGCACAGACGCAGATGGATTTATCGTGACCGCATAGACTCTAACGTTTGTGGATGATCGCAGCTGACCACGGCTTTCGTCCAGTGCGCTCATAGCGATTGACTAGCATCGTGGTGCCTGTATCGTGACAGTGCGCTTATGGCGCCAGTCTGCGAAGATCTCTATACGCACGGCCTAACGCAGGTAGATTTATCGCGACTGCGCTGTTCGCGGCTAAAAGATATAGTAGGTCCGATCGTGCGGACTTAGTGCGTTATAGGTAAAATCGTGTTTACCAAGTTAAAAGATTTATGTAAAATCTTTTCAATATTTAAAAGATATGCAATAAGGTGTGCAGTAGCATAATAACAACTTGTCGATTTTATATTATAATTAAATCGCATGTACGTGACAATAGGATTTACATTATTTGTTGATATTGGGATATCTTTTACGTATTTAAAAGATACGTTCGAAAGTTAATGAATTCAATTCAATTCACTTGTACGTACTGTTTAATTATACTTATAAAGATTTACTTTAATGTTTGAAAAGTCAAGGCAAATCCAATTCACTTTAATGAATTCGAATCTGTTGCTTGATTGGACCAAAGAAAAGAAACAGTACGTAGATACTTTTAGATTCGTACCGTGTATTAGCAATAAATATGCAGTTTTAGAGTTACCAGTTTTCGAACTCATTGGTTGCTTTCCGATGATGTGAGAACACGCCACTTGTCGTGTGTGTCCCACGGATGGCGCCAACTTGTTGATACATAATCTGGCGCGGACTGATTCAACGACTCTCCTGGGCCGTTAGTCGTCTTCTCGAGCCCTAAGTAGACCTGTCAACAAAGAACCCGTTAGGAGTGGACCCGAGGCCGTAGCCCCGGGGTCCACCTCCGACGGTCAAGTTAGTCATCGGTGCGATATAGCGTAGATGAGTATTAGGTTTAGAGTAACCTGTTCAAGATGTCGTAGAAGAGGATCCCATGCCATGTATTTATAGGCATGGATTAGGGTTTTAGGTGTAGAGTGGGCCGCTGTCGCCGGGCCTGGCCCATTGTCTGGCCCAGTCCAAACTATGCGTCTACACTATCGGGCTCTCTTCTTGAATTGCTCATTCAACGAGGATTCTCCATATTATGCCTTGAACATGACCCGAACTTCCACGCTCTTAAGCACAAGATTTTGAGTCTCGCGTGTCTACCATTTCACAACCAAGGCGATATTCAATTATTCATAACGACAAACACAAGTAAGGTTTGTAAACTTACCATAACAAAGTCACTAGAATATGATATTTGAATTCATTTTTAACTTATCTTACTATATTATAAAGCATTAAGGCCTACTAATAATAGAAACTCTTAAAATTAAGTAATCCAAGTTATAAAGCTAAAAGTACAAGTAATTAAAACACATTTTCTAACATTTACAAGTTCTTAAGCTCAAAGTACAACTAATTAAAATAGAAATACTAACATTAAATACAATAAATAAATCATTATGTACATTAAATACAATTAATTAACGGGTCAATAAATACAATTAATGCAGTTATTAAAACACTTTTTACATAAGAAATACAAATTATCAAGCATATTGTACAACCAACTTAAACACAATTCCTGCATTATATGTCACTAATACAAATAATAAAGCACATTATACAAATATTCAAGCCCGAACGGGCAACGGGCCAAATGGGCTTGAGCCCAAACGGGCACGGACCAAACGGGCTCGAGCCCGAATGGACACGAGCCCGAACGGGCACGAGCTAAACGAAATTTTTGATATCCGTAAATTTATTGTAAAAAAGAACATAATAAACTAAAATACATGATTCACCGAAAAATTCTATTTCATGGTACCCGCCGCCGCAACGCGCGGGTACCCTGCTAGTATTAAATGATTCAAACACACCTGCAACTTGTGTTTGTTCGTTGCCACTGAACTATTTGTTCATGTTGTTGTCAGTGGGGTCCCAACTAAGTGAACCCTGCTAGCGAGTAGCGACATAATAAAGGAACCCGTGCAAGTGTTTTTGTATTCGATATTCGATACGTTTGTCAACGTGTCACTTTCAATCTTTAAAAGATTGCTATATATGAGGCTTGTCACGTTCAAAATTAATACTAGTAAGAAAAACTTGTGTCATTTCCATGTTTTCCAAAGCACCATGTTTGTGTTGTTTCCAAATTATTCTTGTCCACCTGTTATGTTATCAAAGTGACTTGGTTGGGATTTCGAACTTATTCTTGTCCGGAGTTTACCTGTTAATTGACTTGGTTGGGGTTTCTCTTGTATATACTTGTGCTTTCATGATAACCACGTCAATAAAATTATTGCAATCAATATGTTGATCATAATGAATACTGAAACAAAAGAACGGGTAAGTGATCGGAGGTAACACCAACTCGATATCAATATATCAAAATTTTGAATTAACAAGTATAAACAATGTAACAAAGATATATAATTGTAAAAATACGAATGTGTTATAAGTAACAACTGTGACCATAGCTTTATAATTAATATGGTGTATAACATGGTTGACAGGATAAAAGAACACAAAAAAGCATGAAAACCCACCTGTTCAACACAAACATTAGCACATGTGCTTTTCTTAGCACAAAAGAAATTCCATCTTATTTTGTTATATTGCATTGAATGATTTCAATCATACAAACACATCTATTATTTTGTTATATTGCATTGAACGAAAACTAGCAAGGATTTAGAAATTACAAAGGCGATTTTAACCAATCGTTCCAACTAATATATTTTTTACCTAGGTACTTGAGCCAAACAAAAAAGAAGACGAATGTTGTCAAAAATGTCACATTTTCGCAAAGTTTGAGAGTTGAATGTGACACTATTTCGAAAGTACCATAAGACCCAACAAGTCGCGACGAAGTTGACATACGCACGAACCTTAGTCTCCTTAGAAGCGTGCCACGGGTAAATCCAAGCATCCCAGTCCTTGTAAGTGTTCAAAACTGGGATCTTCGAGCCACTCCAGATACAAATAAGCCTCTAAACATTTAAAGCCGTGACGAACAAGAAGAAGACATAATCCATAGACACCACTTGCTCAAATCGAGCACATAATCGATTGGATATCTAAATCCCTGAGATGACAAATTTAAACAATGAGGCAACCTATCCAAGAATAACACATAAAAATGTTTACCTTCCTCGGAATTATCTTGCACCACCTAGTATACGAAGACATGGAAGGGAGCGTGCAATTATCAATATGATGTCTAGAATTGCTAACAGAAAAGATTTCATCATGAGAGAGACCAAATATTGTAGGTGTCGCTACCTTGGACAACATCCACAAAACCTATCTCTTCAAGCAGACGATTGAGATCAGATCGAGACCTCCCAGAAGTGATTGGTCATTGGTCTAAGCCAATCCCAAGACCACGGAACATTAGTGATACGATCACGGACCAAACAATCTTTGGTCCTCTCCAAGTGGTATAATCTGTTGAAACGATCACAAAGAGGCGAGTCTCCAACCCATGTATCCTTCCAGAAATGATTTAATGATCCATCTCCTACCTTTTATCGAATAGAACAAAAAGGAATAGTACCACTCGAATGGAGCTGATTTATAGAGACGACAATCCTAGCCCATATAAGTTAGACTTATTAATGTGTCTTGAGACCATAAACCATATAGAAAACTGTTGGGATTTCATATTGATTAAACCATCAATACCACGAGTACGCAGCGGATGGATCTATAATTAATGTTATGAATTAAAACACATAATTAAAACACATAATAAATACTAACCTCGAATCTATTGAAAAAAAGATAACCACCAAGTCTTGACCTTGATCACGAACACTCCAACGGATCTCGTATCACCACGAAACCCTAATCAACTATAGTGAGTTGATCTCTATCGAAAACTCACACTACACGTCTAACAAGAGCGTTAGGATGCTAGTGCTTAACCCACGAGCTTACGAACTAAACACGAATGCTAGTCGTAGAGAAGAAACAAAGCCAACTCCCTTACAATGGGGTGCTGGACGATTTTGGGAGACAAGAAGAGAAGATCAAAGAAAGATTTGATTTTAGGTGTGTATAAATGAAGACCTAGAGGCCTCCTTTTATACTAATAGGGTAGCTTAGGAAAAAAGCTACCTCCTCTTGCCCTAGCCCAATATGGCCGGCCACCCCTAGGGGTACATGGGCCTCCATATTGCTTTTTAGTCCTTATGAAATAAACATGTACAATACAAGCCAATTTCGGACTTAACGACCGTTAAACGTTACACTAACGGACTAACGACCGTTATGTATATTTCGTAGATTATATTAATTATAATTAATAGTATACATTAAACATATTAATTATATTTAATAAACGCTCTCTAAATGTATACGTGTGTGCCCCGATAGGCTCACGTAATTTCTAGCCGTATAACCTACTGATTTACGAACGCATAACCAATAGCTCCCACTTGCGATCGTAATAATCAATAATGTATACTAACAATGCTAAGTGTCTAGCAACACCGCATTGCTCCCAGAAATACCTGAGTGTGGTTTCATAAAACAACTAGGTAAATGGTTTACAATTTTAAATTATCCTTTTGTTTCAGATACTTGTTGAACTATGGATATGGATCAAAGTCATTCCATATTGCTCAACTATTCTGTTTCTCGTTTTAGAAATTAATCAAGATTACCAAACGTAAAACAAGCATCATCTTGATTTACACTTTGGGCACGGCCATGCAAACATCTGATTAATTCAGCGAGGGGCCCAGTAGTATCATGCTCCATAAGACAAGTGGAGGAACAAATTCTATTTTGACTACACATGTCATTCATGTGCTTCAACCAACTTCTGAGAATAGCCTTTATAACCACCTTGTTCAGGATAGTGTTTGACTATAGTAAAAAAGAAAGATCCACACATGCAAGGCCTGCTTGCATCTCAAGTCAGAGGACAAATAAAATAACCATTTGCGAGATATCACTTAATGACGCCGATCCATAAAGTGATGACTCGTGGGTTTGGGGAAATCCAATATCCAAAGCACGTGGATAACATGTGAGTTTGGCGGACACATCCTTAGTATTCAAAGAATATAACCAATCTCTCACATTTGCCTAAATTCAACAATACTCTCATATTATTGATCGACAATGGACAATTTAAAGTAATAAATTACTTATGGATTAAACATGCAAATATAGGACACAATTAATATATGAATGAATAACTCAAGTACCACGTATATTAATCATCAAAATAATAAATGTTTTACATATCCCATTATCCAAATACTAAAATCAAAACAGATTTACATGAGACTACTAACTGAACGAAGTCCAATACCACTAGCATGCTCAACATGCTTGTTCAAAGGCAACGCCTTAGTAAACGGATCAACTAAGTTGTCATCTGTGTGAACTTTGTTAAGTACTACTTCATTATCTGCGATAACCTCACGGAGATAGTGAACCTTCCTTTTGTAATGCTTGGCGCCTTTCTGAGTTCCAGGCTCGTTGGCGATAGTTAATGCTCCAGTGTTGTCACATAGCATTTCCATAGGTTCTTTATTGGTGGGGACTACTCCAAGCTCATCAATAAACTTCCTTATCCAAATAGCTTCCATTGCAGCTTTTGAAGCAGCAGTGTATTCAGCTTCTGTAGAAGACATCGCTGTAATGCTTTGCTTGGCACTCTTCCAGACTACTGCGCCTCCATTTAGAACGAAAACGTATCCGGTTTGCGACTTGGTATCATCCTTGTCGGTCTGCCACCCAGCATCAGTATAACAGGTAACTCTGAGCTCTCTGTTTGGGTCTCCACCGTAAACAAGAAACATATCTTTAGTATATCTGAGATACTTCAGTATGTTCTTCATAGCAGACCAGTGAATCTCCCCTGGATCTACTTGAAATCGACTTGTTAAGTTCTGAGCGAACGCAACATCAGGTCTAGTGCACCTCACCGCATACATGATGGATCCTACAGCCGAGGCATAAGGAATCCTCTTCATGCGTTCCACCTCTGCAGGTGTTGAGGGTCCTTGAGATTTTCTCAACTCAAGTTTTACTTGCATTGGGGTAGTTCCACGTTTGAAATTTGCCATATTAAATCTTTTCAAGATTTTCTCAATGTATGCACTTTGATAAAGTCCAATCAACCGCTTAGATCTATCTCTATAGATCTTGATTCCTAGGATATATGTAGCTTCACCTAAATCCTTCATAGAAAAACAATTTCCAAGATAGGCTTTAATAGCTTGTAACATTGGAATGTTGTTTCCCATGATCAATATGTCATCAACATATAAGATTAGGAATGCTACATTACTCCCACTAGCCTTACGATATGCACATGGCTCATCAAGGTTTTAAGTGAAACCATACTTCTTGATTTCCTCATCAAACCTTTTATTCCATTGCCTAGATGCTTGCTTTAATCTGTAAATGGATCGTTGTAGCTTGCATACACGGTTAGGATATTGTGGATTGACAAATCCTTCAGGTTGGTCCATGTAAACCTCTTCAGTTAAGTGACCATTCAAGAAGGCAGTTTTGACATCCATCTGCCAAATCTCATAGTCATAGTACGCTGCTATGGCTAAAAGAATCCTAATAGCTTTTATGTCTGCGACAAGCGAGAAGGTTTCCTCATAATCTACACCGTAGGTTTGAGTATAGCCTTTTGCCACAAGACGAGCTTTATAGGTGTGTACTTTTCCATCCATGTCAGTCTTCTTCTTGAAGAGCCACTTGCTACCAACGGTTTTAGCGTTAGGAGGGAGGTCAACTTCAATCCAGACTTTATTGTCTTTCATGGATTTCATTTCCTCGTTCATAGCATTAAGCCATTTTTCAGATTCAGAATCTGCTAATGCAGCTTTATAGTTAGCGGGCTCATTAAGATCCCCTAACTCATGCTCCTCTGAATCGATGTACAAACACATATGTTCAGGTGCACGTATTGTCCTTGAGGACCTACGAACAGGAATAACTTCACTTTCTGGTTCAACACTTTCATGTTCAACCATCTCAAGAAGTTGGCTAGTATTTTCAGAAGGGTGAGTATCTTCTTGAATTTCATCAAGTTCTACGATCCTCCCACTTGCTTCTTGTGAGATGAGACAATTCTCAAAAAAGTCAGCAAACCGAGCAACAAATACTTTGTGCTCAGGTGGGTAGTAGAAGTAGTAACCCATTGTTTTCTTTGGGTATCCTACAAAGATACACTTAATAGATCTTGGCTCAAGTTTGTCAGGCGTATCACGTTTCACGAATGCCTCACAACCCCAGACCTTTAAGTAAGACAGATTAGGGACTTTCCTATGCCATAGTTCATATGGTGTCTTTTCAACCTTCTTTGATGGAACCATATTGAGAATGCGTGCAGCAGACTCAAGAGCATAATCCCAAAAGGACATTGGTAGAGTTGTTTGATTCATCATAGATCTTACCATGTCAAGCAGGGTTCGATTTCTTCTCTCAGATACACCATTATGTTGTGGTGTACGTGGAGAAGAGAGCTGTGAGACAATCCCACACTTCTTAAGATGATCTATAAACTCTTGACTCATATATTCACCTCCACGGTCAGACCGTAAAGCCTTTATGGTCTTACCAAGTTGATTCTCAACTTCACTTTGAAATACTTTGAAAGTTTCAAAGACTTCATGTTTATGTTTAAGCAAGTAAACATAACCATATCGACTAAAGTCGTCAGTAAAAGTTAAGAAATAGCTGTATCCTTGTTTTGACACAGTTCTAAAAGGGCCACATACATCAGAATGTATGAGTCCAAGCAGATCTGTAGCTTTCTCCGTTTTATGCGGAAAAGGGTTTCTTGCCATCTTCCCAGACACACAAGATTCACACTTATCAAAAGACTCAAGGTCAGTTGATTTAAGAAGCCCATCACGTTGCAGCTTCTCAATGCGTTTCTTGTTAATGTGCCCAAGTCGGCAATGCCACAAGAATGTAGAGTCCAAGTTACGCTTGGATATTTTACCATTAACAGAATACATAGAACAATCATTCGAAACAGAATCATGCATATCAATTTCAAAAATACCATTCCTAGAAACAACATTAAAATAAAACACGTTATTCATTGAAACTGAAATACCATTATCTGTAAAACAATGAGAAAAACCCTTGTCTTTCAAAAGAGAAACTGAAACAATACCCCTAGTAATACTAGGAGCATAATGACAATTGTCGAACACAATAATTAAACCACTAGGAAGGTATAAATCAAAACTTCCGATAGCTTCAACGGCTGCACGGTTTCCATTTCCCACGTACAGGCTCAAAGCTCCTGGCTTCAGTTTCTTACTTCCCCTGAGACCCTGAGTAGTATTACAGATGTGAGTACCACAACCAGTGTCATATACCCAAGATTTATGAGGAAAAGTATAAAGTTCTATGACGAAGATACCTGATGTGCTAGCATTGCCAGCCACATTGCACTTCTTCTGCATCAACTCGGCTAAATAGGCAGGACAGTTCCTCTCTAGTGTCCAGTCTGATGACAATGATGGCACTCAGTGTCCTTAGCAGGATGCTCCTTTTTAGGTGGAGGGGGAATCTTGGCCTTGGGGGCATAAGCAAGCTTAGCCTTGCCTTTACCATGATTCTTACCCTGAGCACCATTCAGCGGCTTCTTGTTCTTATTTTTCTGGATCCTTCCTGCTCTTATAGCAAGTAAAGCAGGGGTAGCATCTTTCTTAGGAAGCCCTTGTTCGTGCAGCTTAAGCATTGCATGCACTTCATTTACTGTCTTCCCCATGCATTGCATATTATAATTCTGTCTGAATCCAGCAAAGTCCTTGTTCAGAGAGGTAAGAATCAAGCTCACTGCAAGGCCAGATGACATGGGGTGACCAAGGCGTTCCAGTCTGTCCATATAGCCCTTCATTTTCAGAACATAGGTGCTAACAGATTGACCCTCCTCATGCTTACATGCATGAAAGGCATGCACAGTCTCAAGGAGTTCCTGTTCTGCTTGCTGAGCAAACATGGTCTTCAATTCCTTAAGCATGTTATATGCATCAAAGTGCTCCAGATTCTTTTGAAGTTCTGGAGTCATGCTTATGAGCATAAGACAACCTATGTCCTTAGATGCTTTAACCCATTGGGCATGAGCAGCAAGGACATCAGCAGGAACCTGCTGATCAGGAGTTTGAGGAACAGGAGTAGCAGGTATGGGATGCTCCACATAGGTTAACTTATCCTCGGCTGTGAGGACGATCCTCAAATTTTGATACCAGTCGAGGAAGTTGGATCCAGTAAGTTTTTCCTTTTCGAGGAAAGACCTGAAGATCGAATTGTTGACGGATTGATTAGCTGCCATCTACAATAAAACAAAGTTCAAAAAATTTAGTATTTTCGATAATTAATTCTTTTTCAAATTAACTACCCATGTTTTAATAAATAAAACAATTAATTTACTAAAAGACTAAGACCCTCTTGAACTCCCACTCATCACGGTAGTGCTTACTACTCTGGTAAGTCTTGTGGGTACAAGAGGTAGGCGGCGTGCAACAATTGCATTACATGTGCAACTCTTAGATTTATGAGACTTATGGCACTAGAGTACAAGCTACTAGTGTCATGCATGTTTTGTCTCATCCTATGCCTCGGGCTCAAGGATCTCACCGCTTGACTCGATTAAGTCGTCCAATTAGAGAACATGTGTAAATAACTCTAGGTCTAACGCTAGAGAATAAACACCTTGGGTTGCAATTCACTCACGTCCCACGAAGAGCAAAAGGCAAGTGCAAGTGTCCTCAACTTTGGATGGCATAAACTTAAATTTCAAATAGGGTATCACATAATTTTTGACAAAAACATGTATAAAAAATTATGTAAAAAGAGGCATGCATACATCTTTGTAACACAAGTTTGCAAAAAATAAAATTTTCAACTTCTTAGGTGTACTTTTATCACGGGCAAAGAATGGTCAAAAACCCTATATTGTACTCTGCATGAGTCAAAAGACCCAAGTTCTTCCAATAATTCCCTCATATGCCGAAGCATGTAGTGGGGCGGGAAAAGACCACACAAAACCCTAGATCTGATTTGATCAAAGATCATTAATAAAAGCACAAAAACTTTAGGTATCTTATAGTTAAAGTTTATTAAATCACACGATATCCAGCAAGTTATATCCTGGTAGCTTCGAGTAATGATCCACACCCTCAATAGCTTGATGGAACCCGCGATTTAATTAAATCATATTTCAATAGTTTATAGTCCGTTTAAGTGTAAAAAAAAGTTTCACACATAACACATAACTGGTCACAAGGAATTAAGTGTGTATATTAATAGACAATAATTAAATCTCACGATATCCAGCAAGCTATATCCTGGTAGCTTCGAGTAATGATCCACACCATCAATAGCTTGATGGAACCCACGATTTAATTAAAAGCAAGTTTCGATATAAGTAATTAGTCTGTTTTTATTTCCAAAATCAACAACATATATGTAAAACAAGTCACAAGGAACAAAACATATAAGCAATTAAAACAGAAAAAAGAGGGGTAGAAGGAGAAGACATACTCTAACGGAAAGCAGTAAAACAAGTAATGCTCCAAAACTCAAGAATAAGTCTTCCCCAATTGGAGAATCTAAGGCTCCCACAAGTTTTCGAGCTGGGTACCTTGTGGACCACAGATGTCATTACTAATGACCGCGTAAGCCTTTAGATTGGAAAAGAAAAAGAAGAAGTACACGATACAATAATCTTTTTAATTTTCCTAACCCCTTTTAAGTCTTATTAACCATTAATAATTAAACAAGATCAAGATTTAATTAAATGACAATAATGCATGTTATTGTCATAACAATTAATATATGTGTTTAATTAGCGTAGCAAGCGACTCTATGTGTAACCCATAACACCAAACGAGATGGCTCGTGATGCCACTGTTGGGATTTCATATTGATTAAACCATCAATACCATGAGTACGCAGCGGATGGATCTATATTTAATGTTATGAATTAAAACACATAATAAATACTAACCTCGAATCTATTGAAAAATAGATAACCACCAAGTCTTGACCTTGATCACGAACACTCCAACGGATCTCGTATCACCATGAAACCCTAATCAACTATAGTGAGTTGATCTCTATCGAAAACTCACACTACACGTCTAACAAGAGCGTTAGGATGCTAGTGCTTAACCCACGAGCTTACGAACTAAACACGAATGCTAGTTGTAGAGAAGAAACAAAGCCAACTCCCTTACAATGGGGTGCTGGACGATTTTGGGAGACAAGAAGAGAAGATCAAAGAAAGCTTTGATTTTAGGTGTGTGTAAATGAAGACCTAGAGGCCTCCTTTTATACTAATAGGGTAGCTTAGGAAAAAAGCTACCTCCTCTTGCCCTAGCCCAATATGGCCGGCCACCCCTAGGGGTACATGGGCCTCCATATTGCTTTTTAGTCCTTATGAAATAAACATGTACAATACAAGCCAATTTCGGACTTAACGACCGTTAAACGTTACACTAACGGATTAACGACCGTTATGTATATTTCGTGGATTATATTAATTATAATTAATAGTATACATTAAACATATTAATTATATTTAATAAACGCTCTCTAAATGTATACGTGTGTGCCCCGATAGGCTCACGTAATTTCTAGCCGTATAACCTACTGATTTACGAATGCATAACCAATAAAAACATGAAGCACGCGAATGATGTTTTCCATATCCCGTTGATCCTAATCAGTCACAATAATAACGTCATATTCATAGATTAATGAGACAAGTGAAAACCGGACAACCCAATCTTTGTGCTTCAAAATAAATTAGAAGTCGTAGCATCTCTTAAAGCAATATGCAAACCATCCATAATAATAATAAACAAGAAAGGCGACAAAGGGTCACCTTGCCTCAAGCCTCTCTTTAACGAAAACTCTGAAGTGGGGCTCCCATTTATAAGGATGGATGTCCTAGCTGAATGTAAGCAAGCCTTAATCCAATTTCACCATTTGAAACCAAAACCTAACTTACACAAGACGTGGTCCAAATATCTCCAACTCACCGAATCAAAAGCTTTTTCAAAATCAACTTTGAATAACAATAATTTCGTGTTCCACATCTTATACCAATCGATAATTTCGTTGAGAATAAGAGGACCATCAAGAATTTGGCGGCCCAAGGTAAAAGCGGATTGTTCCTGTGAAATGCCCAAACTAGGATTTATTTATTTATTTTTTATTTTTTTTATTGATAGAGCGATACGCCGTATCCCTGATTTAGGATACGCCGTATGGACTACTAAGTGTAATACGCGGTATTCCGAGAAACACCAAACTGTTTAATACTAAAATAAGACTTGTTCATAACAAACTAAACTGGTCATAACACATATATTACGACTGGACCCAAACTAAAGTCAAACCGGTCGGAATGGGTATAAATTAGCATAATGCCAAACACCCCTTTTATGAAATCATACACACACAAAGACTTTATTTTAAGACATCCAATTATGTGTTTTGCATAAAATGACATTAGTAGTTCCTAGGGCGTTAAGTTGTGTCAAGAGAAGGGTTCGAGAGTTGCTCTACCATTCGAGCACCACCGGTGGCTAACCCGCTTAGTCCATGCTTGACTCACCTACGTTAAAACATGAAACGAAGCAACGTAAGCATAAAAGCTTAGTGAAAACGTAGTATAAACTTAAATCATGATATAAAAACATGCAAGAATTTGCTTTTGAAGAAAATGGTATAAATGATTTAAGCTTTTTTGACGAAGTAAATGAAAATAGTTTTTTGTCTGATGAACCCAATGATGATGGGAGAGATAGTGCAGTTAATGGTAACAAAGCTATACCTAATAGTAGTACTCCAAAATCTTGAGTCAGCACTATAGATGAAGCTACTAGGGACAAAAGTAAATTGCAGTCTGATACAATAGTCACTGCTGATACAGATATTGCTGACACAGATACTACAGATGTCTCTAGTAGTACTTCTAGTAGGAAGGACACTCGAAATGATAAGTATACAACTGAAATTATTGTTTTAGAATGTATACAGAGTACTAGTTTAAGTGATGATGATTATAAGTTTGAGGGTGAAGACATTGAGTCTTTTGGTCAAATGTTTGAGTCACCAGAACCAGCAGTTGGTAAAACAGTTAGAACTAAAATGGATTTGGGCCTAGGTAAAATTGGGTCGACACACGATCTTACGATCTTACGTTCAATCCTACGATCTTGTCACTATAAGAATGTTAAGTATGGTACTGATAAAGTTGTCAATTATTCCAACTTAAGTTTTGATAATTTTGTGTTTGCTACTTGTCTCAATAAAATACATGAATAGAAATGGGACTTGGATAGAAGCATTGAATAGAAATGGGACTTGGATCATTACGAATTTGCCTAACAATAGAAAACCTATTGGATCTAAATGGGTCTTTAAGGTTAAATATAAGGCTAATGGTGAGGTAGAAAGGTTTAAGGCTAGATTGGTGGCGAAAGGGTACAACCAGAGAGAAGGAGTTGATTATGAGGAGACATTCTCTCCTGTTGTGAAAATTGTCACTATAAGATGCATATTAAGTATTGATGTCAATAATAAATGGCCATTGTTTCAACTTGATATTAATAATGCCTTTTTATATGGTGACTTAGAAGAGGATGTGTATATGACTTTACTAAATGGATTTTCTGATAAAAATGATAAATGAGTTTGTAAACTAGTAAAGTCATTATGTGTGTTAAAACAAGCACCTAGAAAATGAAATGGGAAATTGTCATCTGTGCTTATTGAAAATGGTTTGTGCAAAGTGTGAATGATTTCTCATTGTTCATTAAGAATGATAAAGGTGTTATGTTGGTTTTGTTAGTTTACATTGATGATATTATAGTAACTGGAAATAATATTGATGAAATCAACAGGTTCAAACAGTTTTTGGGAACAAAGGTTTTGATAAAAGACTTGGAAAACTCAAATACTTTTTGGGAATTAAAGTTTCAGATGTTGATAATGGTATTTGTCTTACACAAAGGAAGTATTGCACTCAACTCTTAACTGAGTTTGGAATGTTGGCCTGTAAGCCTTGCAGTACTCCTATTGAAACAAAACCTAGATAGTAAAAAACTTGTTTCAAAATTTGGTGATGATGAACCTTTAAATTGTATCACTCATTAGTAAACGATTGTAAACGATCTGATTTGAGAAACTTGACGTTTACGATCGTACGATCTGATTTGACCTTGACTAGACCTGATATATCTTATGTTGTGCATTGTTTAAGTCAAGTCATGCATAGTCAAATGAAGTCTCATTTGAGACTTGCATTAAGTGTTCTAAGATACTTAAAAAAGGAACCTGGTTTGGGTATTACTTTTAAAGAAAGTACTAATGCTAATCTGAGAGTTTTTGTTAACTCAAATTGGGCTAAGTGTAAAGTTACAAGAAGGTCTATAACTGATTATGCTGTATTTATGAGAAACAGTTTGGTTTCTTGGAAAAGTAAGAAACATGTTGTTGTTTCCAGATCCTCTACAGAGGCTGAGTATAGATCCATGTGTAATGTATGTTGTAAGGTGATGTGGATTATAAAGATCTTAGGCTCTTAGAAGATCTGCAAGTTAATGTCAATTTACTTATAGAGATGTCTTGTGATAATAGCTCAGCTATACAAATTGCTGCAAATCCAGTTTTACATGAAAGAAGTAAACATTTTGAAATAGACTTGTATTTTTTGAGAGAAAAAAGTGCAGCAGGTTTATAAAAACAAAGAAGGTCAGGTCTGAGGAAAACATTACAGACTTGTTTACTAAGGGCTTATCTATTTCTGATCATAACAAATTTTGTGGTAGTCTTTGTTTGTTTAATGTTTTTCAGGTATAAAGCTTAGGGGGGAGTGTTAGAAGTATAAGCATTCTACCAAACACATGGGCCTCAAATAGCATTCAAGAGAAGTTTGCGCCATAAATGTTGCCGCCGAATTGTAGAAGGATCAAAAGAGTAAAGTTTAGAAGACAACAAGGAGTAAAGAGAAATATTCAAGGGACTAAGTTGCAACACAAGTTCTTACTACTATATAATGCCTAAGGGCATGCTTGGTAGGGCTTATGGGGGGGGGTAAGGAATGAGAAAGATAATGAAAAAAAGTGTTTGGTAGAGTATAATGCAATGACACATTACCCAATAGTGGGTAATGGGCCATTACGCAATAAATTGGGGGGGGGGGAATGCTTTTCTTTCCCTTTCCCTTTTCCCCACCATTATCATTGTCTTCCCCTTTCCCTTTCTCGAGTTTGAACCAAACACACCCTAAGTTTCTCATTAGGCACTATTCAATCATTCATATTTTTTGTGTGTTGCTCTCAATTGTTTAGATCTCAGTTTTGTGTAAAACCTCTCTAAGTCTGTATCATTCAGTTCTTGTTTTCTTGTATTGTAAAGACTTTGACAAAATCTGATAGTCTGATTACTAATAAAGTGAACCAAGGGAGTTTAGTTGGGTTCAGATTGTACAATAAATTGCACGACCAGGCCTTCGATGATGATCAAAGGATATATGGGGTGTTGAGGTTGCGCCAAGCTTGTTCTTAACCTGAAATAAGAAATAATAAAACACTACGTTAAGTGATTGCGCAGAGGTTGGACCCTGCGAACCACCTCCGGCGTGCGAATAAGTATGTGATATGATAAGTTGGTAGTGAAATGAGAGAGTCTAGTTTGCATACCATTGTTCTTGCCCGTCTAAGCTATTTATAGGGGAGGAAATAGGCCTTAGAGAGCTCTTGCACATAATTCGGAGATCATGAGGGCGTCCCATGATATGTGGTAACCGCTAGGGCTTTGTGGCCCATGATCTCCTCCTTGGCGGGAAAGCCTAAAGGAAGAGGGAACGTGGCTATGACCAGGTCCTGGTGGCTCTCCTTTCTAGTATCCTCGAAGGAGGTACCCCGAAGGGCTTAGGGCTTCGATTGGCGAATTCCCACTTGGTAACCACTTCATAGATGAATGGTTTTACGCCAATGAAACTTTTAAGGAGATTGACTCGGGCCTTCGAAGAGAAGGCTTTGTACAGGCTCGAAGGGGAGTCCTTCGACCCATTCGGAGGGTACATCATCAAGCCCCCCAGTCAAAAGTGATATATACGTACGAGTATATATTGCTTTCGACTTCAAAAACAGCCTACACTCTATCCCCTTCGTCACAAAGTCGTACGAAAAAGAGATAAGTGCTTAACTAACTGCGCATTAAATGCGTTTAATGAGCATCTAACTACCACACCCTAGGCCATATCAGCTAGGATTTCGGTAACCACAAACGTCCTTTCAGAAATTTAAAAATTGATTGAAGTCCGTGTATGGATCAAATTATGATTGCACGTAGATGGTTAGGATAAGAACTACGAGGGATATATATAAACCCTTCATAATCCTAACCCTAGATTACTTTTCTCTTGCGCCCGAAGTACACATGCACAATACTGTGCTTCGTGCTTCGTTTGAGTTTAAAGGTAATTTTCCCTCCCAATTCTTTGACTTCTTGTTGTCATTGTTCCAATTCAAGATGAGTATGGCAGCCAAAAGAATTATCAGGAAACAAAAATGTACCCTATCACAACAAGCTTTATCGGAATTTCTTGATAAATATCCTATGCCCAAGGAGTTTAGGGTGATGCTTCCAAGTGAAACCCAAAATATCTTTGACGCTCCAGCGGGGTATGTGGGACTTTATGTTCATGCATTCACAGAATCCAACTTTAGGATTCCGATCCATCCCCTAATCCTAGAGTTTTTACAATATTACCAAGTACATATTTTCAGGTTGAATCCTTTTGACCTAGCCAAGTTGACCACCTACATTGTTATATGCAAAGCTTATGGTTATGAGCCAACACTGACTGTGCTTAGAGGCTTTATTAATCTTTGTCCTGGTGGTGATTGGATAACCTTGGCCAATAGAAGCGAGCATGATGTGCCTTGCTTAATAACTAAACCCTTTACCAATATAAGAAACTGGAAAGGTTTGTTTTTCTATGTACAAAAGACAATCATACCTCCCGAATATCCAGCCTTGTTGGATAAAGCATTCCGGTTTGACGAGAAACGCTTTGATGACCCTTTGTCGTACTTCATAAGAAGCAATCCCCTTTATCAACGTCTGGCACACCACCCATTTGATGTTCAAACGTTTCTTGATCCGATTCTGTACATGGCGGGCATTATTGATCGTTGGGAAGGCTCTCCATTGGAACCTGAGATAATATGTGAAGGTGAAAGTATGTATATTCCTATTCAAATAAAGTAAATAACTTATCTGCTGATATTTATCTTTTCTTTTTTGTTGTTGCAGGAATGGCGTTCAGAAATTTCGTTGTGGCCCGTGGTGCCAAGGAGGTCAATTTCATCCCCCAAGATCCAAAGAATGTGAGCTGCGGAGTAGGCTTTCCGTCAATGTCAGTCAATAATAAAGATGTAGACGCTCAACCAACTAGGCCTTCATCAATAGTCCCCCTTATCAATCCCGTCAACATTGGCGAGACTTCGCAACTTGTGGAGAATGTAGCAGATTCTGATGATCCCCTTTCCAAGGGTGATCAGGCGACGATCGTAGGGTCTTCCGGTATTTCAGATAGGATGAAGAATAGGAAAGGAAAAATTGCTATGTCCGTGAAAGCTCCTTTGAAAAGGAAATTATCCCTGCCAACTCCTCCGACAAGAACGGTGAAACCCAAAGGCTCCCATGCTAAAACCTTTGTACCTACCACCCTAAAGATCCCCGAAGATGATACTCCTAGTAAGTGGAAATCTTCCATGCAAAATGAACATTATTCATCATATAGTTGATTTTACTATCTTTCATAGGTCTGCCTAATATAGAGGAGCTCCCGAATGCCTTTGCGTGCCACCAGTTGGTTGAAAATATGACACCTGCCAGTTGGAGAGGGATTTTGGATAACATGTCCATGGAGGAGCTTTGCAACTTTCATGACAAGAGTTGTGCTAGACAAGTGTCCTAGACAATCATCTCAATTCTCGAACAAGGGACCTGGTTCGGACAGTGGTGGTTGTGAGAGAAAAGATGGATGCCATCCTAGCCAAAGAAAAGAATAAGGATCATGAGTATGCTGAGTTGGAAGCCAAGTGTAAAGAAGCAATGGAGGATTTTGAGAAGAATCCTATTGTCCAAGACATGCGAGCAAAAATCGATAGTCTCGAAGGACAATTGAGGGAAAGTAAAGCAGAATGCGGTAGACTGAGGATAGAGGAGGCTAAAGTGTCCGGTTATAGAGCGCAAATTACTACACTTGAGTCCAAATGTGCAGGTCTTGAAGCCGAAAGGGCTAGGTTGGGTGAGCAAGAGATCAAGCTTTGTGAGGAGATGGATGGACTAAAACTCCAATGCAAGACCTTAAAGAAAGACAGAGCCGAGGTCGTTTTGAAGGTTGTTCCTTACGTAGCAATGGAGTTATACCACAACGATGAGGTGGGGGAGATCATTGGGAAGCTGGTGAACGCGGCCATTTTCTATGGTACATGTACGACGTTGGAAGAAATTGCCCAGACCAAGAAACCTGTGGTCTTGTCGGAGGTACCCTACTACCGTCCAAATTCTGAGCAAGAGTATAATGATGCTGGAAATGCGTAAGCTTCAGCGGAGTACCCATTTCTTACAGAAGCAACCAAGGATCCCTTAGCACCAATAGAAGATCTCCTCTAAAAAAAGCCTCGAAAGATTCAGCCTCCGTCTCCAACTAGGAAGACTGCCCTAAGACTTTATAGTAAATTTAATGCGAATTGTAGTGGATGTTATTTGTATACAAGACATGTGTCCTGATTCATCCTTCGACATTGAAACTTGTAAAGTACTTGGCTGAACAAATTTTTGTTGTAAAGAACGAAACAAGAGATTTGAGGGAAATGTGTTATATCATTAATTAGGTAGGGAGAATTACATCATTTTAAGAAATGAACACTAAGACACCTACCATTAATGTTTCTTTCCCCAAGTGAGAAGAATGCGTTACGTGAATTTGAAAAAACAAGCTGAGTGCTTTAAAAATAGTAAGTCTTGTATGTAAAACTTACGAAGATTGGTACCATTTTAAGTTCTATCCATGACCTCTCCCTTAAGCGTTGTGAGCTTGTAGGCTCCGTTGCCGTAGGCTTCCTATATGACGTAGGGTCCTTCCCATGTGGGCCCTAGCTTTCCTTAGTACTTAGCCTTGCTTGCACTGTTTAACCGGAGGACATATTCACCCGGCTTGAATGTGGAGGGTCGAACTCGGTTGTTGTAGTACTTTTCAAACTTTTGTTTGTAGATAGCATCTCTTATTGAGTCTATTTCCTTCGTTCTTCGAGTAGATCAAGGTTTTTCTGGAGCCTTTCTTCATTTGTTTGTGCCTCAAAGTTCACAATTCGCTCTGTTTCAATGCTTATTTCGGAGGGTATAACAGCCTCAGTTCCATAAGTAAGGCTAAAAGGAGTTTCCCCGTGGCTTGACTTGGGATGCGTCCTATGTGCCCACAAAACTTGGGGTAGTTCGTCTACCTACCCATGATGACTTCGTCCTAACCTCTTTTTGATTCCGTTAACAATGTCCCTATTGGTGACTTCAACTTGCCCGTTACCCTGAGGATAGTACACGGAAGTGAATGACTGTTTGATCTTTAGGCCTTCGCAGAAGGTCGGGAACACCCCTTTGGCGAATTGCTTTTCGTTGTCAGAGATGATGATGTGAGGAACCCCAAATCGACAGATTATGTGCTCCCACACAAACTTTTCCATATGCCTTCCTGTTACTGATGCCAAAGGCTTAGCTTCAACCCATTTGGTGAAGTAATCTATGGCTACAACCAAAAACTTTACTCCTCCTGGAGCTACTGGTAAGGGTCTGATTATATCGATTCCCCACTGACAGAAAGACCATGCTGAAGTGACAGAGGTCATGTCTTGCTTAGGCAGTCTTGGAACTTTGGAGTGGATCTGACATGCTTCACACTTTTGAATTATCTCTATTGCGTCCCTGTGCATGGACGACCAATAATATCCGAGCTTCATTATTTTTGAGACAACAGAGCGAGGGCCTGCGTGCAAACCGCAGGATCCTTCATGTACCTCGTAGATGATGTTCGAAGCTTGCTTTGGCCCTACACAACGAAGCCATGGAGATATTTGGGGACAAGTAAAGTTCAAGTGGGGGGATATTTGATGAACTCAAATAAGTACATTTTATTACTATCATTTATCCTAATAATTTGACTTGTTTTACTATATTATGTATGAGGATTGATACTTAATTGTTTACTTTTGTAATTCTCAGGTAAAAACAAGCATTTGGTGAAACTTAGCTATTTTGGACTAATAATGGAGCAAAACGTGCATAAAGTGAAAGTCTACTGACATGGACAAGATCAAGTCAATTCTGCTCCAGATGCGCCGCATCTCACTATCAACATGCGCCGCATCTCTATCAAGATATCACCAGATACGATCCAAGATACAAGAGGACATGCGCCGCATCCTAATCAAGAGTTACGCCGCATCTTCTGGCGGTGTACGAATATTCCTGAATATTATAATCTTGGACCCCACGCGAAGTTAAGTACATGCGCCGCATCTACTTAGTAGATGCGCCGCATCTTCCCTCAGACAGAAACTATAAATACCCCGTAGACCAGACGAATTTAAGAGTTCGAAACCCTAAAACCGAAGTTCGGACAGCAGAGCAAAAGGACGAATTCAGTCAAGGAGGCAGCACAAGACACACCCAAATCTAAGATACAAGAGCTGTAAGAAGGTGCTGCATGTATTTAATTCATTAAGTAGTTTTGTTTTATTGTTTTAGCAAACTTTAATTCATCAAGATTGGTGGCTTGTGTAATGTGGCAACGGAAAGATTGCACTCCCTTAAAACTGCTTTCTCATTAATTAAAGTTTATATGTTGATGTCTTTGGTTACTACTTATTAGTGCATTGATAACCTCTGTGTTTATTAGTGGCTTGCGGGCATTTGACTGCGGGACAAGATGTGGCTCCCACGGTTGTTTCTAAATTGATCACTTAGGAATAACTTTTAGACATAAGTAATCATTAAGGGTTTACTCGCCGATAAGAATAGGACCAACGAGAAAGGGTTAACTACATACACTTCATATAAAGCTATCAATAAAACAAGTGACAATCTACTTAATTATAAGGACAGCCCTCTTATTGTCTCGAGTATCTATCTGTGTACGTGTGTGCTACTTGCTGATTCGTGCCTATTTGTTTATTTTATTATTTAATTGCAAACAAAACTGTGCCAGTCTCTCAGGCTGAAACCCCCTTGCGTTAGGATATTAAAATACTGATTAGAATAACTAGATAATACGTTCCACTCTTAGTGATCGACACTCTACTTACCATTATCTTCATACTGACCGGGTACACTGCTCGTTAAGTGTGTGTGTTATTGATAAGTCGGCTAAATATAAATTTAAAACTTGAGTAGGCATTAAAACTGCTAAACCGCAACGACACATCACGCGCATCAAGTTTTTGGCGCCGCTGCCGGGGAGTGAATTGTTATTATCTGTTAATTTGATTAGTATTTTAATTAGGTTTTTCTTTTTATTAGATTAATTGCATCATTGTACTATTTTGCATATTTGTTGTATTGTGTGTTAATTGTTTTCTTTTATTTTTGTGTGTTTATTTTCGTTTGTGTGTTTAATTTTTGTTTTTATTTTTTTTATTTTTTCTGTTCTGCTATCGTTGTACTGTGCTAAATCAAACGATACGGCGCATCTGATCTCTCAGATACGGCGTATTGCGTTTAATTTTTTTTAATACAACGCGTTTAATTAATTCGATACGACGCATCTTTTCCCCAAGATACAGCGTATCTGTTTTTAACAAGAAAATTTTTCTAAGCGATAAAGTAATACGACGCATCTGCTTTTGCAGATACGGCGTATCTGTTTTTGATAAAAAAATTTTTTCTAAAACATTAACGCCATACGACGCATCTTCTTTTGAAGATACGGCGTATCTATTATTTTAATTAAAAACAGTTTGCGAATTATTAAACAGATACGGCGTATCGATCTCTGTCGATACGGCGCATCTTACTGAATCAAAAATCTTTTATTTTTAAACGTAACGAAAATACGGCGCATTAACTTTCGTTAATACGACGCATTTAATTTTAATTAGATAAATTGATTTTTGATTAATTAATTCGATACGGCGCATTCTTAAATTCTAAAGCGGCGTATCTATTTTCTGAATAAAGTCTGATTAAATTTTTAACGTATTGAGATACGGCGTAACCAACTTTTTGGATACGGCGCATCGTCTGCAGATATCAGTAACTTTAAATTTTCGTATTCCGTTTTCGTTGTTGATTTTCTGATATACTACTTTCTTGGGCATACTCTACTGATGCTTTTGTGATTGATTTCAGGAAGTGCATGACCAGGAGTTCTACGAAGAACTTGATTCAACCTTTCGAAGATCCTGAACGAGCCCTACATTCGCTTAAAAGGCTTTTCAACACAAGAAGCTTTGATCTTTCAAGTTCACTCGAGCTTGATTACTTTTCTGAAGAAAAAGAGGAAGTTGAAACAGAAACAATGGGCGAAAACACTACTATGGAGGAATACATGAACAATACCCGTGCTGATTACACTTCAGGAGTTGCTAGACCTAAGTTTGATGACAAGTCAAAATTTGAGTTGAAGGGACAATTTCTCAAAGAGCTGAGAGAGAATGCTTTCAGTGGGACGGAACAAGAGGATGCTAATGAGCATGTTGAAAAGGTCCTGGAGATTGCAGATTTGTTTACTACAGAAAGTGTCAATACCGATCAACTCATGCTAAGAATCTTCCCAATCTCACTAAAAGGAGCTGCTAACAAGTGGCTAAGGAATGAACCTGCTAGTTCAATCACCACGTGGGAAGGTTTAAAGAGCAAATTCCTGAAGAGATATTGTCCACCTGCTAAGACTGCTAAGAAGATGGAGGCTATCAATAGTTTCAAGCAAGAGCCTGATGAAACCCTTTATCAAGCTTGGGAACGATTTAAAGATTTATTGATAAAATGTCCTCAACACTATCTAACCCCTATGCAGGAAATAATATTGTTTTATCAGGGATTGGACGTGCCTACAAGACAGATTTTGGATGCTAAGGGAGCTGTACCTCAGATGAGTGCAACTAATGCTAGGAAAGCGATCCAAGAAGCTGCTGATCATTCTCAGAAATGGCACGATGGGACCTCTACTAGATCTAAGAGCAGCACTAATTTTGACGGGATTGCTGCTATTCAAGCTCAATTGGATAAAATTAGTAGAGAGATGAAGAAGCGAGATGAAAGAGCATATGCTGCCCAAGTTGGATGTGAAAAGTGTGATGGACCTCACTACACTAAAGATTGCCCGAACAAGAATGAAAGTGAGACGTTTGAAGAAGCTTATTACACCCAATTTGGACAACCGTTCCGACCTTCAGCAAGATTTAGGGAAGCTAGTCCGGGATTCTATCAAAAGAACAACTTCAATCCCGCTTATCAAGAGAGGAGGCAGACTTTAGACGATACTTTAAAGCAAATTATGGCCGATGCTGCTAAAAGACATGAAGAGAATACTGCTATGATCAAGGAAATTCGAGCTTCAACGGACACTACTACAAGAAATCAAGGAGCTTCGATCAAAGCATTGGAACAACAAATTGGTCAAATGAGCAAAGTTCTTCAAGAAAGGGGATATGGAAGTTTACCGAGCTCAACTGAAACCAACCCAAGGGATCATGTCAAGGCCATAAGCACCACTGAAGAAGTCACTCCTAATATACCTAGAAGGTCGATGAATGGTAATGATGGTGCAAGACCCGAATTTTTCTTTAACTCTTCAATCAGCTTAAGGAGACTACTAAAAGAGAAGACAAAAATTGAAGAGGAGATCAAGGCAACAATGAAAGAAGAGAGCCCTGCAACCGATTCAAATGCCTTGCCTCATAAAGAAAGAGACCCAGGAAGTTTTACTCTACCTTGTTCTATTAATAATATATCTTTCAATAATGTGTTGGCTGACTTAGGAGCTAGTGTTAGTGTTATGCCTCTTAAGACATTCGCTACCCTAGGACTAGGAAAATTAGCACCAACTAAATTACTTATTGAATTGGCTGATAAAACAGTAAAACGACCTGAAGGGATTGCTAATAATGTGCTAGTTAAGATTGAGCAGTTTATTTTTCCCGTAGACTTTATTATACTAGACATGCCCGAGGATGTTAAGATTCCTTTAATCCTCGGAAGACCTTTCTTGTCTACTGCCCATGCTAAGATTGATGTGTTTAAGAGAAAAATTTCATTAAGGGTAGGGAATAATAAACTAGTCTATAAGTGCCAAGATCCGGTTAAAAGCATAATTAGAGGTGTTTATGTGCTAGGATTAAGAGAGCGTATGGACCTCGATCTTGAAGCTAGACTTATGGGAGAAACATTGATTCAAAACAACTCAACTAATCCTAATCATGAAGACTTTGAGGAATTCATTGACCTTAATGTACCTACGGAACTTAGACGCGATATTGTTAGTGATTCTGATGATGAGTGGTATGATTGTGTAGTAATTAATAAACGTAGGAGAGTAGTTGAGAAAACGAATTTGAATAATGATGTGTTTATTGAACTACCACCCCACCTTGCTTATTTGTGCCTGTATGATTATAAGAATTTCCCGTCTATCATTTTGTCATCTCTGCCCGAAAGGGACAGGACTTTGTTTATACAGATATTAAAGAAGAACGGCGTGGAAATTAAGGACGAGCAAGGAGTGTTCAATATTACTAAATTGGGGATGAAGGAGCGTGATGTTTCCGACTCCTTCAATGATCGATACTAAAGTGCTGAACGTGAGTCTAACTTGAAGACTCTGGAATAAAGACAAGTGCTTACCGGGAGACAACCCGGATTTATCTTTTATTATTCTGTTTTCTGCGTCGAGTCAGTCCAGGCCGCACGAAGATACGGCGCATCTCAATTCTGAGATGCGACGCATCCTCTGCAATGGTCATATCTTATTTTATTTTTCTGCATTTTTATTTTCGACTTTAAAACTATTTATCAGTTTATTTTAATGCGGCGCATCCCTGGTTAAGGATGCGGCGCATCTTTATTCTGATCCGTATTATTCCAGGCTCGATACGGCGTATCTTCTTCAATAAGATACGGCGCATCGACTGACCTGATGATTTTCAGTTTTAATTTTTAAGTTTTATTTTTCCTAACTACTAATGTATTATGCAAGTTTGAACCTTTCTTATCTTATGTGTGTTTTAAAGTGTTGGTGGTATTATAGTTTCCTGGATTTCCTGTGGATACATCAAGTATGAAGCTTTAACGTTCTAATCCACATGGAAGTTGATTTTTGCTCTTATACTAATGGAGGATCATACCGAGCAAATCTCAGGGGAGTTTTTCCGTTCTAATTCTTTTATTTCCAGTTTTTAACCTTTTATACAAACAACGAGGACGTTGTTTAACTTAAGTGGGGGGATTGGAGAATTAGAACACTTAACACTTACTTGTCCTACTTTTTCAAAAATTATGCTTAAAATGTGCTTAATATATCAAACTTAAAATTTTTTTTTAGCATGTTTTTGTTTAAGATCTAAGTTACATAACTGCACACATGACATTATTTTCAAAAATTGTGATTTTTCAAAATTCACAAATCTATGAGTGTGCCGGTGACTTGTAAACTTTAGAACTTGGCTTGTATACTATTCGAGACCACCATAATGAGTATTATTTATATAATTGGAATGACTTGTCTAACTTGGTAAAATTCTAGGATTACACCAAATAGCCTTTATATGTTATGTGTTATTGACTAACTACACTGGTTAGTTAACCCCCGTATAAAACCTTTTGTTACTCTCATTTTTAGAGTAAGATACCCCTAGAAAAACACTCAGAGCCATTCCTTTCGTTTCTTACACCTATGTTTAAAATGTTTCGTTACACCTTAAACCTTAGCCTACCCTGTAGATTAGAATCCGTGGTTGGTTAATTGCTATAGGCAGAGTGTGTTTCCTTACATTACCTGTGTTCGCGTGCGTAATTCATTATCTATGGTTAGGTCGGGAAATTGCACAATGCAAATTGGAGTGAAAGTAAATATTGTATATTTTTGAGTTTATTTTTCGTGTGTTTACTACTTTCACTATTACCGTTATTTCTGAAAGTATGAAAAGTATAAAAAAATTATCCGGAAAGAAAGTTGTAGTGATGTGGTGAAATTTTAAACATCTATGTTTATGTTTCAAGAAAAAAAAAAAAAAAAAAATCGAAAAAATGAGAAAAGAAAAAGAAAGAAAAAAAGAGTTGGATGTTTATTTTAAGCCAACTTATGTAAAGTTATGTAAGTGGTCGATATCACCACTATTTGTTGTATTATATCTATGGATTGAATGGGAATTGGCAGTTATGGGAGTGCCAATTAAGGTTTATTCTTTGATTAAGATTTTGTTGAGTATAATTCGTGTCTACCTAAAGCGTGTGTTTCAAGTGTTAAAGCGTGAGTTATTCAATGATATGAGTCTTATTCATGGGATGGTTGGGATAGTGATTAACCACACTTAGGATTTTAATTTATTTGTTTTGTTTTGTTTATTTTTATTTTTACACCAATTTATATCCCAAATGTTATCCATACCCTGTATTGTTCTTTATCCAACCGAACCTTTGATTTATTGAGATTAGGGATTTGAGCAATCTTAAGTATCGTAGTCGTGGATTCGGCTATGTATTTATGATTTTGTCGCCCTTTTTGATATATTATTATTGGTGAAGTTTGGACCTATCTTTAGCCTATTCGAGTTAAGGATTTGAGCAATTGCAAGTATCGTGTTCGTGGATTCGATCATGTATTTGTGATTTTGTCGCCTTTTCTGGAATTTGAGATCGATAGTAAATAAGAATAATTAACCCTTAAGCCTAAAAACCCTTTTTACCGCTTTAGACTTGTTATTCCTTAGCTTTAGTGGTGGAGATGTGTATACTTGCCAAGCTTATGATAGAATATTCGTCGCGACTGGACAGTTAAACGATTAGATTTGCTTTTATCGACTTATTTTATTTTACTTCTAATTCGTTAAGTGTTTGGTTGTGTGATTATGAAATAAACGAATACATGCTTAAAAATAAAAATAAATCCTAACATCTTTTAGGATACATTTTCATAAATGAAATTCTAAGGTTTACTTGGGGACAAGTAAAGTTCAAGTGGGGGGATATTTGATGAACTCAAATAAGTACATTTTATTACTATCATTTATCCTAATAATTTGACTTGTTTTACTATATTATGTATGAGGATTGATACTTAATTGTTTACTTTTGTAATTCTCAGGTAAAAACAAGCATTTGGTGAAACTTAGCTATTTTGGACTAATAATGGAGCAAAACGTGCATAAAGTGAAAGTCTACTGACATGGACAAGATCAAGTCAATTCTGCTCCAGATGCGCCGCATCTCACTATCAACATGCGCCGCATCTCTATCAAGATATCACCAGATACGATCCAAGATACAAGAGGACATGCGCCGCATCCTAATCAAGAGTTACGCCGCATCTTCTGGCGGTGTACGAATATTCCTGAATATTATAATCTTGGACCCCACGCGAAGTTAAGTACATGCGCCGCATCTACTTAGTAGATGCGCCGCATCTTCCCTCAGACAGAAACTATAAATACCCCGTAGACCAGACGAATTTAAGAGTTCGAAACCCTAAAACCGAAGTTCGGACAGCAGAGCAAAAGGACGAATTCAGTCAAGGAGGCAGCACAAGACACACCCAAATCTAAGATACAAGAGCTGTAAGAAGGTGCTGCATGTATTTAATTCATTAAGTAGTTTTGTTTTATTGTTTTAGCAAACTTTAATTCATCAAGATTGGTGGCTTGTGTAATGTGGCAACGGAAAGATTGCACTCCCTTAAAACTGCTTTCTCATTAATTAAAGTTTATATGTTGATGTCTTTGGTTACTACTTATTAGTGCATTGATAACCTCTGTGTTTATTAGTGGCTTGCGGGCATTTGACTGCGGGACAAGATGTGGCTCCCACGGTTGTTTCTAAATTGATCACTTAGGAATAACTTTTAGACATAAGTAATCATTAAGGGTTTACTCGCCGATAAGAATAGGACCAACGAGAAAGGGTTAACTACATACACTTCATATAAAGCTATCAATAAAACAAGTGACAATCTACTTAATTATAAGGACAGCCCTCTTATTGTCTCGAGTATCTATCTGTGTACGTGTGTGCTACTTGCTGATTCGTGCCTATTTGTTTATTTTATTATTTAATTGCAAACAAAACTGTGCCAGTCTCTCAGGCTGAAACCCCCTTGCGTTAGGATATTAAAATACTGATTAGAATAACTAGATAATACGTTCCACTCTTAGTGATCGACACTCTACTTACCATTATCTTCATACTGACCGGGTACACTGCTCGTTAAGTGTGTGTGTTATTGATAAGTCGGCTAAATATAAATTTAAAACTTGAGTAGGCATTAAAACTGCTAAACCGCAACGACACATCACGCGCATCACCTGCTCCCGAACCATCGGAGCTTGAGGCTCCGTCTGTGTATAATTTTCTCCCCTCCTTCTTTTTTGGGGGCTTCTCCTTTGGGATTTCCTTGTCTTGACTAGGTCCGGAAGGTGTTTCAGCAAGAAAGTCTGCAAGTATCTGGCCTTTGACGGAGTTTCGATCCTTGTACTCTATCTCATGTTCTCCCAATTCGATAGCCCATTTGGCTACCCTGCCTGATTTCTCAGGCTTCAACAGTATATGTTTAATCGGCTTGTCAGTCAATACCGTAATGTGATGAGCTTGAAAGTAGCTTCGAAGGCGCCTTGCAGCGTAAACCAAGGCTAGGATTAGCTTTTCCAACTCCGGATAATTTAATTCAGCCCCTTGCAGGACCCTGCTAACGAAGTAGATCGGGACTTGCTTCTTATCCCTTTCCGCCAAGAGAACAACAATGATGCTTTCGAAGGATGCCGCAATGTACATGAATAACACTTCGCCTTTGATTGGGGCTGTAAGTGTTGGTAAAATTTTCATGAACTATTTTAGCTTCTGAAAAAGGGCTTCTGCCTCACAACTCCATTGAAAAGTCTTCTTATCTGTACACCCCTTGAGTGTTTTGAAAAATGGCAAAGATCTATCCGCGCCTTTTGACAAGAACCTGCTAAGTGCTGCGAGCTTCCCGTTTAGGCTTTGTACCTCTTTCAATGACTTCGGAGCTTGTAGATCAGTGATGGCTTTGACCTTCGAAGGGTTATCTTTAATCCCTTGCTTCGTTATCAGATGTCCCAAGAATTGTCCTTCTTCCATGCCAAAGGAACGCTTCTTCGGGTTAAGCATCATGTTGATTGCCCTCAATTGATCGAAGGTTTCTTGAATTTCGGAGAGTATGTCTTCCTTAGTCCTACTTTTTATTACCATATCATCAATGTAGGCTTCCAAGTTCCTCCCTATCTGCTTGTGGAAGGCTTTGTCTACCAACCGTTGATAAGTTGCCCCTGCGTTTTTCAGACCGAAGGGTATTTTCTTGTAGCAATAGACATCCTTTCCTGTGTAGTAGGCTGTCTTTCCCTCATCTTTCTCCGCCATTTGTATTTGGTGATACCCTTTGTAGGCATCCAAAAAGCATTTCAAACGGAACTCCGAGAGGGATTCGACCTTCCAATCAATTTCTGGCAGAGGGTAGCAGTCCTTCGGGCAAGCTTTGTTGATGTCGGTGAAGTCGACACACATTCGCCATCCTCTGTCACTCTTTTTTACCATAACTGGATTAGCTACCCAGGTTTGGTATTTTACTTCCCTAAGTATTCCTGCTCGTACAAGTTCATCCACCTCTTTGCAAGCGGCTGCGTTCCTTTCAGGTGCTAGGCTTCGTCGCTTTTGCTTAATTGGTTCAATGTGCTTAAACTCATTAAGCTTAAGTTCTGTGCCGAAGGGCTTGCCATCGATCATAAGAGTCCTGGGGACCCTTGTCATGTCTGAGTACGTCCATGCGAAGACATCCTTGTTGGCTTTGAGCAGCTTCTCCAGTTCTGCCTTGAAGTTGGCAGGGAGTTGCTTTTCGATTACCACCGTTTGCTCTGGATAGAGCTCATTTACCACAATACGTTCTTCGGCATCTGTACAACTTAGAATGGCCTTCGGAGGCTCCTCCAGACTTTCTTTGATCTTTTTTCCAGCGTCTCCTGCCTTTCCCAGGTTATAACTAGAAAATACGGTTCTTATCCGATAAGGTGTATGGAATTTTACCGCTGCGTGTATGATGGAGACTACAATACCCATCTTTTGCATGGCGGTCCTTCCTATCAACAAATTGTAGGGAGAGCCGGACCTTACGATAGCGAATGTGAGGGTTTCTGTCCTTGCGAGCTTGCCTTCCCCAATTGTTATGTCCAATGGTACTTCTCCCAGAGGCCACGAATGCTCACCGGAGAATCCTACCAAAGGTATCTTCGAATCAACCCGTTGCGACCTGATCGAAGGCCTGAGCTTAAGGAAGCAATGCTCGCATATGATCTCGCAGGAGCTTCCGCAGTCCATGTAGGCTCTGTTCACTTCTCAGTTGGAAATCAGGACTTTGATGACCACTGGGTCGTTCGAAGGGACTTGGCCTGTAATAGGGGGAAATGTTACCTCCCCTACCCCATTTATCTCCTGCTCCGTTACCTTTCTTTTAAAGCTGGCTTCGCCTCAACGAACCATGAGTATTGGGGCTTCGGGAGGAGTAGTGTCTTTAGCCAATTGAGTGTTGGACATTTTTTCCTTACCCTTCTTTATACCCTTCACCAAATGTGCCAACTGCCCGGACTTTACAACTTCTTCTATCTGCTTCTTTAGCTCCCTGCAACTGTTCGTATCATGACCATAATTTTCATGGAAGTGACAATACTTGCTCGTATCCCTGTTTTTACCCTTGCTTGTCATGCATTGGGGTGCTTCGAAAGCTTTAGCAGCGCTCTTCGTTGCAAGTATTTCCTTTGGAGACTTAGTTAGGCTTCCTAGCAAACCGTGGTTGGGACCTTTATTGTACGGAGAAAACCTGTCTCTATTTTTGTTCTTGTTCTTTGATCCTTCCCATGTGGAATGCTTTGAAAACTTTTCTTTGTCGATCGGAGTACCATTAGTAGACACTTCCTTTGGTTCAATCCAAGTGTATGTCTTTTCCATTAACCCCTTGTAAGTTGTTAGGAGGTCAGTGGACAAGAATTCCACAAGGCTTCAATTTCGCAGGCCATGTACGAAACCAGAGATGCGCTGATCTTCATGTAGACCCAAGATCTGTAGAGTTTCATCGGTGTACCTAGTGACGAAAGCCCTTGTGCTTTCGTTCTCCTTTTGTTTAATGTTGTGCACCGTCAGATGGGTCCTTGTGAACTTCTTTTGCTGACTGAAGTGTGATCGAAACTTAGCCTTGAGATCATCGAGGTTGACAATGCTGCCAGGCTTTTGACTATTCCACCAAATACGGGCAGAATCCCGTAGGGTGTATGTAAACATGTGACAGGCTACAGGTATGACCCACTTTTGCATCTTAATGGCCCCTTCGAACAAATGTAAGAAATTGTCTAGATCCCCCTTCCCATCATAAGTCACAATATGCGAAGGCATTTTCAACCCGTCAGGAAATGGGTAGTCTTCTATCCACCTAACGAAGGGTGTAGCCGAACCCATAGGGTCCGAATATAGGCAATTATAGGGCGGTGCATACATAGGAACAACATTATACGAATTATGGTTTGGGGGTACTCCCATAGGAGTTTGGCTAGGGTAGGACTGATAAGATATGTTCATGCCAAACGGATAACCGTTTCCCATGGCATACGGAGGGTACACCGTAGGATGTCCAAAGGGTATGCTCCCATAAGGTTGAGGGAGTCTAGGGTTGTTAGGCTGCCCGTTTACTGGAGGATATAAATCTTGAGGGTAAGACTGAGTTTGGAACGAGGGGTACATACCATTGGGAGGAAGATTTCCTCCCATGTTAATTGTAGGCGGATTGCCTTCTACGCCTGAAGCGTGAGAAGGCTGCAACGGAACTCCTGCTTCAGTCCTTCCAAGATGTGCTGCTAACAATGGAGGTAGATTCACCCCCGTCTCCTCCTTTCTTTGGCTCCTCCTGTTGGAACCTTCGGCAACCGCTCATTCTCTCCTAGTCGGAGCCCTCTCCGGGACTCCTTCGAACCCAACGGACCTTCTACTTGGCCTTCGACCAACTGGTGACCCTATCCTTAGGGCCGAGAGTGTTGCTCCTTGCGTCGGAGGCCTAGGCTCCATTTCCATCTCTTCCTCATAGTCGTCACTTGAGTATTCCAACTCCCTTCGCATCTGAGTATTCTGAACCTGCCTTCTGCGAGTCCTTAAGAGGGATTCCAACGCTTCGTGGTTGGCTTCGACAAAAGCTGAACTGATAACAGGCTCCGGATTGGTTGATGTCGAAGCATGATGGTTGGGTGTTATTTCTAGGTGAGAACGTGTTGTGAACGTGGAAGCGGTTATTGGGGGAAGGTTGTTGGAGTCGTTAATTGGTATTGGCGCCAAGGTCGAGAAACCCGGAGGGGGAGTATCTTCTCTCCCTTGATCCATGCCGGATATATAGTGAAAGTAGTTGGTTGGTTATAAGCTTGAAAATAACGAGATCAATTGTAGCGGTCCCATGGATGGCGCCACTGATTGTACAATAAATTGCACGACCAGGCCTTCGATAATGATCAAAGGATATATGGGGTGTTGAGGTTGCGCTAAGCTTGTTCTCAACCTGAAATAAGAAATACTAAAACACTACGTTAAGTGATTGCGCAGGGGTTGGACCCTGCGAACCACCTCTGGTGTGCGAATAAGTATGTGATATGATAAGTTGGTAGTGAAATGAGAGAGTCTAGTTTGCATACCATTGTTCTTGCCCATCTAAGCTATTTATAGGGGAGGAAATAGGCCTTAGAGAGCTCTTGCAAATAATTCGGAGATCATGGGGGCGTCCCATGGTGTGTGGTAACCGCTAGGGCTTTGTGGCCCACGATCTTCTCCTTGGCGGGAAAGCCTAAGGGAAGAGGGAACGTGGGTATGACCAGGTCATGGTGGCTCTCCCTTCTAGTATCCTCGAAGGAGGTACCCCGAAGGGCTTAGGGCTTCGATTGGTGGATTCCCACTTGGTAACCACTTCATAGATGAATGGGTTTTACGCCAATGAAACGTTTAAGGAGATTGACCTGGGCCTTCGAAGAGAAGGCTTCGTACCGGCTCGAAGGGGAATCCTTCAACCCGTTCAGAGGGTACATCATCAGGTTCATTAGTAGATTGGTTGTTATTGTTTTAGAGCTTTGGTTAAAGTTTTTGACATTTTTGTATGATAGTTCTAATGGAAATCTGTCCCAAACACTTTTGGTTCTATAAAACACTTGGTTATTTATGTAGTCAGTTATTTTTCTTACTGTAAGTGGCTACTACCTAAGAAAATAAAAGGAAACAATAGTAGTAGGAAAAATAAGTAGCATGCAATTAACTAAGGTACTATTAACATGTTTACGATTAAAGGAAATGTCTTGTGTAATTGTAAAAATTTTCTAAAACTTTACGGAAATAAGTTTTAGAAAATAAATTTCGGATCTTATCGGGTTGATCAGATAACCCGTTAATAAATATAACTCAAACCGACCCGAACCCGATACCCGATAACTATGTCGGGTTATCGGGTTCGGGTCGGGTCAACGCGACCCTATTCACACCTCTAATCGGATATAGCAGGGTCTTGGCCGGAATATCCGGGTCTTGGCCGGATAAGCCGGGTCTTGGTCGTATATAGCCGGGTCTTGGACGAACGGGTTTTGGCCGAAATAGCCAGGTCTTGAACGAAATGCATGCTTTGAAAGCATACTTAGATACGTATACAGTTTAAAAATGAGCTATTTATAATTTTAATTAAAAAAATTATTTTATATTTTTGACATCGGTATTTAAAGTTTTTAATTTAATTGACCAATCAAGCATTTATTTCTACTAGAAGGTGATATCATCAAAAACCTTGGGTAAATAGTATTAACAAGCGGGTTAGCCCGTGCGTTGCTGCGGGGCGGTCGTTTTTTTGTTTATTAGAATTATGTTAATGTTTTATGGATTAAGCAATTATTTTAGTCTATAAATTTTTTGTAAGCACAATGGAAAAAAAATAATAATAAAAAAATAGATCCAAAGTGTCGACTATCAATAACAAATCTAATCTTTAGGATCACATATGACACATTAAGTATTGTAAGACAAACATGATTCAGATAAACCCGACCCACATGAAATTACTCAGTTTGACCCATTACATAACCCGTTCATTTTTTGCCTATAGTGAATCCTAACAGTGCAACAAACACATATAGTTTATCCGGCAGCAATTAATTATTCTTTTCTTGTGCAGCTTGTCCCTTTTTGCACCTTTGTCCCTGTCATTATGATCATCATCATGATTTTTTTTGTTGCAGCAAAGTATTAAAAGAAAAATGACCAAAAGGTAGAAGTAAACATGTCTAGTAGAAACTATAAGTTTGTGCATTAAAGTGAAGTATACAAACCTTTGTTTAGGTGCTGATCTGTTGTCGCCACGTCCACGTATCCACGTCCATGAACAGCAATCAGAGACGCTCTGTAACACCCCAACCCAATAAGGGTAAAGATGTCACACTAATGGCTTCATATCAGATCAAACAAAACATACATTCAATAGTAATACAAAGATTCTCAAAGGTTACAAATGAAATTCTGAAATTTACATGGTTACAACGGAAACAAAACTAAACACTAAGTCTGCAAAAGCAACTCCTTCTAATGGTCTCTACTTCAGAACACTATCAAAGTCTTCTAAAACCAAAAGTCTCTTCACTCATACCCAAACCCGTCGTCCTGCTTATTACCTGCCGCACACGAAAAGAAAACGTGCGGCTGAGCTTAAAAAGCTCAGTGAACAGATACATATACAAAGCAAAGAATAACGAAACAGAAAATATAGTATGGGCAATGGAAATGTCAGAAGGTATAAAAGATACAAATGGATAATAAGAGAAGAATAGGATAGTCATCCACCACGAGCCCAGAAACTCAAAGTCATAATCTCAACATCATAATCTCAAGTTCATAGTCTCACAATCAGAGGGGATACCTCTTAGGCAACCAGATAATATGAGGGGTGTCCTCATGTATCACAATAGTGGAGTGATCAGCTCCCAGAAAATGTGAAAGGCGTGTATTGCACACAAGCACCAGTCACCTCAAAGTCATACTCAAAGTCATACTCAAAGTCATAGTTAAATCCACTAAACACACAAATCTAGGATTGCAATCCATACGCCCCCCAAACTCAAAGTCAATCTCAAAGTCAATAGCCGGCAGATAATATAAAAGGGACGGTGTGAGAAATCACTCCCCCACACAGGAGTCATGCCAGTGGTGCATCACAGACATGGCCAGGTTACCTTCCTGGCTAGGAAAGTACACAAATGGCTCGGGTATCAAACTAAGAGTCAGGTCTCAATGTCATGCAAACGGGTTCATCTCAAAGTCATATCAAAGCATATCTCAAGGTCATGTCAAAAGTGAAACTCAAAGTCATATGAAAAAGGTTCATATCAAAAGGTTCATAGCAAAAGGGTCATAGCAAAGGTTCATAGCTCAACATCGAAGCATATGTGATAAGACACCCTTTCTTAAAAGGGTAGAGTATCCGTACCTTATGACGAAAGCACAAACAGAATATAAACACAGGATATGGGAATAGCTCAAAGTCTCTCCTTCTTCACACCTAAAGGAGTAGAAGGGAATTACAAATCATTCTTGATTAATTGCTTTTCCATTTTTAGTAACTTTCTAATTTTAGCAGGTTTCCATATTTAGTAAGTTTCCACTTTTAAAAAGTTTCCATTTTCAGAAAGTTTCCATTTTTAGTAATATGGAGTAACATAACTTAGTTAAATCATTATTATGGAAATAAGGTATCTTTCATCATATTTACACATTTGGTCCTTAAGATTTCACAATTTACACTTACACCCCTTTATTACAAAAGTTACACTTTAAACCTTCAAATATTCATAATTACACATTAAACCCTTAATTTATCAATTTTACACAATGGTCACCTATTTTATCATATTATAGGGATGTATCTTCAATTTTACAGAATTTACACAATAGGTCCCTCTAGTTTACAAAGTTACATATTTAGTCCCTTAATTTACAATTTCAACTTTATATTATTTATAATTACATATTAATCCAGTAAATCACCAAATTAACACATAACCCCCTGAATATATTAAAATACTCAAAACAGCACTAACTTTCCAGAAATTACAAGTTTAGTCCCTCCATTTAATTATTTCCTAAATCGAACCAATATTAAACCCTAAAAACATTTTAATCCTTTAAAATACAAAAATGACACTAGACCCCCTCCTCTTATATTTTATACAGTAAGTACATGTCCCAAAATAAGTTCTAAAAATAACCCTTGAGTTTTAAAAGTTGCAAAACACCCCCTACACATTTTAAAACAACTCGTTTAACACTTTTTGTTAACAAACCCTAACCCTAAAAATACAAATCATTACCCATCATTATACCATCATTTAGTACTCATTAAATAGCCAAGAACAAGCCCTAATCCTCAAACCCTAATTTATACAATTTATATTTTCTTTTCTTTTTAATTTCCTTAAATCGGTAAAAACAATTAAATCGAAAATAAGTATTTTAAGCCTTGATAATTCGAAATAGCATTTTTCCCAGATTAATATGATCATATAGAGTCCAAATAAAATAAATATGAAGCCTCAAAAATTCGGATTGAATTATTTAGGGTTTATACACGTTTTTAAGATTTAATTCACAAATAATTGTTAGATCATGCATGGATCGACTTTAACATTTTATTTGGTGTTCTTAACATATATAGGGTCTGAGAAAAATACCAAATCAAGATTTGAACATGTGGAATGAGGTGTATGAATTCTTTTGTACGCGATTAGCCAAAACGGGTCAAAAATCACCACGACTTCAAAAACGATCTAAAAATCATGAAACCAATTTTCACAGGTCGCATATGATGTGAGGAACATAGGAAAAATAACAAAAGAATTTTAAAATGATCGAATGATACAAAATGAATTATACCTCAAAAATGACATTCGACAAGGAAGAATTTTACACCGATCGAATCAGGCCAAGAGAAACTCCAAACTTATTTTTCTAGGCTTCTATGGATGCTAAAGATCACAGGAAAAATAGCCTTGAAGCTCCAAAAATTCGGATGGATAGGTGGTGAATTTAGTTAGGGTTTTTGGTGTTTTCGGTTTTGTTTTGAGGAAAGAAAATATATGAATTATTATATAACTTGTTTTAGCCGAGAAATAGGAGGGGGAAGGGAGCAAAATTCGGCCATAACCTCTAACAAATCAATCACCATTTATTTTATATACTTTCCTTATTTTATTTGATATTATCCATGCTTTTAAATAATTTAAAAATAAACATAAATGCATACTTATGGATTTTCGGTTCAAGGAACTATATAATGTGCTATCATCATTTTTGGTGGCTTGCACAATTATTATTTGGTACCTCATAATTATTTCATGTCACATATGGTTTAATTCCATAGGTTTTGTAATTTAATTGCTAGTTATATAAGCTTTAATTAAATTTCAAAGTTGTAGGGGCATTTTGGTCTTTTACCATGCTTTCAAATTTTGGGTTTTACAACTCTTCCCCTCTAACAGAAAAATTTCGTCCTCGAAATTTGAAGTCGCAAAGTTAAACGAAATCGTAGAAAGTTGTAAATGATCACAGAACATTCTCACGCCCGAGCAGGTTCTTCCAAACCAAGTATTTTCTCATGACTCAACCTTGCCGATCAAATAATTTCGATTTTCTCAAAAAGACATAACGCTCAGGATTCACATCAAAAGAATGATATATTAAGCGTAATGGATGATAACGTATCTCATCAGAAGGGGTTCAGGGAAGATGTAGGACTGACGGATTTTCGTCCGTGGAATAGGAATAGTCAAATCAGATGAAAACGTATCGAATTGTAGCGAACATGGGAATAGTATATGGTTTCAACCTCTTCGGATTCTCAAATAGTCTCGTCTTCAGTATAACCTTTCATAGGTGTTCTCATAAACAAACAGGTTTTGCTCCTCAAAATCCAAAACCTCAATCGCTCATAGCAGGTCATAATAAAACATAATCAACGGATGTGAAACGTACATATAGCAAAATGTAGGTGTACTTTTCAATAGTAACAGATCAGATCCATACTGACAGAAAATAGACGGTAGAAAGTTCTACAACAGAATCCAAGATTCTTATCGGAAGCACAAAGGTCAACAAACGCGTGTCGAGTATCCAACCGTATCCAGTCGTATAACGATGAAAGCAGATTAACCGCATAGGTAGAATGAATCCTAGGTCTCATTAATCACAGATAATCCAACAGAGATCAAAATCTAACTTCTTTGGTACCCCCAAGATAGCCTATGCCCACAACAAGTGCACGTTATATGATGTAAGTATTATCACGTTGGCCAGACGTCATAATACTGGCATCATATAAATGTGCCCTCATGATGGTCATACTTTATCTCAAATCGCAATCAAAACCACCTATCTTAATCCACCTAGTACTTCTACAGTCTCAGAGGTCAACAAAACGAATGCCATAGTCTAGAGGAAAAACAAAACTATTCGAAAGAGTATCAAAATCCCAGATTGCCTAGCAGAATTGAGGTACGCCGTCGCAAGCACCATATCTTCCACAAGTTACCCAAAATCTCTCAAACGAAGCCATAGCCGAACATACAAAAATGAACACAAACCGAATTGCTCCTAGGAACTTAAATTATCAGAGGGTCTTATTACTATATAACGAAACTTAAGAGAGTCAACGGAATGCAAATTAGTCGCCAAGAACTTTGGTCTTCATAGAATCAATTCTTCCAAACATAAAGGGTCTGTTTTAAAATCCGCTCATTCAACACCTCCAATCTTTCCAAGTCCTGTTAATCTGTCTTCGTCTGTCCATCAATCGGGAAGTGAAACCAAAATCGGAAACTGGTGTTTGGGTCGTCGAGCCTCCTGCAGTTCTTTTTGGAAGGTGATAGAGTGTTGTGGATTTCTGGCACGATCTTTCAGTCTCTCCATCATACAGTCTGCTTCCGTTCTCAATTCATCTTAGTACAACCAAGATGAATAGGGAAGTGAGACTGTACGTCTTCATCAGCTCCAGGTTCGCCATTTTGACTGGATCGTCTTCTTCTGCATCGCCAACCTTCTGCCTTATAAAGAACGTCTTCACTCTTCAGGGTAGCCGCCATTGTCGTCACTCCAGGTCAGGCAAGGAACACCGTTGTCTCAACCAACATCGATCTCTCAGAATACACAAATGATCCTCAATTCTCTACCAAGGTGCAAAATGATTTTTCATGTTCTTCCTCGTCTCCGAATGTACCATTAAGTCATACAATGACCATATGCCCAGTACTCATGAGAAATATCATCTATCAAATTCACCAAGATCGTCAGAGCTTTAGCTAATATAATTAGCGTCATTAACCGTCATGGCAGTCGTTTACGAATACGGAAAACGATTTCAAGAATAGTATCAATTCATCAGAAAGGAAACTTGCGCTCTGAATTTAAACAAAACACATAATCGTTCCAGGGTGGAGAAATATTGGTTCCTAACGGTATTACGGTTCAGCTTTCAGAATTCAACACGCCCAGAAGATACACTTAAACCAGCTTACTTCTGGTCTTCGGTTCTTGCTCCTCTCGGTTGCTCAAACAAACTGGTAGGATCTCGGACACATCTGAAAGACACCTTCACCTGGTGACTAGACAATCTCCCGGTATCAGTTCAGATCCTATTTCACGTTCTGATGGAAAGTTTGGTGGTTCGACCAGGAATCATATTCAAAAAGTCCAGGATGCTAAACAATGTTCAATACAATGCTCGTGTACAGAGAGTTCAAGCACCAAAAGCTTCTAGGATAAGGTTTAGTCGTTGAAATACGAAATGGTTTCTTAGGAAAAACTTCAGTATTCGAAACAACATATCTGTAATGCCAAAACAAATGTGGAAAGTTAAAGTTCTGGCTTATATAGCTGAGATGAGTCCTATCAGATTTACAAAGGTGAAGAACGCATCGCACACAATTTATTTCAACCATTTCTCAAATCTTATTCGGAAAAATGCTCATAATTCAACGGAGGTACATGAAACGTTAATGCCATAAGAAATTCGAGATAAAATTCTAAACAATACAGCTACTAGACTCCTAACTCCATACTTAGACTGGTTTACTTGCAGTAGATTCCAAGTCTGAATCCTTCTCCTCTTCCTCGCTGATCCATCCATTCCGGTTCCCTTCTGGTTGGGGAAGTGGTTGGCTTGCAAAACCCTCATAAGTATCTCTTCCTTCATCTTCTATGCGGTCCACAAATCCGTACAAATTGCGAGGTTCGACTCGCACCACTCCTCCTTTTTCTGAAAACCTGGGGCATCTTCCCTGGTATCTAGTTACAATGCCCTCTCCATCTGTTACTTCCGCCCCGTGTAGCTGTTCTTCCGTCCCACTTATATTCATGATGGTCCTCCTTTCTTCGATCCGGCCCGGCCACATCCTAGTGGGGATCAATATCCTCTTGGCAATCCTCCTCAATTTTCCGATCCTCTTTCGGCCGATGGCGAACCTAGTTGTCCAACGATATCTGCGGCGTGCTGGAGGTGCCATGCTGAAAATGACATAAACGATACTAGGTATTAAAATTCGGTAGGTGTCAAAATTTACTCGAAACTCAAGAAATTCACGTAATATATCATCGAATGAGCGATCGGTCAAGATTAATCATTCAATCAAGCAGATCGGCAACGCAAATCTTATTATTCGGAAATGAGATGAGAATTATCCTTATACTCGTAGTTATGAACTACAAGACTTCTCGCAAGGACATGGATGGGTGAAACAAACTCCAATAGGGTCGGGAGATTCATAGTTACTTATCAAAACAAAAGACAAATAACAAAACATATCTAGTACGTCATTGCCATGGAGATTCTCAGTATGATCGAAGAGGCATCAAAATGATTAACGAAAGGATCAGAGGTCAGAGTCAAAATCTGTGATAAGGATCAATTAGTGTCAGGCAATTACTATGCAATTTTCAAAGCTTTCCAGAATTAATCAGGTCCAAAATTTTCAGGTGGTGCAAGGTGTGAGCTTTCAATTTCCGAAAGTGATATCAACAGGATCTAACCAAAAGCAAGGCACGAATCAGAGTGATACGGAAGCAATGATGCCTAAACTAATGCCTCATAGTCTACCCATTCCTCACCGGTCAAAACTTAGGTTCCTATGGGAAATCCTAAAGCAATTTTCAAAGGTTGACTTACGAGTGCCTACAGGGAAAGCTTAGTGGTCCTAACTTACACAGGTCAAGGGTAAATGTATTACGAAATCGCAGCCTGTCTCTCTGATACCATAATTGTAACACCCCAACCCAATAAGGGTAAAGATGTCACACTAATGGCTTCATATCAGATCAAACAAAACATACATTCAATAGTAATACAAAGATTCTCAAAGGTTACAAATGAAATTCTGAAATTTACATGGTTACAACGGAAACAAAACTAAACACTAAGTCTGCAAAAGCAACTCCTTCTAATGGTCTCTACTTCAGAACACTATCAAAGTCTTCTAAAACCAAAAGTCTCTTCACTCATACCCAAACCCGTCGTCCTGCTTATTACCTGCCGCACACGAAAAGAAAACGTGCGGCTGAGCTTAAAAAGCTCAGTGAACAGATACATATACAAAGCAAAGAATAACGAAACAGAAAATATAGTATGGGCAATGGAAATGTCAGAAGGTATAAAAGATACAAATGGATAATAAGAGAAGAATAGGATAGTCATCCACCACGAGCCCAGAAACTCAAAGTCATAATCTCAACATCATAATCTCAAGTTCATAGTCTCACAATCAGAGGGGATACCTCTTAGGCAACCAGATAATATGAGGGGTGTCCTCATGTATCACAATAGTGGAGTGATCAGCTCCCAGAAAATGTGAAAGGCGTGTATTGCACACAAGCACCAGTCACCTCAAAGTCATACTCAAAGTCATACTCAAAGTCATAGTTAAATCCACTAAACACACAAATCTAGGATTGCAATCCATACGCCCCCCAAACTCAAAGTCAATCTCAAAGTCAATAGCCGGCAGATAATATAAAAGGGACGGTGTGAGAAATCACTCCCCCACACAGGAGTCATGCCAGTGGTGCATCACAGACATGGCCAGGTTACCTTCCTGGCTAGGAAAGTACACAAATGGCTCGGGTATCAAACTAAGAGTCAGGTCTCAATGTCATGCAAACGGGTTCATCTCAAAGTCATATCAAAGCATATCTCAAGGTCATGTCAAAAGTGAAACTCAAAGTCATATGAAAAAGGTTCATATCAAAAGGTTCATAGCAAAAGGGTCATAGCAAAGGTTCATAGCTCAACATCGAAGCATATGTGATAAGACACCCTTTCTTAAAAGGGTAGAGTATCCGTACCTTATGACGAAAGCACAAACAGAATATAAACACAGGATATGGGAATAGCTCAAAGTCTCTCCTTCTTCACACCTAAAGGAGTAGAAGGGAATTACAAATCATTCTTAATTAATTGCTTTTCCATTTTTAGTAACTTTCTATTTTTAGCAGGTTTCCATATTTAGTAAGTTTCCACTTTTAAAAAGTTTCCATTTTCAGAAAGTTTCCATTTTTAGTAATATGGAGTAACATAACTTAGTTAAATCATTATTATGGAAATAAGGTATCTTTCATCATATTTACACATTTGGTCCTTAAGATTTCACAATTTACACTTACACCCCTTTATTACAAAAGTTACACTTTAAACCTTCAAATATTCATAATTACACATTAAACCCTTAATTTATCAATTTTACACAATGGTCACCTATTTTATCATATTATAGGGATGTATCTTCAATTTTACAGAATTTACACAATAGGTCCCTCTAGTTTACAAAGTTACATATTTAGTCCCTTAATTTACAATTTCAACTTTATATTATTTATAATTACATATTAATCCAGTAAATCACCAAATTAACACATAACCCCCTGAATATATTAAAATACTCAAAACAGCACTAACTTTCCAGAAATTACAAGTTTAGTCCCTCCATTTAATTATTTCCTAAATCGAACCAATATTAAACCCTAAAAACATTTTAATCCTTTAAAATACAAAAATGACACTAGACCCCCTCCTCTTATATTTTATACAGTAAGTACATGTCCCAAAATAAGTTCTAAAAATAACCCTTGAGTTTTAAAAGTTGCAAAACACCCCCTACACATTTTAAAACAACTCGTTTAACACTTTTTGTTAACAAACCCTAACCCTAAAAATACAAATCATTACCCATCATTATACCATCATTTAGTACTCATTAAATAGCCAAGAACAAGCCCTAATCCTCAAACCCTAATTTATACAATTTATATTTTCTTTTCTTTTTAATTTCCTTAAATCGGTAAAAACAATTAAATCGAAAATAAGTATTTTAAGCCTTGATAATTCGAAATAGCATTTTTCCCAGATTAATATGATCATATAGAGTCCAAATAAAATAAATATGAAGCCTCAAAAATTCGGATTGAATTATTTAGGGTTTATACACGTTTTTAAGATTTAATTCACAAATAATTGTTAGATCATGCATGGATCGACTTTAACATTTTATTTGGTGTTCTTAACATATATAGGGTCTGAGAAAAATACCAAATCAAGATTTGAACATGTGGAATGAGGTGTATGAATTCTTTTGTACGCGATTAGCCAAAACGGGTCAAAAATCACCACGACTTCAAAAACGATCTAAAAATCATGAAACCAATTTTCACAGGTCGCATATGATGTGAGGAACATAGGAAAAATAACAAAAGAATTTTAAAATGATCGAATGATACAAAATGAATTATACCTCAAAAATGACATTCGACAAGGAAGAATTTTACACCGATCAAATCAGGCCAAGAGAAACTCCAAACTTATTTTTCTAGGCTTCTATGGATGCTAAAGATCACAGGAAAAATAGCCTTGAAGCTCCAAAAATTCTGATGGATAGGTGGTGAATTTAGTTAGGGTTTTTGGTGTTTTCGGTTTTGTTTTGAGGAAAGAAAATATATGAATTATTATATAACTTGTTTTAGCCGAGAAATAGGAGGGGGAAGGGAGCAAAATTCGGCCATAACCTCTAACAAATCAATCACCATTTATTTTATATACTTTCCTTATTTTATTTGATATTATCCATGCTTTTAAATAATTTAAAAATAAACATAAATGCATACTTATGGATTTTCGGTTCAAGGAACTATATAATGTGCTATCATCATTTTTGGTGGCTTGCACAATTATTATTTGGTACCTCATAATTATTTCATGTCACATATGGTTTAATTCCATAGGTTTTGTAATTTAATTGCTAGTTATATAAGCTTTAATTAAATTTCAAAGTTGTAGGGGCATTTTGGTCTTTTACCATGCTTTCAAATTTTGGGTTTTACATGCTCTACATCAGTCCATGAACAGCAAGCAGAAACACGACACCAGAAACCCGATATCAGAAGGCTGACACTCGAAACACGACATCAGAATCACAACATCAGAAGCACGACACCAGAATCACATCAAAAACCCGACACCATCAACCCGACATCAGAAACATGACATCAGAATCCCGACACCCGAAACCCAACATCAGACACCGTAAACCCAACATCAGAACACGACATTAGAACCCGTCATCCGAAGCACGTCATCATAAACCCTTATCATAACCCTCATCAGAAACCTCTTATCAAAAACCTCCATCATTAACCCGTCATCAAAAACACGTCATCATAACCCCTTATCATAAACACCACATCAGTAAACCCATATCATAAACCCACATCAGAAATATCTCATCAGAAACCCATCAGAAGAACCCCTTATCATGAACGCATCATCAGTAACCCCGTATCAGAAACCCCTTATCAGAAATCTCCATCAGAACCCGATATCCGAAACACATAATTATAACCCCTTATCATAAACCCCATATCATAAACCCCATATCATAAAACCCTCATCAGAAGCCTTTTATCAGAAACCCGTAACTAAAAACATGTCATCATAACCCCTAATCATAAACCCCACATCAGTAACCCCATATCATAAACACTCGCCAGAAACACGTCATCAGAACCTCGTCATAAGAAACCCTTATCATGAACCCTTCATCAGAAACCCGTCATCAACAACTCATCACCAACTCCTTATAGTAACTCCATAACTAACTCCTCATAGTAACTCCATAAGCAACCCTCCATCAGCATCAACAACCATTCCATCAGCAACCCTCAATCAATAACCATCCATAGGCATCAGCAAACCTCCTTCAGCATCAACAACCATTACATAAGCAACCATCCATCAGCATCAGCAACCCTCCATTGATAACCCTTCATCAACCACCCTCAATTAGCAACCCTTCATTTATCTATAAACTACCAGTAATATGAAATCAGCAACATAAAATGACAACCAAGAGAGAAAATAAGTATGGCTGTAGATAGAAAAATAACATTAATAACGACTCCATTGTCGTTGTTACCTTCAATCAACAACCTTAAATCAGCAGGCTAACCTTCAATCAGCAGGCTGTAATAATCGACATATAAATTACCTTCACTCCCAGTATTGATGGCTCCATAGCTAATCCCTTATTGAAACCATTAATCTAGAAAATAAACATGAAAATTAAAACCCAAATCTGAAAGGTTATAAGTTTAAATACAAAGATTTATATTTTAAGAAAAAAAAAAGTTCACCATTCCATTAACTTCCGAGTTTTTCCTCCCCATGTAAAAACTTTTTGTCAGCAACCATGAAGACACTTCATATCAGCAACCTTAGTACCAAAATGTGCATCCTTATAGATCATATGACAGTATTGGCAACATCCTTTTCTTAAGCAACTTGTATTGGTTTTTAAGTAAAAAAGATGATGCTACACATCTGGACGCATGTTTCCAATCGCTCTTCCACATAAAGCCAATACATCTGCTGTTATCATTGAATTCGGTTGTATAGGCTCTCCCTGACCTTCGTAATGCACAATATGGTGCCTGAAAAAAAATTATGAAAAAACATAAATAAAATCATATGGTAAGTCGTATTATCGTTTTCACCCATTAGAAAGGCTAACTAACCTATATATAATTCAGTAAGTAAAAATTAATCTTCAACCTAAGGAAACTTGTAATTTCAATACCAAGTTAGAAAAAGTCAACATGGTCAAATTCAAGAACATGTCATCTGCCACATCAGTTTGAATTGATAACTCGTACAAATTACCTTAAATCATGTCCCAATTTTTTTAATATACTTATTAAATTAAAAAGCCAACAAAAAGAAACACCACCTTCATCAAAGCCCGTATGCTAAAATGTGATCTGTCTTCCAGAAAAGTTATTCCTCTGTTACCGACTTCTAACATATCCAGATCTGCAAGAAACTCAAAATTAGAAATATGATGAACAAAGTATCTATCTTGAAAATAAGTGCAAAAGATAGAAATGCGGACCTCATTTTACTTGCAATACTCAACATCAGTCCAACAATCCTCACTCTTCTTTAGATCATAGAGGGAATAAGTTAAGTGTTGCAATCATATATGACACGCTTCTGCTACATACAAATTAAATTATTTTTGACAAAAATGCTCCTGTTAAACTGAACATGCCTCATACTTAAAATTATATGGGTTTACACACTACCTGACACACTCAATCAGCCATTGGTGGTACTACAAAGTAGATGGTTATTTACTATTTGAAGACGCTAAATATAATGCAAAAATCCTTTGAGGTAGTAATGTCAATAAAGGCACTGAAAAGGGCATACTGTCCGCTAAGGGAATTTTTCTGACTCAGATAAAAAAAAAAATTAATAGTCAAACTGGAATACCCTATTTCTTAATTCTTGAAATGGTGAAAAAAATTGTCCTAAAAGCAACTTAAAGGTTCACAACGACAAACAATAGCAGTTATACAAAACAGTCGTATAAGCCAAAGATTGAAAGCCAACCATCGGCTCATACAGGTGAACATTCGACTAAAGAGGATACGTCCGCCATGACTGCAACCATAATAAGTTGGCATGCCAAGATGTGGACAATCTTCGCTTTATCGAATTCATTTAGACTCATGACAGCCTACTACAATCATTATCACCATCACTCGCATCTCATAAATATAAATGTCTCACTTGGCACATGAATATTTTTTGGCCAAAAAACGAAGAGACCACCTAATTATGCTGTAATAAATTGTTAGGCTCAGATTTGTTGATGGCATTCGTGTCATAGAAAAATCCGGATTTCGCTACGGCTGCAAAGAAAGTCGGTTGCATAGATGCATATTAGCAGTATGTGCTATGCCATCCGGTCATTGCCTTGCCAAGATGCGATCGGATCTTCAATGCCACATTTCATCGTGCTCATATTTCAACAATCATCATAGCCTTTTTTGAAAAAAAAAAAAAAAAAAAAAAAAAAAAAAAAAAAAAAAAAAAAAAAAAAAACAGCATCAGTATGAAACGCAAAGTCGTATAAAATCTCATAATGACCCTTTGAAAGAGCAAAAATGCCGCTATGGCTGCAAACAAACTCGGTTGAATAGTCGCACAGTAGACATACGTACTATGCCGCCCGGTCATTGCCTTGCCAAGCTGCAATTTGATCTTCAATCACACATCTCATCATGCTCAGATTTCAACTATCATCACAACCTATTAGAATTAGAGTATATACTAAAGATCGTCCTTTTACGCGGTAAAGCCAAATTTTTTAAGGTGACCGTTTTCAGTTAATTCTTGTCCTCATAAATGTGCCCGTCTTAATTGAAAACGGGGATGAACAGGGAATTTCCCGACATGTTTGAACCAATCAAAGATTGGTAAATCATCGGCTCACCTACTATTGTTTGTTGATATGCGTGTTCTTACTAATGAAGGACCAATGAGGAGGCAGTTTAACCCAAACCGTACACCTTACAAAAATGGCCTTTGGCCCGTTTAAAAAACTGAAGGAATGCGAGATTTATGGTAACCACCTACCAGAACTTTTACAATTGATATTACCATCATTCATGTGGCCTAAAAGTAGATGTAAAACTCATCAAACAGATTACAAAATTTCTCCGTAGTTTAGGCATAAATACAAAATATAAGCAGTCAAAGTTCCTAGGGTACGGATATGTAAAGAGTCGGGAAAAGATGGTATATTTGCCATGGCTGCAAGCATAGGGAGCTTGCCGCGCCATAATACAAATACCTACAACCTTTTTGCACTACATGTGAACGCCCCATACAATGGCAAAATTAAAGGGTTACCTGGCCATAGTAAATGTGAAGACACTTTCAGTTGCCAACAACATCAGCAAACTAACCTGTAAAAGATTACCCAATAGTAAAAAAAAAAAAAAAAAAAAAAAAAAAAAAAAAAAAAAAAAAAGGTAAACAAAACCTGCAAATAATAAAAGTTGAAAATAACACCTCAGAAGGCTTAGCCGCAAACATCATCAGCAAGGCAACCTGCAAAAACAAATCAAGGAAACCCCCAAATTAACAAAACCCTAATTTGAAAGATAAAAAATAAAATAAAAGAAATTTCTCAATTAAATCATGAATCAACAAAAACTAAACAATAATGAAGCATAAAGATTATGTTGGATCTTTTTATTTATTTATTTTTTATTTTTTCCCTACCTTTGGCTGATTTTGTGATATTGGTTTGTAAAGATAAAGATTAAGTGAAAATTTGAGTACAATCAAGAAACTTCTCTTGCAGGAAAACGAATAAAGGTTATAGAATTTTCTAGAAAGTAGAAGAAAGGCGATGGGAGTGAAGAAACTGATCCTCTAGTACAAAGATTAACTTCGTTATATGTGTGTTTTACAGTTTAAGTGTGCACATGTATGGTTATTAGCAGGGGCGGAGGGAGTTCACAAATAGGGGGGGGGGGTGCCCTCAACAAGTTGGCCCAAATTTTTTTTATGTAGTGCAATATTTTGGGTTTTTACTGGACTTTCATATTCATGCCCTCAGCCCAAAACTAAACTTGCCCTCTACAAAATTGAGCCCAACATGTATTTTTTTCTTTTTTAAAATTCACATCTCAGTATATCAGGTAGGTAAAGAATCGATGATCAGAACAAAGAGGGAAAACCGGAAAAAGAATCAACAACAACAATAAATTCGTCAATCATCAACAACATCAATCATCAACAACAACAAATTCGTCTCTTGTTTCTCCATCTTCTACCTTAAAACTTGGTAAGTGAAACTCAAAACCCTAACTTCTCTTTTACTTTTATAAACTAAATTTGCCTAGAGATATTTAAAATTGTGTTATTGATTAATTGCTAGTTTTTATTACCCATTTAACCTATTAAGATGTAATACTTAGCCACTTAGGCACTTAGGTAATTAGATTTTGTGAATTATGAATTTATGATTGTCAGATTGTGAGTTTGTGACTTATAAGTTATAACTGTTTAAAGTATTGTTTCTCATTTGTCTAGAAACATGGAAAAGTATTTCAAAAGAAAAACACCGTCTTCATCAACATCCGATCATGTTACTAAACATGCTACAAAGAAAAAGCCTAATGAACCTATTGATGTGATTGACTTGAATGATCTTCCTTGGGATCCGATTGATAGACCAAGAATTTCACAATATAATGTTAATCAAAGAGATGATATAAGGCGAAAATATTGGAATCGAGGACCTTGTCAACCAAGTGGTCATGACTTTAAAAGAACAATCATAGGTAATAAATCAAGTGTTGAGAGATGTTTTTCTGCAATGAAGATTATTAAATCAGATTTGCGGAATCGAATTAGTCAAGGGTTTTTAAACTCTTGTGTTATATGTGGCGTAGAAAGAGAAGCACTTGCAAATATTACTGATGAAGATGTGATGAATCGGTTCCAAAATATGACAGATCGTAAAGGACAACTTTAACATGTTTGTTTGCTCAAGGTAAGCATTTTTTGTTGTTATTTTTATGCTCAAACAAGATATACATATTTTCTTGTTAATATATATTCTTTTTTGCACTTTATAAACAGGTTTTCGATATTTTTTTGCACGCCAAAAGCTGTTTTTTGGGCTGTTTTTGCTGCTGAATTGGTGATGTTTTTGGGCTGATTTTGCTACTGAATTGATGTTTTTTGGGCTGTTTGAATTGCTGCTGAAATTTGATGCTGAAAGCTCTTTTTTGGTGCTGAAATTTGTTGATGAAAGCTGTTTTTTGTGCTGAAATTTGGTGCTGTTTTTGCTGCTGTTTATGCTGAATTTTAGGGCTGTTTTTGCTGTTTTTTTGTGCTGTTTGGTTGCTGCTGTTAGGCTGTTTGGCGGCTGCATTTAGGGTGTTTGGATGCTGATTTTTTGGTTGTTGTGAGGCTGTTCTTTGGCTACCGTTTTCACGCAACATAAGGTGTGTTTTGTTGTTATTTTAGCACTATAAGTTCTTTTATGCAATATTAAGTCGGTTAAGTTTACTACTGTTTCTTCGTTTAAAAAAATAAAAATTCGGCAATATTTTTTTTGCCCCCCATATTTGAATATCCTGGCTCCGCCACTGGTTATTAGGGTGTAATTAAGGTGAACAGTAAAACTTCACCTTCCTTTTATGCAATATTAAGTCGGTTAAGTTTACTACTGTTTCTTCGTTAAAAAAAATAAAAATTCGGCAATATTTTTTTTGCCCCTCATATTTGAATATCCTGGCTCCGCCACTGGTTATTAGGGTGTAATTAAGGTGAACAGTAAAACTTCACCTTCCTTTTAACCAATAAGAAATGTACACATAGGGTAAATATACTATTTCTTTAATCTTTATGGGCCAATAGACTTTTAGATTAGGATTCTTAACTCTAGTCATTTAAGTCACATCAAAAATGGGTTTTAGTGTGTGTATATATATATATATATATATATATATATATATATATATATATATATATATATATATATATATATATAAGAACCCTTCCCTATATATATATATAAAATAGATTTGTCATAAAAAATTCCCGTCTTACCGCAAATTCAAGTAGATTAACGCCTTTAGTTTTTCACATTTGAACAAAGACAATTTTTATACTACAAAATAAAGAAATGATTTGGCTTAAAATGCAGATTTAAACTTTACAATCAATGAGAACGAGACATAAGCCAGAATGAACGGTAGTTATAGCAAAAAAAAAAAAAAGTGATTACAAGTTTAGAACAATGTCAAACATTTTATTTCTTTCTGGCATTACTACATTTTATAGGAGTTAAACTTATTTATTGTTCCTGAATTCGAGCTCCAGCGTAGGTCAACTGGTTTGCATAGTGCAACACCATTAAAGAATTATCATTTTTAGTTTATTTGATGGGCAGAAGCAAGAGTTAAGATCTTGACATGTTACATGCTTGTGTCGAACATTTTACTCTCATTTCCTGTAAGGTTTCATTTGGACAGTTTATTTTAGTTGACCCTTTACAAAAGCCCAACTTAACAAGATATCATTTAAACGGCCCATACCCGCCATCTTTCTGTGTTGAAACTTGATAAGACTAAGAGCTCAACAAGTAGAAATGAATGGGTTACTAGAAAAAGGCCACCAATGCCCACTTGCTAGCATCCTGCCCATCACATTCGATGATCCACGATGTGTAAAACAAATGTGATATCCAGATATCGCATTTTCTTATATGCAACTTTGGAAGCAGGTGATTATTTATAGGGATAATTCCCTACTTAGCTAATATAAATATCGGGTAAGGATCTAGTGAGAAAAAAACTTGAAATGAGAAAAATAATTATAACCACATATTTGAGAAAAATGGCAATTATTGAGAAAGTAACGTTTGACCAATATGGTCCCGACGACATGTCGACGGGACCATATTGGCGGGACAAATTCCCGCCCAATTATTGGCAGTTATTGAGAAAGTAACGTTTGACCAATATGGTCCCGAAGACATGTCGACGGGATTTTAGTAATCAGAAAATTCAACGCACGCTAGTCTCGGTCAAGCGTTTTTTTTTGTCTTTTAGCGGTTCGTGCCGATGACAGGCTGTCGACCGGACGACCTTCGTCGCCTGTTCTCCTGATTCTTGTAGTGAACATAAAGCGAGGATCATATGTTCAAATCATATTTCAATGTTTTTCTGATTATGGTGTTACATAATTTAACTCTTCACCTCAGTCGCAAGAATGGTATGTAAACGATCGATAAAAGCAGAGTTCAATTTTTCCTCATTCTCCATTATCTACTTTTTTTTTTTCTCTTGAATACTAATATTTATGCAAAATAATCACGAATGACTAGACATAGATGGTACCTTTTCTATACATAATATATTGTGATTTCGAAAACAAATATGACATTTATATTTGAGACGAAAACGAATTAAACAATGAGTGATCCAAGAAAAAGATGCTCACAAGGCACTTTAAGTTTGACTGAGTCAGAGTCAGAGTTGGTGGCACATCCTTAATTCTTGTGTCTCCAAACATTACCACTAAAACTTTTAATCTAATCCAACTTGTTTCGGTTTTCATTGTTTTTTAGTGACTACACATGTTGGTTCCTATTTGTTTGTATCAGGCTAATAGATTAATGATTTTCTATAGATCTTATAATTATACCCTTAAAACTATAATAACTACTAGTACATATTTTGATTAAGGGTGATATTCGTCGTTCTTGTTAACTGAAATGAACAAAAAATATGGTGTCCTTATATATTAACCAAAAATATGTTAATTTTAGATGAACATTTTGTTGATGTTCGCCTGATTATTAAGTGAATGTAACATGTTGAAATCTTTGTTTTAGGTTACAAAGTAAATGTAATCCACTTATTTCACGATCTCATATCAACCATTGTATACAATGTTTGGTTTACTAAAAGCAAGATTAGTAAAACCTTGTTTAGTTTTACTTTTGCCAGTTACTTGATCCACAAAAATGTGTAGATTGGCGTGGAGACCCTGACTGCGGGTGCTTTTTGGCATCAGTCATTATCCACCCCACAAGGAATAGCTCCGGACAACTCTCCTGGCCTAGTATGGCACCAACTGGAGTGAGCCGAGACCCTCGAATTCTTAAGCTCTTATCCACAAAGTCTCTTTAGTGAGCCCATAGGTTTTGTAGAGGTGGGTACCTATCTGAGAGCAAAGTGTCAGTGATTAAATTCAAACCCGAGTCTATTGACTAAAGAATGAAAGCCACACCCACTGAACCAATGCCCCAGTGGTTTGCTAGTTACTTGATAACTACTAGAGTGTGATAAGATTGAACACAAGTGAATATTATTGTATATTAAAGAACATATAATATAAAATAATAATTATACTTAATCGAAGGATGTAAAAAGCTAGAATCGAGAAAAGGAAATGGGGTTGAAGTGTGTGTCTCACGTGACGAAACGTGTGATGCGATGGTAACTGAAACCTGAAATATCCCATGGTTACTTGCATATGCCGCACGTGCATACATGTGTTGTACTTTACATGCATGTGGGATTTATGGAAATAAGGAAATTTGAATAAATATTCGAGTAAACTGCAAAAATCATCCCTGTGGTTTGTGTAATTTCGCAAGAATCATCCCTATCTCAAACGTTTAGCATTAAACATCCCCAAGTCCACAAACGTTTAGCAATAATCATCCCTGAGCACTAACGTCGTTAGTTTTACCAGTTAAGTGTTAAAATAATATTTTCCCGTTAGTCCCTCCATTAATATTTTTTGCACCGTTAGTCCGTTTTTACACGTTTTCGTCCGTTTTTACACGCTTATTACCGTTTTTAAACGTTTTCGTCCGTTTTTTACACGTTTTTGTCCGTTTTTAAACGTTTTCATCCGTTTTTACACGTTTTTGTCTGTTTTTACACGTTTTCGTCCGTTTTTACACGTTTTCATCAGTATTTACACGTTTTCATCCGTTTTTACACGTTTTCATCCGTATTTACACGTTTTCGTCCGTTTTTACACGTTTTCGTCCGTTTTTACACGTTTATTACCGTTTTTACACGTTTTCATCAGTATTTACACGTTTTCGTCCGTTTTTAGACCTTTTTCATCAGTATTTACACGTTTTCGTCCGTATTTACACGTTTTCATCAGTATTTACACGTTTTCATCCGTTTTTTACACGTTTTCATCAGTATTTACACGTTTTCGTCCGTTTTTACACGTTTTCGTCCATTTTTACACGTTTTCGTCAGTATTTTCACGTTTTCATCCGTTTTTACACGTTTTCATCCGTATTTACACGTTTTCGTCCGTTTTTACACGTTTTCGTCCGTTTTTACACGTTTATTATCGTTTTTTACACGTTTTCATCAGTATTTACACGTTTTCGTCCGTTTTTAGACCTTTTTCATCAGTATTTACACGTTTTCGTCCATATTTACACATTTTCATCCGTTTTTACACGTTTTCATCCGTATTTACACATTTTCGTCCGTTTTTATACACGTTTTCGTCCGTTAATTACACGTTTTTACACGTTTTCATCCGTATTTACACGTTTTCGTACGAGTCAAGAGTAGATCGAAGGAGTTGTTTTGGTTCGAGTTACCACAGCCGCCATCATCACAGTCTCCACCTCGTCGTCATTTCCCCCTCCTCCTCTCCCTTTTGATATGGTAAAATCGAGAAAACCATTGGTTATTTATTTTTATTTTGTTTGAATGAGACCAATTATAACTAGTTTGTTATAGTTCTTCATGGGATTTAAAAATCATATAAACATGTTTTTGAAAACTAATTTCGTGTGGTATAAAAACCTGTGTTGTGGTAAGATAAGATTGATATGGTATTTGGTTTGATTATTTTAGATGCGGGTCGAGTTAAGAACCAGTTTGTGGTTTCAGTCGACCCACTTGGGTCTCGGTTTAAAAATAACCCGAAAGGGTGTTTGACTTGTTGATTTGTTTATGAAGCTTGTTCATGTTTTAGTCTAGTCTGCGAAAAAGGGGTACCCAACACAGTCACCCCGAAGGGTGGGTTTGTTGTTGTTATTATGTGGTTTTGATTTCGGGTTTAATACTATAAACCCATTCGAGGGTCGTTTGTTATTTATAAGCCCTTTTTCTCGGCTAAAAACAGCAGCACCAAGGGTGTTTCTTGGCTGCTAAAACAGTCCAAAAACCAGCCCCAATCGAGGGCGATGGTTGGCTGCTAAAACAGTCCCAAAACGCGTAAAAACGGATGAAAACGTGTAAATACTGATGAAAACGTGTAAAAACGGATGAAAACGTGTAAATACGGACGAAAACGTGTAAATACTGATGAAAACGTTGTAAAAACGGATGAAAACGTGTAATAAAAACGGTAAATAAAACGTGTAAAAACGGACGAAAAGTGTAAATACGGATGAAAACGTGTAAAAACGGATGAAAACGTGTAAATACTGACGAAAACGTGTAAAAATGGACGAAAACGTGTAAAAACAGACGAAAATTAATATGAGAAAACGGTAAAAACGGATGAAAACGTGTAAATACTGATGAAAACGTGTAAATACGGACGAAAACGTGTAAATACTGATGAAAAAGGTCTAAAAAACGGACGAAAACGTGTAAATACTGATGAAAACGTGTAAAAACGTAATAAACGTGTAAAAACGGACGAAAACGTGTAAAAACGGACGAAAGTGTAAATACAGATGAAAACGTGTAAAAACGGATGAAAACGTGTAAATACTGACGAAAACGTGTAAAAATGGACGAAAACGTGTAAAAACGGACGAAAACGTGTAAATACTGATGAAAACGTGTAAAAACGGATGAAAACGTGTAAATACTGATGAAAACGTGTAAATACGGACGAAAACGTGTAAATACTGATGAAAAAGGTCTAAAACGGACGAAAACGTGTAAATACTGATGAAAACGTGTAAAAACGGTAATAAACGTGTAAAAACGGACGAAAACGTGTAAAAACGGACGAAAACGTGTAAATACGGATGAAAACGTGTAAAAACGGATGAAAACGTGTAAATACTGACGAAAATGTGTAAAAACGGACGAAAACGTGTAAAAACAGACAAAAACGTGTAAAAACGGATGAAAACGTTTAAAAACGGACAAAAACGTGTAAAAACGGACGAAAACGTGTAAAAACGGTAATAAGCGTGTAAAAACGGACGAAAACGTGTAAAAACGGACTAACGGTGCAAAAAATATTAACGGAGGGACTAACGGGAAAATATTATTTTAACACTTAACTGGTAAAACTAACGACGTTAGTGCTCAGGGATGATTATTGCTAAACGTTTGTGGACTTGGGGATGTTTAATGCTAAACGTTTGAGATAGGGATGATTCTTGCGAAATTACACAAACCACAGGGATGATTTTTGCAGTTTACTCTAAATATTCATTCACTGGACCACTGCCAGTACCCCGTGCTACAAGTATTGTACCCTCATTTATAAATAAATATAGCTTTATTTTTCTTCCTAAAGAAAAAGGTTAATTTGAACTAATCTAATTAAAGTATTAAGAATCTATACTAATAAGGTTTGTCAAACTGGTGACCTGCACACGACCTGTCACATCAACTTTCCCTCTTCGACGACCTGACGATGACCCACAATGGCGACCAAGTTATTTATTTATTTCTTTTTTAATTCAAATATTTTAAACAACAAATTTAAAGTTTATTAAAAATAAAAACATTACAATACTGATTAAAAACTTAAACTAATAAAACTTAAACATTAAAATACTAATTAAAAACTTAAATTAATAATCTAACTTGTAGCGTGCCTTGATTGCTGCCTTAATATCCAAAAGTTCTTGTCGTTGTCGTGGGGGCAAATTTGGGTTGATTTTTGTATTGTAGAAAATCAAGTTTTGCTCCTGTTTTGATGTGACCATTAATTCAATTTGCTGACGTTGAAAATTGTGTGTGTATTAATTCGTTCAGATATTCGACCAAATTGTTGTTTTGGGAACCGACGACCAATCGACACCAAGTTCCGACATTGGCCACGACCGATCGAGACCTAGGGCTGTTCACGAGCCGAACCGAACCGAGCGAGGGTCTGCTCGAACTCGGCTCGGTTTAAAACCGAGCGGCTCGGCTCGGATCGAATTTAGATAACCGAGCGGGAAATGCTTGCTCGAACTCGGATCAGTTTCTAAACGAGCGCTCGGTTCAGCTCGTTTTCGCTCGAATCATATACAAATAACAGTTTTCAGAAATAGAAAAACAAAATACCACAAAGTCATATCAATACAAAGTTTTGAAATCCTAATACGTTATATCAAAAGTTATGCAAGTAGATACATTAACAAAAAATCATCTTCAATTCATTGCATCTTTCATTATAACGAAAGTCCATCAATTATTTCAGCTCCAAACACTTGAATGTAGCAAGTCAGAAGCTCCAAAAGTAAGGCTACAAGTATATATATATATATTAAAAAATAATAAGCTTAAAAATAATTCGAGCGAGCGATGAGCGAGCGGACCTATGCTCGTTGCTCGGCTCGTTTATAAACCGAACCGAGCCGATCGGCTCGGTTACAACCGAGCGATAATCGAGCGAGCGAATTTTCGAGTATTTTTCAAGCGAGTTATAAACGAGTTTCGAGCGTCGAGTTTTTTGGACTGCCCACGATCGATGACCGAGGTCGACCATACCTCCTCGACTGACCACTGCTCAAAGCCTAAGGTTAAAAGATCTAATAAACCTCAATGGATATCCTACATTTAGCTTTACAATCACTCCCAAAAGAAAAGATTTGACATATACTATTTCCTTCGTTCTAAATTTATTGTCAACATTTCATGTTTAGGTTGTTTCAAATTAATTATCTATTTTTAAAAATAAATAGGAAATTTAGATCAAGTTTATCATATTACTCTTATTTGATGTTATTATTATAAACTGCAAAAAAAATTATAAATTAATTAGTTAAGAGTAAAACGTACTGTCATTCTGCAAAAAGTAAGATAGATAATCTGTATTGATAATACTTTTTATAAACTGTGTGTTTTTTTTATCAGTGGACAATTGTTTTAGATGGAGGGAGTACTAATTAGTAAAAGATGAAAAAAATTCCACATTATTGCCCTAGACATCGCTATAGCGTAACCACCATACCGAAAAACTAAATTTCTCAAAGCGTCGTAGGTCTTACTGCAGCAACACGAACCACTAATCCTACAATACCCATAAGAGACATCTCACAATGGGCATGAGCAAAAATCCCGAAATACCAAAACCGTACCGGTACCGGTACCGATGGTATTCGGTATCGGTATCGGTATTGAATATTTGAAGTTTTCGGTTTCGGTACCAAACGGTTCGGTACCGGGAAAACCGAATATGTACCGGAATTTTAAGGGTTTTTTTTTAGTTGGCATGCATAATAGAATATCAAAGAGTCCATCACTTCCCAATGGGTCGATCAGTTAAATAGCAGTGCTGGCAAATACATTACCGATCTCATCCCAAACAAATACATTACCGATCTCATCCCTAATCTCTAGTATCATCATGGCTTACAAGTTCCTTCGCATGCTGCAACATTTCTGTATGCTACTGTAATTTAGCTAAAATACACATTGATTATAACCCAAAAGAATCATTATGCAGGATCAATTTATCACAAACTGAGTTATTAAGATCTTCAAAAGTCTGTATAATACGAATGGGCTATTTGTCCTAAACATCCATGCATAAATGAACCCCCTAAAAAGATTAAATGAAAGTAACATAGCATAAGAATACATAGAGATTAATCAAGACACCATACTCTACTATATACCGCTGGTAACTTTTCTGGTTTGAAAAAACAAGCATTGAGCTTTCAAGATATCAACTTACAACTGCCATGTTATGTAGCTGTGAAATTCGGTATCAATAAGGTATAGAACCGAAAATCTCGGTACCGAAACCGGTACCGAACCGGTACCGGTTTATTGAATTCGGTACGGTATCGGGATTTGATTTTGGGTATTTTCGGTTTTGGTATTCAACTGTTTCGGTACCGGTACCATACCGATCTCATCCCTATCTCACAAGACATACACACTATTAAAATTGTCCAACTGGGAGCTGTTAGTTTTGTGGACATAAATTAATAGTTGTGTGTTAGGATCGAATTCGAGATCACGGGATTGCACACTTTACGCATGAAGAATTAACGAATAATAATTATTTATAAAACGTTATATATAATTATTAATAACACAAAATATATAACGACCGTTAGTATTTAACGGATAATGACTAACGACCGTTAAATGAATAAAAGGTGTGAAAACGTAGAGGGGTGAATACGTTACCGTTTTAAAAACTTAAAACTTGTTGTATCAAATATCCATTTAAGCTTGTTCTAATATGAAAGATGTCAATTGTAGTTTATGACTAGCATAAACTAAAACATGTTGTCACACAAGTATAATCAACAAATCACAACACAAGCAATCACCTAATGCAAACATAAAAGTAAAGCAATAAGTAAAAGAAAGCGCAAACCGAACACGATGATTTATATTGGTTCAGTCACGGAGCTCCTCTCCGCCCTACTCCGCTCCCCGAGTACCCAACTCGAGAGTTACTTCACTAGATCAACAAGCTCCCTTCTCGGCGAAGAAAACCTTACAATCGTCGCTTACACTTTTTCCGGTACAAAGCTAAATACCGGGTTCTAGTTCGAGGTAGAACCAACCTAACGTCGCCTATACAATTTCCAACACTAAGCTTGATGTCGAGTTCTTTTACAAGGGTACAACCACTCCCGTCGTCGCTTATACTTTTTCCGACATTAAGCTAGATGTCGAGTTCTTTTACAAGGGTACAACCACTCCCGCTATGTTTTATGGCCCAACATAGAAACCTTGTGTTTTATGGCACAAACACATAAACCATCTAATCTAGTATGAATAGATTGTGATGCAATGATGATTACAATGATGATCCATGACATAAGTGTATCATGAATATAAATGACTAATCTAAATGAACTTCCATTGAAAGGAAGCCTTCAATGGATGAAGATCACAAGCTCCCTAAACTTGTTGTGATGGATATTCATATATGCATGTGGTATCTACATGAACTTCTTGAATAAGAAGTCTTCAATCATTGAGGATGTCAAGTGGCCTTGAATCTTCATATGTTGGAATGCTTTGGTGGATGATGACTTCAAGATCTCCTAACCTTCTTGGTGGATCAAGAAGTATGCTATGCTTGTGATGAATGATGACTCACGATCTCTGAGCTTGCTTCACAGGATCATTACGAGTGTATGCTTACAACATAATGAAAGTTAGTAACATTATGATGATTATGAAATGGGTGATTAATGTATGATTCTACATGATTTACTACTGATCTAAATGTATGCAAAGGCTAGAGAGAATGTGTGTTCTAGTGGGTTGAAAATAATGGGCTACTATTTATAGGAAAACAGTTCATACAGGCCACGGATTTGGCGGATCCAAATCCAGGGTTCCCCCCATTGAACCATTTGGTTCCGCCAGTCTCTGACAGGCAATCTTCCAAATATCTTTTCATATCTAACCAAGATCTTACACAATCTAATCTTATGCTTCAAGATCTTTCCAAGATATTCTTCAAATCTTTCAAGATCTTTCCATATCTAACCAAGATCTTACACAATCTAATCTTATGCTTCAAGATCTTTCCAAGATATTCTTCAAATCTTTCAAGATCTTTCCACATCTAACCAAGATCTTACACAATCTAATCTTATGCTTCAAGATCTTTCTAAAATATTTACTAAATCTATAAGATATCCTAAAGATATCCAAATGATGTATGCAATGATGTCATGAACATATTTCCATTTTAAGAATTAAAATGTAAATAATGTAAATGTATAAATGTATGTCCTATATATATACTAGCTTAACTAATATATGTTTACCAATTTGTATCATGTTAGTTTGACACATAAAGTGTACTTATCCTATTAATCTTAGGGAACATGATGTACAAGTAAAAGTACTTGTATATACAAAATGTGAAATAAGGTTTTAAATAGAATGGTTAGCCTTTTTAAAATACTTAATGACCTAGCCGTATTTTAAACATTCTAAATGGTTTGTTAAGGTTTGATCATAATGCCACATAACAAATATGTACGAACCTGTGTTGTATCATACGAGGACTCGAGAGGTGTTGGATGTATGTTGAGATAATATATGATTACAAGTAACTTGTACATTTTATGTTATGTATCAATTTACATGTTTGTCATCAATCAAAACAAACGAGAATGCTTGCACTAATTGTCTCCCCAACGAGACTGCTTGCACTAACAAAAGGAAAGTATTGTATATGGATAATTTAGAGAACAAGAAGGATCTAGAACCCCCTTGTGGGTTATGTTCCGATCGGCCAAGGGGAGGGGAAACCCAACCTATAACCCTAAGTTTACTTATCCTATAAATACAAAACCAAAGGTTCATTGATTAAGATCTTGTACACACAATTAACTTTGGTTTTGGTTTTTCTTCTCTTGTTCTAAAAATCGGCCGACACACCCTATTCATAAGGGTTTCGAATTTTGGTTTTCAAAAACAAATCCTTTGGTTTTGTTTTGTGTTCTTTTACCTAGCATAAACGTTTACTTGGTATTAGTACGTGTGTACAAGAACGTGATTCAATCACACTATTGATTGAATCTTGGATTGAATTACAAAACGGTAAGGGGTAATTCATATAATCCATATAAACCCTAATTAGGGTTCATTGATTGAAGAATTGCTTGGAATTGATTCTTGCTTTGCTAGAATCGAAAGGTACGCATACTTTAAGTTTAGTTAATTAATTTACATGTTATATGATTCTATACGCTTCCGCATGTGTAGTTGATGTTTATTGTTTATATTTATGAGTAGTCATGTTATATAATTCCAACGTCCAATACTCTTTATAATAAGAATAACAAAGAATAACAGATATTACCAAATGATATAATTGTATGCAAGTTGATGCGATCGATCGAGTGTTTATGTGGCATTTGTGTTAGCTTATATGCAGGGTTTACGAGCTTTTGTGAATTAAACTTGGAAAACAAATAACCTCATTTGATGTGGCTTAAGAAACTAGACACACTAAATAAAAGTTTACCTCACAAAAATTTGCATGTTTAAAATTTCGCAGCAACATACAAATATAAACCAATATTTTGCTTTTTTCAAGACGTAAAATATGTATATATGCTTTAAAGTAACAACATGACTTGAATACCAATATCATGTACTCTACAAGGGAAACGGATCTTTTGGTGGCCTTTGTCGACCAACATTGAAAAAATAAGTTACGCAACACCATATGATCAAAAAGACAAAGAAACATGATTTAGATCCATGACCTCTATTGTAGGTTACTTATCCTCACCACTGTGATATCATCGCTTGCCCATAACATACATATTATCATTCTATTAATTGGTGTTTAATTAAATTTCAATAAATAGAAACAATTAATGTACGTTTGGGAGTATATAATACTTTTGTTTTTTTAGTTTTACGTTTGAACCAAAGTGGTGACCTGTCCTTCTCGGTACAAACGTTGCAGGCAAGCATGGAGCAAATTTTCAGGAATGTAATGTGATCACAGAAGTTGCACACGTGCACCTCCAGTTTTCCGAAAATTTTATCTGTAAATAATCTACTAAATTTGTAGGCGTTTTTTATTTATTAATTACTCGTATTATCAACTATATGTGACGAAGAATTGAGCACAAGTTGGCATTAACACGCATTGTTAACAAAGAAAACAGTCATGTATTCGATAGTCGAAGTTCAAAGTTTACAATGAACGTCGTCCTTTATAACGGATGATTCCACATTTGGCTGAGTATTGCCAAATAACATATATTCAGAAATGGTAGTGTTGAACATTGTAAACTATATATGTGTGTTACTTTGTATTATTGATTAACAATTTATAATACAATTGCTACGTACAATATATAGAAATACTAGAAACCCTAGTAGACATTGAACCATCTACACACTGGGCCAAGCCCTCTAATCATATTTCTAATAGGAAGGATCTGAATGCAATAGCTAAGATAAGGAGAAATCATCAATATCAGACAAGATCATTCATATTCTAACAGTTAGAAACAGAAACATTACCTCTTAGATCAACTGGTTATTGGGCTTTACCTGGTTTGAATATGTATTTACCGGGAAACCCTTTACAAAAAAAATAATAATAATAAAAAATAAAAAATAATAATAATAATTGAAAATGAGAAAAATAGAGATAGATGGCTTAAAGTCTTAATTAGAAATTGAATCCGAAAGCTTGACCAAACCCTCTTCCGAGTTTTGGCAAGAATGTAGTCACCTTGTTCCTAAAATTTAGAACGAACTCTTAAGCTCTTAACAATTCAAGCTAGGCCATTATCCTTATTCAAGAAACTGGACCGCTCTTACTTATACATGATTTATCACCCGATTATTCTATCATCAACCTATTATTATGGTTATCTTATTAGCTCACCGCTACTCAATTTGACTTATTTTAGAAAATTATTCAGAGCATTGCTATATGTGTCTATTTGTCCTTATACTGCTACATGTTAACAAAGTAAGAGTGTTTTTAAACTCATCCATTATTAATTTGTAAACATTAAGAGGACAAATAGAAAGATGCGATTATGGAAATAGTTTCCTCTATTATTCGTGTTGATAAGATATATCCTCTTCGTTCAAACAGTCCATTTTACCATATTAAAATATAGGTTAACATTCAGATTTCTGGCTCATTTCTGAACCAACACACGATGCATTTTCCAATGAAATCGCATGCTCACCCCATCTGCATACTTCACATGACGACAAAACTAGTCCAAGATTTCCACATCATATAAACTAACTATCACACTCTACATATCTTCATCCTATTCCATTCTCCCTTCAACAAAATCACACACATTTTCAGATTCCCAGTAGCTAAAATATCTCTTTTTTAAATCAAGAATATAATCATAAAAAACGGAACAAGTTTATGATTCAGAAGAATCAAGTAGCGGGTGTGAATCTGGTTGGACATTATACTTAGACATCCCCCATGATGAATATTTCGCATCAAAAAAAGATACTAGTCCGCATGAATACGATCAAGAATATGATGATGGCAACGAAGATGATAATCTGTCCATGGTGTCGGACGCATCTTCAGGTCCACCACATTTTCATGAGCATCAAGAACGAGATGAAGATGAAGACGAATACTCTAACAACAATAACGATAAGAGTAGCATTCGTGTTTTCTATGATCCGACATTGGCGTTGGGTTCTAGGAAAAGACGAAAGGTTCTTAACCAAACATGTTTTCAAGATTTGCCTGATTTTCTTGATGACACAGCAAGTTCTCCGCTATTTGGTTTTTCCAACGTAAGTACATATATATATATATATATATATATATATATATATATATATATATATATATATATATATATATATATATATATATATATATATATATATATATATATATATATATAATATATATATCTTTCGATTACATGTTTTCAATATATTTTGTGGGTCGTTGTTTTGATTTGTATCTAGATATATAGAAAAAACTGGCATGCACAATGATATTTTTGATTCGTTTCCATGTCATTGGATTCTAGTTATGTACTTTTCTTAATAGTGAATCTTGTTTTTTACATCATATTTTTTAATATCCATTAAGCTGGACTATTACGTACTTACTATAGGAAAGTATGGCATAGGGAGTGCTTTTGAGCAATATATTCTGAATGTTGTTGCAAAGTAATCAGTAACCTTTCCCGTTGCATTCTTAGATATGATGATTAAACTTGTACTAGTAACAAATATGCAAGTATAATGATTGAGCAAGATGAGATTTGTAACCTTGAAAAAATATATTAATTTGATCTTTTGCGCATGTGCTTAATTATTAATACTCTCAATGTTGGTTTTGCACATGATTTCACAAGCCTAGTTGAATGGATCAATTGATCCATTATATTTAAAATATGATTAAGAGTTACTTAAAACTGCACTTTATGTTAAGCAGTTGTGTATTCTCTGAATCTGCTTGATGATATCATGTTTTTCTTATATTTTCAGAATGATCTGGAAATTTGCAACAAAAATGCTTCAATGAATGATGATGACAGTTTTGATTATTCGCAGGGTCATTCCACAACCTGTTTTTAGGTACTTTTTGTTTATATTTTGCTAACATTATATTTTCATACTTCATAAAATAAATAATATCTTCTTAACGGTCATATATCATATTAACTTTCTTATCCTTTAGCTATACTATCACGACTTCTTTAATTTGTAGAAAAGCAAATGTGGAATTTATATCTTGGGTCATATTTTTTACTGTGGTACAAAGCCTAACTAGATTTGTGTACTTTACTATGAACAGATGGTTTGAAGTGGAGTCCATCACAAGTAAACAGTAGAAGCAATCAGAAAGATCCATATCAGTGGTGGAGTTTAGATCTAAAGTTAGAGATATGTAACAATTTTGTTTATTTTTTCTTAGTTATGATTAGTGCTTACAATGGGGTGACTAAGATCCTTGATGTAAACCAATCAGAATTTTTGACAACTGTTTTGCATGTTTGGTGATACAGATCAGAAAACGATCATATTCGATAAAGTGAGATTCTTTTAGTCTTGTAGGAATTCTTTCCGATCTGTTTATATGTGGTTTATTCAATATATATGCACAAGTACTCTAAGATCCAAACTTACAACTTTTAAATTGTAAAAGACAGTGAGATATGATAACTGTTGAACGATTATAATGTAATATAACCGTGATAGAGGTAAGGGGTAGAATGGGTCTGCACTTAACCGCCATGAATTACGTTATCCAAAACAAAATATATGCATCGTGGCATAGCCAGGTCGGTTTTGTTAAGTAACAAGTTTTGTAACTTTAGAGTTTGAAGCAAAACGGGCCCAGTTAACTACAAACATTTCTTTCTCTAAATTGAAAAAAAAAAAATGTTAGTAGCTAATGCCGTTGTGTTAGACGTCTAGGATGGTTTAGGTTTAAAACTTTATGCCCTTGAGCGGTTGGTACAATATTTCGAGTTAATTGGATGGACAGACCTCAAATATTTATCTAATACAACTGAGATTCACTACTATGATCAAATGATCATGAATTTCAATACCTCCCTCCCTTTCTTTACACATCCCACTACAATGCTATATATAAGTTTGCTCACTAATGTATTAACTTATGTTTAAGAGCTTTATAAGCTTCATCTCAACTTGTTATCTGTTTCTCTCTATGTTCTGTGCTAATAACATAGAATGCAACTGAAGCAAAGAAGATTTGTTGTTGAATATTGGACATGTTTTCCATCTATCATATTAAAAAGGGCTTTAGAGGAAAGAATGGTATTTCCGTGGTAATTAGTAACAAAGAACTATTTATCCAGGAAGGTTGTCGTGTAATAGAAGCAAAAATATGTTAAAACCTTACTCCCAAAACTCGTCATAGTGTTTTTTAGTTATAGAGAAAGTCTGTTCCCTAATAAACAAGGAGAAACAATAAGTTTCCTGGCAAATTTGATGGTTTTTACTAATTTGCTTCCAAATACATCAAGGTCGAGAAGCAAAAAAAGGTATGGAAAAAATTAGTGGGAATGAGAAAGGGGCACTATATACATGGAGACTTAGGCTTAATTATTACTCATCGCGATTGTAACGTGTATTTTCTTTGTCCATGGTTCCCTTTGAAAATATGAAAAGTTTGAACTGCTTCTTCATTAATAAGACTCCAATATAACACCCCAGAACCCTTGTCATAAAATCCCACACTGTAATGTCAAAGTAAAACTGTACCTTCTTAGGCTTATTGGCGTCTTCGAATTATTCTTGTTTGTTACTATACGGTATATGGATCATCATGTTTCGAGCAATTCTTTGGCAGTGAAGCTGCGAAGCACAAGAAAGCTGTTGCATGACATATTTAAAAGGCTTAAAAGTTCAACGATGCCATTCTTGGAGCAAGGGACCATATATGAGTCAACGTACTCTCTTGCGGGTACGTTTCCTCATATTTTGTTCACTCCTAAATCTAAGCCTCCCCATATAATCGAGGAATGTCTCAGTTAAACTTGATATGATTGAAGAAGAAAACTTATTAATTAATTTGATAGGATTAAAGAAAAAAACTTGTTAAAGATGTTGGTCATCTTTCTAATATATATTTGGAGTTGAAACATAATTGATTATAAGAAAGGTGAAGCTTGTTAAGTTTTTGAAATAACCCCAAAGCTTCAGGGATTTGACCTGACAATTTGTTTGGAATGTGTATCTTAACATGCTTAATTTGCTCATTCTTATTATCAAAAAGGTAAAGCTTTAGAAAGTCAGTTATGGCATATATAAATAAGAGTAAATTACATGGTCCCTGTGGTTTGTCAAAAGTAACAATTTTCATCCCTCGAAGTTTGAAGTTGCATTGGTAGTCCCTCAGTTTGTAAACAAATTACACGAACGGTCCTTTAGTTTAACTGGTGTTAAGTGAGTTCCGTTATCATTTACACGTTAGCCCCTTTAGTTAAAGATCGTTGAATCGTCTATCCTTAATAATAACGGCTGTTTATAATTTAAAGTTTCTATATGTTTTTATTAGTTTTTACACGTTTTCGTCCGTTTTTATACGTTTTCTTAAGTTCTTATCCGTTTTTGTCCGTTTTTATACGTTTTTTACCGTTTTTATACGTTTTCATCCGTTTTTGTTACGATTTTATACGTTTTCATCCGTTTTTATATGTTTTCATACGTTTTTCGTTTTTGCCAGTTTTCTTACATTATCATACGTTTTATCCGTTTTTATCCGTTTTTGTCCGTTTTTTATCCGTTTTTCTTACGTTTTTTATCCGTTTTCGTCCGTTTTATAAGTTTTCATCCATTTTCATATGTTTTATACGTTTTTATACGTGTTCGCCCGTTTTTCTTAAGTTGTCAAACTTTTTTATCCATTTTCGTACGTTTTCTTCCGTTTTTCTTAAGTTGTCATACGTTTTTATCTGTTTTTATACGTTTTCGTCCGTTTTTTATACGTTTTCGTATGTTTTTCTACGTTTTCGTCCGTTTTTATACGTTTTCGTATGTTTTGCTTATGTTTTTATCCGTTTTTATGCCTTTTCATTCGTTTTTATACAATTTCATCCGTTTTTGTCCGTTTTTTATACGTTTTTGTCCGTTTTTATATGTTTTTGTCCGTTTTTTCTTATATTTTTCTCCGATTTTATACGTCTTCATACGTTTTTCTTATGGATAAAAATGGACAAAAACATATAAAAACGGACCATAAAATGGACGAATAGTTATTTGTACTCTTTAAATACATTTTAACGACATGGACAAAAAGTTATTTGTGGTCCGTTTTTATATGTTTTCGCCTGTTTTTATCCGTAAGAAAAACATATGAAGACGTATGAAAACGGATAAAAATTCAAGAAAAACGGATGAAAACTTATAAAAATGGACAAAAATGTATAAAAACATATGACAACTTAAGAAAATGTTTACGAACGGATAAAAACGTATGACAACTTAAGAAAACGGAATAAATGTATGAAAACGTATAAAAATTGATAAAAATATGACAACTTAAGAAAAACGGGCGAACAGGTATAAAAACGGAAAAAAAAAGTATTAAAACGGACCAAAACATATAAAAAACGGATGAAAACGGATAAAAACGTAAGAAAAACGGATAAAACGTGTGAAAATGTAAGAAAACGGGTTGAAAACGTATGAAAACGGATGAAAACGTGACAAAATGGATGAAAACGTATAAAAACGGTGAAAAACGTATGAAAACTGACGGAAACGGATAAAAACGTAAGAAAACGTGTAAAACCGGATAAAAACATATGAAAATTTTAAATTGTAAACAAGCTTTATTATTAAGGATAGACGATGTAACGATCTTTAACCAAAGGGGCAAACGTGTAAATGTTAACGGAACTCACTAACACCAGCTAAACTAAAGAACCGGTCGTGTTATTTGTTTACCAACTTAGGGACTACCAGTGCAACTTGAAACTTCGAGGATGAAGCTTGTTACTTTTGAAAAATCACAGGGACCATCCATGTAATTTACTCTATCAATAAATTAGCAATGTTTGACAATGTGCACGACACAATTGTTTCTCTGTTTCTCATTTTCTTTTCCAGTTTTAAGTCTCTTAATTTCAGAGAGTGTTTTTTGTTTCATGCATGGACGTTCCATAATTCTAATCGGATTAAAAAACAAAACTACGTAAAATATTACTATATATATAATAGAGCGTCGTGTTTCTAGAAGAAAAAGGGTGGCCTTTCAGTGGGCTTATTTTGGTCCATCATCGGAGCCCAAAAAACTTATTAATTATAAATTGATAAGTGTAGTAGTTCACTACTTGCTACAAATCTGTATGAAGTTGCTAAAAAAATAAACGTATATATGAAACTCTCAAATTACCAGTTGTTAGAAAATAGTTGGACTATCTAACAGATATATCGCGATTTCTTGAACGAAAAAAATACTGGCAAAAAGGTCTTTCGATAACGTACAAAACGAGTCCAATATTGATATGCTTTTAACATACGTACGATTTTATAAAAATGTTTACGTTTAATATATATAAAGTATCTAACAAATAACTTTAAAATTTGTGTTAGCTTTACATACACAAAAACATTTAAGCAAAAAAGATAGCTTTTTTTTTTTTTTTTTTTTTTTTTTTTTTTTTCATTAGGCTTGGGAGACACATCTCAAACAAACGGTGTTTATGAGTTTTGTTGTTCTCAGTAATCTTTCCGCATTTTGTTTATGTGTATATCGAGTGCTATTCAACTGGGACACCAACCTTTATAAGACTCCATAAACTTAAACTACCTTCGTCATTCATAAACCGCACATTTCAGAGCCAAAAATAGTAGCCCGCCGCAACGCGGCGGCCGTAGCCCACCTCGTTTTAATAAAAAAGGCTCCATTTTGCATGTTCTCTGTAGACCCCTAAAGGGCTTGAGCCACCATCACTACACCAAAATGAAACATTTGGCACGGGGGAATATTTTGTCACGACAATGTAGTGCCAAATCGCCACCATGGCCCACAACATTTTCAACTAAAAAAGCCAGGCAAAACATCCTGCATTATGGCACGACAATCGAGTACATTTTTTTTTAATTATGAAGCAGTATGGGTCGACAATGTCGACCCAAACTGCCAATATATATATATATATATATATATATATATATATATATATATATATATATATATATATATATTATATATATATTTTATGTAAAAACTTTTTAAAAAACTTTTTATTTAAAAAAAATATTAAAAATGAAGAATTAGGGAAAAAAAATATGGGAAGCAATATGGCACGACAATGTCGTGCCATATTTTACCCCCAAAATTTTGCCAAAAAGGTATAATAAAACATTTTTTTAAAAGAAGTTTGGGTCGACAATGTCGACCCAAACTGTGTTATTATATATATATATATATATATATATATATATATATATATATATATATATATATATATATATATATATATATATATATATATAAATATATATTTTAACTTTTTAAATCAATTTTTATTTTAAAATAAATATTAATTTTTTTTATTTTAAAATAAATATTAAAACTTTTCTACTATATAATTAAAATTAATAACTTTATATTTACAATTAAATACTTTTATAAAATTAAAAAAATATATTTAATCTAAGTACTTTTATTTACGCCTGGTGAGACATTGTGGTTAACACTTGGCCCATGGTTAGGAATTGCATGTGATGTGCGTTGTTGATGTCGTTAGCATTGTATAGAGCTCTATAGTCATCTCGGGTTAATCGTGTGACATCTCGTGTAGAACCATATCATCTCGGCTCATTCGTTAAACATCTCGGCTCGTTTCATACAGACTCAAACGAAACATGCGAGTTAATAAACTGCTTTACGCCTGGTGAGACATTGTGGTTAACACTTGGCCCATGGTTAGGAATTACATGTGATGTGCGTTGTTGATGTCGTTAGCATTGTATAGAACTCGATCTATAGTCATCTCGGCTTATTCGTGTAACATCTCGTGTATAACCATATCATCTCGGCTCATTCGTTAAACATCTCGGCTCGTTTCATACAGACTTAAACGAAACATGCGAGTTAATAAACTGCTTTACGCCTGGTGAGACATTGTGGTTAACACTTGGCCCATGGTTAGGAATTGCATATGATGTGCGTTGTTGATATCGTTAGCATTGTATAGAGCTCGATCTATAGTCATCTCGGCTTATTCGTGTAACATCTCGTGTATAACCATATCATCTCGGCTCATTCGTTAAACATCTCGGCTCGTTTCATACAGACTTAAATGAAACATGCGAGTTAATAAACTGCTTTACGCCTGGTGAGACATTGTGGTTAACACTTGGCCCATGGTTAGGAATTGCATGTGATGTGCGTTGTTGATGTCGTTAGCATTGTATAGAGCTCTATAGTCATCTCGGGTTAATCGTGTGACATCTCGTGTAGAACCATATCATCTCGGCTCATTCGTTAAACATCTCGGCTCGTTTCATACAGACTCAAACGAAACATGCGAGTTAATAAACTGCTTTACGCCTGGTGAGACATTGTGGTTAACACTTGGCCCATGGTTATGAATTGCATGTGATGTGCGTTGTTGATGTCGTTAGCATTGTATAGAGCTCGATCTATATTCATCTCGGCTTATTCGTGTAACATCTCGTGTATAACCATATCATCTCGGCTCATTCGTTAAACATCTCGGCTCGTTTCATACAGACTTAAACGAAACATGCGAGTTAATAAGCTGCTTTACGCTTGGTGAGACATTGTGGTTAACACTTGGCCCATGGTTAGGAATTGCATGTGATGTGCATTGTTGATGTCGTTAGCATTGTATAGAGCTCTACAGTCATCTCGGGTTAATCGTGTGACATCTCGTGTAGAACCATATCATCTCGGCTCATTCGTTAAACATCTCGGCTCGTTTCATACAGACTCAAACGAAACATGCGAGTTAATAAACTGCTTTATGCCTGGTGAGACATTGTGGTTAACACTTGGCCCATGGTTAGGAATTGCATGTGATGTGCGTTGTTGATGTCGTTAGCATTGTATAGAGCTCTATAGTCATCTCGGGTCAATCGTGTGACATCTCGTGTAGAACCATATCATCTCGGCTCGTTTCATACAGACTCAAACGAAACATGCGAGTTAATAAACTGCTTTACGCCTGGTGAGACATTGTGGTTAACACTTGGCCCATGGTTAGGAATTGCATGTGATGTGCGTTGTTTATGTCGTTAGCATTGTATAGAGCTCTATAGTCATCTCGGGTTAATCGTGTGACATCTCGTGTATAACCATATCATCTCGGCTCATTCGTTATGAACTAATTTAAATCATTTTTAATGTATTCATTTATAATTAATTTAAATCATTTTTAATTTATTTAAATAATTTATAACAAATTTAAATCATTTTTAATTTATTTAAATAATTTATAACAAATTTAAATTATTTTTAATTTATTTAATATTAATTATTTTTAATTTATAAGTTAAATGGAAAATAATTAAAAAAAAATACAGTGTGAATTATGGCACGACATTGTCGTGCCAAAGTTTATCACCAAAAAATTTCACTAAAATAAAACAACCCGCCAAAAAAAATATATATAGATGAACAAATTTGGCACGACATTGTCATGCCATTTTGTTCAACAGGAAAAAAAAAGTTAAAGGTGTAAATTTGGCACGACATTTTCGTGCCATTTTGAACAAACACATTGACCTGCTCTTCTCTCTCAAACTTTACCAAATTCATCTTATCACCAAAAAAAAAAAAAACACAGTACACCACTGCTTCTTCATCTACATAACCACCTTCATCATATCACTGCTTCTTCATCACCAAAACCACCTTCAACACCACCACAACCACCTTCATCACCACCTTCTTCTCCACACTTTAACAAAAAAAAAAAAAAAAAAAAGTTCGATCGGTGCCATCTACACCATAGCAACCACCTTCAAAACCACATTGGACACCACCACAACCACCACATTCTTCTTCTTATTGATTAAAAGGTATGGTTTTTTTTTTTTTGTTAACCGTATATATATTTTTTTTCCGTATATGTATTTTTTTTTTTTAATTTTTGTTTGTTTTAAAAGTTATGTTTTATTTTTATTTTGGTTTGTTAAGTAAATTTGTTTTGGTGTAGGACCAGCCGAAAATTGTTTTGGTGTAGATGGCACCACAATCGCCGTGAACCATCATCACACGAGCTCCACCACCACAGCCGCCCCACGTAAAGGTGTTTTTTTTTTATTGTGTTAATGTATTTTGGGACGATGATGAACTCAAATAAGTACATTTTATTACTATCATTTATCCTATTAATTTGACTTGTTTTATTATATTATGTATGAGGATTGATACTTAATCGTTTACTTTTATAATTCTCAGGTAAAAACAAGCATTTGGTGAAACTTGGCGATTTTGGACTAATTATGGAGCAAAACATGCAAGAAGTTAAGAGTCTACTGAAATGGACGAGATCAAGACGAATCTGCTCCAGATGCGCCGCATCTCACTTATTATATACGGCGCATCACTATCAATATTTCACCAGATACGATCCAAGATACAAGAGGACATGCGCCGCATCTATAAATAGAGTTACGCCGCATCTTCTGGCGGTGTACGAATATTCCTGAATATTATAATCTTGGACCCCACGCGAAGTTAAGTCAATGCGCCGCATCTACTTACTAGATGCGCCGCATCTTACCCTCAGACGGAAACTATAAATACCCCAAAGACCAGACGAATTAAGAGTTCCGAAGTTCGACAAAAAAGACCGAAGTACAGAAACCTAGACGAATTCAGTCGAATAGGCAGCACAAGACACACCCGAACGAAGATACAAGAGCTGTAAGAAGGTGCTGCATGTGTTTAATTCATTAAGTAGTTTTGTTTTATTGTGTTAGTAAACTTTAATTCATCAGGATTGATGGCTTGTGTAATGTGACAACGGAAAGATTGCACTCCCTTAAAACTGCTTTCCCATCAATTAAAGTTTATATGTTGATGTCTTTGGTTACTACTTATTAGTGCATTGATAACATCTGTGTTTATTAGTGGCCTGCGCATTTGACTGCGGAAAATAATGTGGCTCCCACGGTTGTTACTAAATTGATCACTTAGGAATAACTTTTAGACATAAGTAATCATTAAGGGTTTACTCGCCGATAAGAATAGGACCAACGAGAAAGGATTAACTACATACACTTCATATAAAACTATCAATAAAACAAGTGACAAACTACTTAATCATCAGGACAGATCTTCTTATTGTCTCAAGTATTTATCTGTGTACGTGTGTGCTATTCGCTGATTCGTGCCTATTGGTTTAGTTTATTATTTAATTGCAACCAAATCGTGCCAGTCTCTCAGGCTGAACCCCCTTGCGTTAGAATATTAAAATACTGATTAGAATAACGAGATAATACGTTCCACTCTTAGTGATCGACACTCTACTTACCATTATATTCATACTGACCGGGTACACTGCTCGTTAAGTGTGTGTGTTATTGATAAGTCGGCTAAATATAAATTTAAAACTTGAGTAGGCATTAATACTGCTAAACCGCAACGACACATCGCACGCATCAAGTTTTTGGCGCCGCTGCCGGGGAGTGAATTGTTATTATCTGTTAATTTGATTAGTATTTTAATTAGGTTTTTCTTTTTAATTTTTAATCTAACCGCTAACCGTGTTGTGTATTAGATTAATTTGCATTCATTGTATTATTTTGCATATTTTCTGTTTTGTGTGTTTTTATTTTTGTTTGTTTTCGTTTGTGTTTTTATTAGTTTTTATTTTTTATTTTTCGTATTTTCTGTGTTCTGCTATCGTTGTACTGAGCTAATATAAACGATACGGCGCATCTGATTTCTCAGATACGGCGTATTGCGTTTAATTTTTATAAAATGCAACGCGTTTAATAAATTCGATACGACGCATCTTTCCCCAAGATACGGCGTATCTGTTTTTGATAAGAAATTTTTTCTAAGCGATAACGCCATACGACGCATCTGCTTTAGCAGATACGGCGTATCTATTATTTTAATTAAAAACAGTTTTCGAATTATTAAACAGATACGACGCATCGATCTCTGTCGATACGGCGTATCTTCTGAATCAAAAATCTTGTATTTTGAAACGTAACGAAAATACGGCGCATTAACTTTTGTTAATACGACGCATTTAATTTTAATAAATATACGTTGATTTTTGATAATTTTAACTGATACGACGCATTCTAAATTTCTAAGCGGCGTATCTATTTTCTGAATAAAAGTCTGATTAAATTTTAACGTTATAAGATACGGCGTATCCATTATTTTTTGGATACGGCGCATCGTCAGCTGATATCAGCAACTTTTATTTTACTTTGATTGTTTCACTCTTCTTTTGCACGAGTAAGTTTTATTTCAGGAAGATGGACGATCCGGATATTACAATGGAAGAATACTTGTTACTGGAAATGGTTAAGTCAAAGAATGAAAGAAATAGGTTGCCGTTTCAACACACTTGGTGTATGTCAAATGATGATGATGAAGATTCATATACCATGAAACCAATTCCGGCAATTGTTATTGATAGTACTTTTTCTCCGGAGATTGCACAAGATGATGTGTATACGGAACCTTACGTTGAAGAATATTCTGCAATCGTATTACCACCATTAGTCAATCCATCGGATGAAGATGAAAAGTATTCTAATTTTGATTTTGAACCATTTGACGCCATAGTTTATGATGACATACCTCAACCAGATTTTGACCCAACGAGGAATTTTGAAGAAATCTGGGATTACTTATTTAAGAATGAAATTCGGGACGATGCTGAAATTGCAAGACCACTAGTTGAAGATGGAGATTCACAAGATGAATTGGAGTCACTTACAACGCAAAGTGGTACAAATTTATTTAATATTATTAATCCCGTTACTAATAATCTTGCTAGTTTTCCTAAACAGGTTGCAAAACAAAAGAATGATGAGGTCAAATTTATTACACAACCTATTGAAGCACATGAAGCACCTGTACTCAACCCGTATTTGGTGGAGCTCGAGGAAGAATTTGGTGATGAGCTCTTAAACATTGCTATGATTGATGAAGATGATGGTCTCGACCCTATGAAGTATATAGAGGAACTCGAACTTTTACTTGCCAAAGACCCTTTCTCATCTTCTGCGGAAGTCAAGGGACGCCTTACTACCAAAGAGACTAACCTAGAAGAAAGGAGACTCATTTTTCCTCAACACACTACTCTTTCAGATGTAATGGTCAAGTCATCCAATTTATCAACCAAACCGGGTAAGAATAGGGAAAATATACGTATATTGCCAAGGTATGATCTTTATGTATTTCTTCCATCTTTAATAGCAAATTTACACTCTTTTCGTGTTTATTGCTACTATCACCCGCACTTGATCCCAAGTGGGGGAACAACACCATATTACACAGTAAATAAGGGTGGAGTCAGGCTCGTGACTCGAACAAAAACAAGCGCTTCGTGGGAGGCAACCCATGCTTATCTTTTATTTTATTTTCTGATTTTGTATTGAGTCTGTCAGGCCCGCAGAAGATACGGCGCATCTCAATCCTGAGATGCGACGCATCTCCTGCACTGGTCATATCTTACTTTATTTTCTGCATTTTTTATTTTCGACTTTAAAACTTTTTATCAGTTTATTTTAATGCGGCGCATCCCTGGTTAAGGATGCGGCGCATCTTCTATTCTGATCTGTATTTATTCCAGGCTCGATACGGCGTATCTTCTTCCATAAGATACGGCGTATCGACTGACCTGATGATTTTCATTTTAATTTTTTAAGTTTTATTTTTGCTAACTACTAATGTATTATGCAAGTTTGAACCTTTCTTAATTTAGGTGTGTTTAAAGTCTTGGTGGTATTATAGATTCCTGCATTTCCTGTGGATACATCAAATATGAAGCTTAAACGTTCTTATCCACAAGAAAGATGATTTTTGCTCTTATACAAATGGAGGATCATACCGAGCAAATCTCAGGGGAGTTTTTCTGTTCTAATTCTTTTATTTTCCAGTTTTTAACCTTTGATACAAACAACAAGGACGTTGTTTAACTTAAGTGGGGGGATTGGAGAATTAGAACACTTACTTGTCCTAAACTTTTCAAAAATTATGCTTAAAATGTGCTTAATATATCAAAATTTAAAATTTTTAGCATGTTTTTGTTTAAGATCTAAGTTGCATAGCTGCACACATGACGTTATTTTCAAAAATTGTGATTTTTCAAAATTCACAAATCTATGAGTGTGCCGGTGACTTGTAAACTTTAGAACTTGGCTTGTATACTATTCGAGACCACCATAATAAGTATTATTTATATAATTGGAATGACTTGTCTAAATTGGTAAATTTCTAGGATTACACCCAAAAAGCCTATTATATGTCTTGTGTTATTAGCTAACTACACTGGTTAGTTAACCCCCGTATAAACCCTTTTGTTACTCTCACTTTTAGAGTAAGATACCCCTAGAAAAACACTCAGAGCCATTCTTTTCGTTTCTTACACCTTTGTTAAAATGGTTCGTTACACCCTTACACCTTAGCCTACCCTATAGATTAGAATCCGTGGTTGGTTAATTGCTTTAGGCAAAGTGTGTTTCCTTACATTACCTGTGTTCGCGTGCGTAATTCATTATCTATGGTTAGGTCGGGAAATTGCACAATGCAATTGGAGTGAAAGTAAATATTGTATATCTTTGAGTTTATTTTTCGTGTGTTTACTACTTTCACTATTACCGTTATTTCTGAAGTTATGAAAAATATGGAAAAATTATCCAGAATTATCATTATAGTGATGTGGTAAAATTTTACACATCTATGTTTATGTTTCAAGTTTAAAAAAAAAAAAAAAAAAAAAAAAAAAAAAAAAAAAAATCGAAAAAAAAATAGAAAAGAAAAAGAAGAAAGTTGGAAGTTTGTTAAACCAACAATGTAAAGTTATGTAAGTGGTTCATATGGCCACTAATTGTTGTACTATATCTATGGATTGAATGGGAGTTGGCAGTTATGGGAACGCCAACTAAGGTTTATTCTTTGATTGAGATCTTGTTGAGTATAATTCGTGTCTACCTAAAGCGTGTGTTTCAAGTGTTAAAGTGTGAGTTATTCAATGATATGAGTCTTATTCATGGGATGGTTGGGTTAGTGATTAACCACACTTAGGATTTTAATTTATTTGTTTTGTTTATTTTTCATTTTACACCAATATATATCCCAAATATTATCCATACCCTATTATTCTTTATCCAACCAAACCTTTGATTTATTAAGATTAGGGATTTGAGCAATCTTAAGTATCGTAGTCGTGGATTCGGCTTTGTATTTATGATTTTGTCGCCCTTTTTGATATATTATTATTGGTGAAGTTTGGACCTATCTTTAGCCTATTCGAGTTAAGGATTTGAGCAATTGCAAGTATCGTGTTCGTGGATTCGATCATGTATTTGTGATTTTGTCGCCTTTTCTGGAATTTGAGATCGATAGAGATTAAGAATAATTAACCCTTAAACCTCAAAACCCTTTTTACCTCTTTAGACTTGTTATTCCTTGGCTTTAGTGGGGGAGATGTGTATACTTGCCAAGCTTATGATAGAATATTCGTCGCGACTGGACAGTTAAACGATTAGATTTGCTTTTATCAAATTATTTTATTTTACTTCTAATTCGTTAAGTGTTTAGTTGTGTGATTATGACAAAAATGAATACATGCTTAAATATAAAAATAAATCCTAATATCTTTTAGGATACATTTTCATAAGATTAATTATAAGGTTTACTTGGGGACAAGTAAAGTTCAAGTGGGGGGATATTTGATGAACTCAAATAAGTACATTTTATTACTATCATTTATCCCATTAATTTGACTTGTTTTATTATATTATGTATGAGGATTGATACTTAATCGTTTACTTTTGTAATTCTCAGGTAAAAACAAGCATTTGGTGAAACTTGGCGATTTTGGACTAATTATGGAGCAAAACATGCAAGAAGTTAAGAGTCTACTGAAATGGACGAGATCAAGACGAATCTGCTCCAGATGCGCCGCATCTCACTTATTATATACAGCGCATCACTATCAATATTTCACCAGATACGATCCAAGATACAAGAGGACATGCGCCGCATCTATAAATAGAGTTACGCCGCATCTTCTGGCGGTGTACGAATATTCCTGAATATTATAATCTTGGACCCCACGCGAAGTTAAGTCAATGCGCCGCATCTATTTACTAGATGCGCCGCATCTTACCCTCAGACAGAAACTATAAATACCCCAAAGACCAGACGAATTAAGAGTTCCGAAGTTCGACAAAAAAGACCGAAGTACAGAAACCTAGGACGAATTCAGTCGAATAGGCAGCACAAGACACACCCGAACGAAGATACAAGAGCTGTAAGAAGGTGCTGCATGTGTTTAATTCATTAAGTAGTTTTGTTTTATTGTGTTAGTAAACTTTAATTCATCAGGATTGATGGCTTGTGTAATGTGACAACGGAAAGATTGCACTCCCTTAAAACTGCTTTCCCATCAATTAAAGTTTATATGTTGATGTCTTTGGTTACTACTTATTAGTGCATTGATAACCTCTGTGTTTATTAGTGGCCTGCGCATTTGACTGCGGAAAATAATGTGGCTCCCACGGTTGTTACTAAATTGATCACTTAGGAATAACTTTTAGACATAAGTAATCATTAAGGGTTTACTCGCCGATAAGAACAGGACCAACGAGAAAGGATTAACTACATACACTTCATATAAAGCTATCAATAAAACAAGTGACAAACTACTTAATCATAAGGACAGATATTCTTATTGTCTCAAGTATTTATCTGTGTACGTGTGTGTTATTCGCTGATTCATACCTATTGGTTTATTTTATTATTTAATTGCAACCAAATCGTGCTAGTCTCTCAGGCTGAACCCCCTTGCGTTAGAATATTAAAATACTGATTAGAATAACGAGATAATACGTTCCACTCTTAGTGATCGACACTCTACTTACCGTTATATTCATACTGACCGGGTACACTGCTCGTTAAGTGTGTGTGTTATTGATAAGTCGGCTAAATATAAATTTAAAACTTGAGTAGGCATTAATACTACTAAACCGCAACGACACATCGCACGCATCAGACGACAATGTCGTCGTTAAAGTTTTTTATTAATTAATTTGGTTAATTTAAGTTTGGTTATTTAATTTAGGTTGTTTATTTTACGAGATTGTCGCGGGACAGCCGGGTCGGGACAGCAGTCTTTCCTCTTTTTCTCTTTCTTCTCTTCGTTTACTTCAGCCGTGAGCTAGGTATATAATTTAATTCCTTTGATGGTTGCGTTTTGATGAGGCGAAAAGTGTACCACTTTTAAGGGGTCATTTAAGCTTTAAATCGTATTTATTTGATCAAATATTGCCCTAAATCGTTCCTTTTGTCATTTTAGGTACTTTTGAGGAGAAATCTGGAAAAGGAGGCATTTTGGACGTTTTTGGAGCATTAAAGTGAAGAAAACGGCAAAGTCTCAAAAATCGGCTAAAAGTTACTCTTGACGGCGTCAGACTTTACTCTGGACGGCGTCATGCCTTGGCAAGAAAAGTTGGACGTGAAATTTACTCATGACGGGCCAGTGAAAATAGCATGTGAATTCTGACGGCGTCACGCTTTAACTTGATCGAGGGCGTCACGGCTTAAATCATAAGGGGACGGCGTCACGTTCATGTTTCGACGGCGTCAAGCCTTGATAAGCCAGAATGGATTTTTGAAGAGCTAAAGAGGGACGACGTCAAGATGGTCATCCGGGAACCCTAAAAGCGGCGAGGTGACGGCGTCACACTCCATAAGGTGACGCCGTCAGATCCAAAAATCTATATATAGTTTTCTAATTTTTTGTCATTAGGGAGAGCTTAGTGTGTGGAATTTTGGGAGAAAACCCTAGGACGAATTCAGCTTCTTTTTCAAGGCTTTTTGCCTTGAGATCTTCCATGTTTCATTGAAAGATAAGTTATCAATTAATCATTCAATATGTCTATGTGTTGTTTGATTCTATCTTATTCTTGTCTTTTGTTTAACATGTTAGGCTAAATTTATCTTGTGTTTGCTTAGATCTAATGAAACCTAGCTATTGATTATTGGTTGTTAGTGTGTTATTAGTTGTATTGGATGATTGTTTATCTATGTTAGGCTTAAGAAAACTGGCTAACTTCCTATTCGGTAACTTGCTTGAACGTCTTAAGAAACATGAACCAAACGCGTACTAAAGGTTTTTATGGTTGTATTTAATGCACAAGCGAATTCTAGTGATCCCATGTTAGGAGCTTCCTAGCCGGCTCGACATAGGAGTGAAGTAGGAGCTTGTAGAGTTGGGGAAGTAAGTACGCCACCCCACGAATGGTATTAAGGAATACACCCGTCATCCACGCAACTAATACACACTAATTAACCGGTAAAAGATAGTTAGGGAGTAAGGAAATCTAAGTAAACACATTTCTCTACACATAAGTTTCTCACCACATTTTCATTTCAGTTATTTTATTTTATTTGCATTCGTAGTAATTTGGGTTAGTTGACTAGCAACTAATTCCGCCCACTCCTTCAAAACCGAGATTTTACTTGCTTTCATAAAAACTATAAAAACATAAAAAGAATCTTCCTCAACCCTTAGACCTAATTAGAGTAGCCTTTCACACCTAACGAACACTATTCCCTGTGGAGAACGATCAATCCCCCGTACTTACCACTACACTATACTACATCGGTCAGGTACACTGCCTGGTGGGGTTGTAAGCCTCTTGAGATCCCTCGAGAGGTAAAACCTGTTGTAAGGTTACAAAACCACGCAATCAAGTTTTTGGCGCCGCTGCCGGGGAATAGTTATTGTTTAGGTTGAATTTTTATTTCTATTAGGTCTACTCACTAGATTCCTTTCTAGTGAGATTTTTATTTTATTTTTCTAGGTTTTCTTTAGTCTATCTATTTTCTTCGTGTCTTTGTTCGTAACCATTACCGTCCGACATCATGGAAGATGGTAATATCCTTAACCACAACAACCCACCACCACAACAACCACCACCACCTCCTAGAGCCCGTACTTTAGGAGAGTATTCCCGTCCTAGCCACCATGGCTATCGAAACACCATTGAGCTCACTCAAGGAGCCAATATCACACCCTTGCGATCCGACACCATCCGGTTGGTGCAAAGCGGATGCGCATTCCATGGACTTCGTTCTGAAGATCCTAATCAACATCTCAAGGACTTTCTTAAAATCGTTGATTCTATAGACCTTGATGTTGCCACTCGAGAGACGACCCGATTGCGTCTCTTCCAATTCTCTTTGCGGGACCAAGCTAGTCAGTGGCTAGAACGTCAACCCGCAGGATCCATCACCTCTTGGGATGATCTCACCACTCGTTTCCTTGCTCAGTTTTTCCCACCGGGAAGAACTACCAAGCTAAGGAATGATATCTTGATGTTCCAACAACGTCAAGGCGAAACTCTCTACGAGGCATGGACTCGATTCAAGGACTTACTCCAAAAAGTCCCTCACCATGGCATAGAACTTTGGCTCCAAGTCCAAATCTTCTATGACCATATCAATCTCTTCACGAGGCAAACCATTGACCAATCGGCCGGTGGCAAGCTACGTGATCTAAGTGCGGAACAATCATGGGCTCTCCTAGAGGATCTTGCTCTTTATGACAACGAAAGTTGGAGTGATCCCCGTGATTTGAATAAAACGGTCAAGGCAATATCTTTGCCTTCGAATAATTCAAGCACTTCCGACCGTAGGATCATAGAACTTGAAGACCAAGTCAAGTTTCTCATGAAATCTTACGAGTCTCCTAAACCTTCAAGCCAAGTGAACAAAATCACTTCTTCATGTGAATTATGTAGTGGTCCCCACGACACTCGTGATTGCATGGAACTCCCCGAACAAGCTTTTGTGGACTACGCATCCTCGCGTACCGACGGAGCGGGAGACAAGTGGTACACTTTCAAACCCGAGCCAAACCATTATGGTGATTCATACAACCCCTCATGGAAAAATCACCCGAACCTTAGGTGGAAACAAAACCAAAACACACAACAAACCAATTCTTCCAACCCACCTAATCGTTTCCAATCAAGCGGTTCCAACTCGAACCGTACTTTCAACAACAATCCTTCCGGCAATGGTAGTACCAATAACTTTGAAGGATTGATGTCTCAATTTATGGCATCTCAAGAAGCTCGTTTAGCCAAGTTTGAAGCCGAATTCAAACAACAACAAACGGAGATGACCAATAAAATTGACAACTTGTTGAAAGCTCTCCATAACCAAGTGTTATCACCTCCACATAAGGACGCTAGGAACACAAATAGCGGACCCCAAGTAAAAGACCCCTCTTCATCCAAACACGTCCACTTTGTCAACATTGTCACTATTAAACCAATTGATAGGAATGAGGATAATAGTGAACCTAAGGATGAGGATAAGAAAGTCGAGGTTGATAAGGAAGTTAGGACAAGTGAGATTGAAGAAGTAGATGATGATGAGGACTACTTCAATAGGTTACCCACTAAGGAAGAGCGCGCATATCATACAAACTTATTCGATGACCCCGAGGCACCATACTTCCTAGGTAGACCAATCATAGAAATAGGCGACCCTTCTAATCTCAACATACCATGCAACATCGGACATTTGCATGTGTGGAAAGCCTACATCGACCTTAGATCACCCATAAACATCATGACTAGAGCCCACTACAACTTGATAATGAAGAATCAACTTGGGTATAGGATGTTCCCTGACAAGGGTTGGATGAGTAACTTCACGGGAAGAGTTAAGGGATTACCGGTTTATGTAGGAAACTTCACCTATGTCACCGACTTTGTAATTGTAGAAGATATCCGCCCAATAGTCGATGCATCCCTGACTCAAGTGGTTTTTGGAAAACCATTTGTTGAGGTCTCTAGAATGACTTATGAACCTTCCTTAGGGATAGTTAGATTTAAGGATGAGACCGATGAAGTAAGCTACCAAATGCCATATAAGATAGAACAATTCCAACACTTGTCAAATGTTGAGAAGGAGCTCAAGCAAGCGGTCTACTATAGGAATGATGAGGATAGAAGTAAAGGAGTAGACTATGTTATGGAAAGGATATTCGGTTTCTACAAGGATTGTTTGAAATTAGGACCGGAATATAAAACCGGGAAGGAGGATGGCCTAGGAACCGTGACCGATGATGGAGTCACGTAATGTACGTGACTTTGAGTCTAGCTACAAGACTCGTTAATAAAGAAAAGCGCTTCTTGGGAGGCAACCCAAGCTTTATTTGTTTTATTTGCTTTGTGTGTTTATTTATTTGTTTGTTTGATTTTATTTGTTTCCGTATGTGTGTTTAATTTTTATCATTATTGATTCATGTTCAAAACTAAATTGTGAAAATGCTTTATGTTGTTTTTAACTTCGTCTTAACTACATATAAAGGTATTTTGCAAAAGATAAGTGTAAGGGAAATCTAAATCGGTTTGTTAGAACACAAATTAACATGAATCGTAATAATAATAAATTAGCATACATATTAGTAGTTGTTTGAGTCAAATGCTTGTATCGAGTCATAATGATGTTTTGCAGGATTTCCAGGAAGTAAGGTAAAGGTTTTACCAGAAATTTTCCGGAAACTTAAAATGAAAATTTTTGTCAGGTCATTTCTGACGGCGTCAGGGGTTATAACCTGACGGCGTCAGATTTAATTTCCAGAAATTTTTGAAAGTTTTGTTTTTAGAAAAGTTTTTATTAAAATCTCCAACTTATAATCTCCAGGAATCTGCAAAATTATCATTCCACAAGCATTATATCCTTATATATAGATTTTATCCCGCCGATGTTATGCAGGTTTTCGTGTTTGTTTTCTCAGGTTTAACGGGTTATTTTGGACAAGGAAATGTTTTTGGATCAAGCTCGTGGCGATGCATTAGTCATGGAGCTTCAACATTCTCTTTGGAGGAAGATCTAACCGTGTAATTTCATTATCCACCGAGCGAATCAGGGGAGTATTTGATTTCATTCTTTTACTTTTTGCTTTTACATCTTATTATTTGAACATTGGGGACAATGTTCATCTTAAGTGTAAGGGGAGGGTAAAAGTACGATTTTAGAGAATACAATTGCGCTTGATTTTTGTTTGTTTGATGGTAGATGTGTAATAAAACTGAGAGAAATACTTGTTAAGGTAATTTTAGTGCCAAATTTAAAATTTTTTACAACATATAGGAGTGAAACTTTGATCTTAATGAGCGTCTCACGGATAGGAGTTATATAACTAGCACAAAAACCGTACCACTAAAAAATTTTCCACCCCCAAATATGTGAGGTTCGCTCCTAGAATTGGTAGGAAAAGCATTTATGCTATGATGTGTGTACCGGTAGCACTTAGATTCTAGAACTTGCGTTAGGACCATTCCAAGGCCACAAGTGAGACTACATTCGTGTAGTTAGATTTACTACATGATAAGAGGCATTAGGATTAACCCATTGTTTTACACCTGTGTTTTTGTTATAATTACATTGGCTACATTAGTCAAGTAATTCTCCCACACCCTTTGCGTTGTACTCATTTTTAGTACACGATACCCCTAGTACACCCCTCAGAGCCTATCTTTTCGTTTCGACCTTTAAGCATTTTACTTAAAGGAAGAATTTGTTACACCCCACTAAAATGTACACCCAAATCGCCTTAGCCTACCTTGTATGCACTCATTTTTAGTGCATTATTGTGACAACATTTGTTTAAACCCAAGTTAATTATCTAGTTGATTACATGGTTGCTAAGTCGAGTCATATCCTTGTACATATTGTTTTGGGACGATTGGGACTCATGGGTAAAGTACTAGTGTAATGGAGTAATGGGGAAGAACATCATTTATTACCCCCATATGTGCTAAATGTTTTAAAAGTACTCCAAGTTTTTTAATTATCTTAATTCGAGTCATTAGATTAGTATTTGTAAAGTTATGTAAAAATTCAAGTGTAAGGGGGATGCAATGCCCCTATGATGTATTATTTTGGATGGTAGGGCAAAAGTGTATGTCAAAAAAAAAAAAAAAAAAAAAAAAAAAAAAAAAAAAAAAAAAAAAGAAAAATAGAAAAAACATACGGACTACCATCCCGTTTTATTTTATGTTTATTTTATGTTTTTGTTATTTTATCATTAGCTTAAGATCGAGTCTAGTCTTGGCTTAGCAACATTGTATAGTACATGTAATTGATCAAGATTTTTAACTCGCCACCAGTAAAATATCCCGTATCCAACAAAACCGTGTTTTTCCTTTTCCCTACACCTTACGTTATAACCCCATTTAAAAGCCCTCTTTGATAGTTTATCTTAGGTGCTTACGCCTAGTGGAGGAGGTTTTCGATCCTTTCCCAAGCCTATGGTAATCTATTTGCTATGACAGGTAGTGAGAGATATTATCCGTTTTCATTTATGAGATTTATTTTGATGACACTTGAGAGATGTGAGTATCTAAACACTACTTGTGAGGTGCTAGTTTATAATCTCCGTGCTTATTATGATTGAAGTGGAACGAATATTTGTTGTAATTACTTTTATGTTAGCATTAAATGACCCCTAACTTGTATTTTGATTAGAATAAAAGCGCATTTGCTTGAGGACAAGCAAATCTCAAGTGTAAGGGTATTTGATGAGGCGAAAAGTGTACCGCTTTTAAGGGGTCATTTAAGCTTTAAATCGTATTTATTTGATCAAATATTGCCCTAAATCGTTCCTTTTGTCATTTTAGGTACTTTTGAGGAGAAATCTGGAAAAGGAGGCATTTTGGACGTTTTTGGAGCATTAAAGTGAAGAAAACGGCAAAGTCTCAAAAATCGGCTAAAAGTTACTCTTGACGGCGTCAGACTTTACTCTGGACGGCGTCATGCCTTGGCAAGAAAAGTTGGACGTGAAATTTACTCATGACGGGCCAGTGAAAATAGCATGTGAATTCTGACGGCGTCACGCTTTAACTTGATCGAGGGCGTCACGGCTTAAATCATAAGGGGACGGCGTCACGTTCATGTTTCGACGGCGTCAAGCCTTGATAAGCCAGAATGGATTTTTGAAGAGCTAAAGAGGGACGGCGTCAAGATGGTCATCCGGGAACCCTAAAAGCGGCGAGGTGACGGCGTCACACTCCATAAGGTGACGCCGTCAGATCCAAAAATCTATATATAGTTTTCTAATTTTTTGTCATTAGGGAGAGCTTAGTGTGTGGAATTTTGGGAGAAAACCCTAGGACGAATTCAGCTTCTTTTTCAAGGCTTTTTGCCTTGAGATCTTCCATGTTTCATTGAAAGATAAGTTATCAATTAATCATTCAATATGTCTATGTGTTGTTTGATTCTATCTTATTCTTGTCTTTTGTTTAACATGTTAGGCTAAATTTATCTTGTGTTTGCTTAGATCTAATGAAACCTAGCTATTGATTATTGGTTGTTAGTGTGTTATTAGTTGTATTGGATGATTGTTTATCTATGTTAGGCTTAAGAAAACTGGCTAACTTCCTATTCGGTAACTTGCTTGAACGTCTTAAGAAACATGAACCAAACGCGTACTAAAGGTTTTTATGGTTGTATTTAATGCACAAGCGAATTCTAGTGATCCCATGTTAGGAGCTTCCTAGCCGGCTCGACATAGGAGTGAAGTAGGAGCTTGTAGAGTTGGGGAAGTAAGTACGCCACCCCACGAATGGTATTAAGGAATACACCCGTCATCCACGCAACTAATACACACTAATTAACCGGTAAAAGATAGTTAGGGAGTAAGGAAATCTAAGTAAACACATTTCTCTACACATAAGTTTCTCACCACATTTTCATTTCAGTTATTTTATTTTATTTGCATTCGTAGTAATTTGGGTTAGTTGACTAGCAACTAATTCTGCCCACTCCTTCAAAACCGAGATTTTACTTGCTTTCATAAAAACTATAAAAACATAAAAAGAATCTTCCTCAACCCTTAGACCTAATTAGAGTAGCTTTTCACACCTAACGAACACTATTCCCTGTGGAGAACGATCAATCCCCCGTACTTACCACTACACTATACTACATCGGTCAGGTACACTGCCTGGTGGGGTTGTAAGCCTCTTGAGATCCCTCGAGAGGTAAAACCTGTTGTAAGGTTACAAAACCACGCAATCACGTTTTTTTAGTAAAATGCGTTTGGTTAGTAATTGGAGTGTGTTTGGTAATATGTGAATGTGAGATACATGCTTTTTTCCACTTTCTTGTTTCTATCAGTTAATAATTGGAGTGTGTGTGGTTATATATGAAGTAATGAACACTGTGAATATGTCGTTTAGTTAGTATGCTATTGTGATTGTCAAAATAATTTCGTTGTTATTATATATGTTTATGTCATTCATTGATTGACATAGTATGATATTGTGAATATGTCGTTTAGTTAGTATGCTATTGTGATTGTTAGACTTATGTGACTTTTTTTAGGATTTTAGGGATTAATTTCGGACAACCCCCATCTGGAATTAATCATCCTATAGAAAACCCGTCCGAAATTAATTTATTAGAAATTAATTTCGGAAAGTCCCCTGTTTGGGACTGCTTTTTGAATGTTTTGTCTCATTTAGGATATGGATGCGTATAACTGTTTTACTATTTGAGAGAAATTCGACAGTATTTCCCTTTCACTCCTACGAATATGTCTTTAATGCACATATTTGGGGAGTTGAGGGGAAATGCTGTCGATTTTTTTTCAAATAGTAAATCAGTTATACGCATTCATATATGAGACGAGGAATTCAAAGAGTGGGTTATGATTGCCTTCCATAGTTGCACTAGGTAATCAAAACAGATCATAATTACGCCTTTTCATGTTTGAATGTGTTTATTTGCATATGTATATATATGTATGTTCATTTATTTGAAACTGTTTTTTTGCAACGCAGTCATGACAATTGATAAGACTTGGACCACTATAGCCAACCGTAATTCCCCTGAATTTTTAGATGGTCTTTTTGCATTCATCGAGTATTGTGAGCCATTCTTACACCCCATCACAAAAAAGATTCTTTGCCCATGTGTTCGTTGTGGTAACGCTTGGAATAAACCGCATACTCTCAAAACTCTTGAGTCACACATTTCACAATACGGGTTTGACACAAGTTATACCACTTGGATCTATCACGGTGAACCGCTTCCTCTACCCGTAGTAAACAACACACCACAACCACCTTCACCTGAACACATTGACATGGATGCATTCTTCCAAGATATTTCTGCAAATAATGACCCAACTCCACCATCTCAAACGACAGGTTCTCTACCAGCACAAACAACAGGTTCTCAACCAGCTCAAACAACGTGTCCTAACATTAATAACAAGTACAAAGAGTTACTTGCTAGGTCCACCCAAATGTTGGGTCCAAATTGTGATATGACAGCACTGAACTTTATGTCAGAGCTTTCGCACATCAAGGTATTATGTAAAATACCTGATAAAGGGTTTAACATGATTCTAGATCTTTTGCAAAAGGCATGCCCCCCTAAGAATGGATTCAACTTCCCACCGTCATACAATGAAATCAAAAAGACATACAAAGATATCGGGTTAGGATACGAATCGATCCATGCTTGTATAAATGATTGTTTTTTATTTTGGGGATCGGATGAGAACAAAAGTTTGCAAAACTGTCCAATCTGCAACGCGAGTAGATGGAAAAACCTAAAGAAAAAGGGGAGGAAAGTTGCCAACAAGGTGTTGCGTTACTTTCCGTTAACACCTAGACTACAACGCATGTTCAACACAAAACACATCGCAAATTGGATGACTTGGCATGTTACTGGACAGTCTAAAGAAAACGGCAAGATGAATCACCCGTGTGATGGTAAATGATGCGTGCGTGCGAGTGCTCTAATTTATACCCACGGTATGTCGTTGTGGTTTTAGCAGTATTCAAGTTTTAAATTTATATTTAGCCGACTTATCAATAACACACACACTTTAACGAGCAGTGTACCCGGTCAGTATGTATATAATGGTAAGTAGAGTGTCGATCACTAAGAGTGGAACGTATTATCTAGTTATTCTAATCAGTATTTTAATATCTTAAGTTAGCTATACAACCTAATTTAACGCAAGGGGGTTCAGCCTGAGAGACTGGCACGATTTGGTTGCAATTAAATAATAAACTAAACCAATAGGCACGAATCAGCGAATAGCACACACGTACACAGATAAATACTCGAGACAATAAGAAGACCTGTCCTGATAGTTAAGTAGCTTGTCACTTGTTTTATTGCTAGTTTTATATGAAGTGTATAGTTCGATGCAACGCACCAAGATTAAGTCCTTTCTCGTTGGTTCTAATCTTATCGGCGAGTAAACCCTTAATGATTACTTATGACTACCCTATTTATCTTTCTTCCTACTTTTCTACAGACGATAGAATGCATAGGCTATCTAATAAATAGGCGAGGGCAGAGGCATGGCGACCCGATCAACGCTCAGCTAGACACAGAGGTTATCAATGCACTAATAAAAGTCACCAAAGACATCAACATATAAACTTTAATTGATGGGAAAGCAATATTAAAGGGAGTGCAATCTTTCCGTTGTCACATTACACAAGCCACCAATCCTGATGAATTAAAGTTTACTAACACAATAAAACAAAACTACTTAATGAATTAAACACATGCAGGACCTTCTTACAGCTCTTGTATCTTCGTTCAAGGTGTGTCTTGTGCTGCTACTTTGACTAAATTCGTCCTAGGGTTTCTGTACTTCGGTCTTCTAAAACTGTCGAACTAGGGCTCTTGAATACGTCTGGTCTTGGGGTATTTATAGTTTCTGTCTGAGGGTAAGATGCGGCGCATCTAATAAGTAGATGCGGCGCATTGACTTAACTTCGCGTGGGGTCCAAGATTAATATATTCAGGAATATTCGTACACCGCCAGAAGATGCGGTGTAACTCCATTTATAGATGCGGCGCATGTCCTCTTGTATCTTGGATCGTATCTTGTGAAATCTTGATAGTGATGCGCCGTATGTAATAAGTAAGATGCGGCGCATCTGGAGCAGAATGTCTTGATCTTGTACATTTCAGTAGACTCTTAACTTCTTGCTTGTTTTGCTCCATAATTAGTCCAAAATCGCCAAGTTTCACAAAATGCTTGTTTTTACCAGAGAATTACAAAAGTAAATGATTAAGTATCAATTCTCATACATAATATAATAAAACAAGTCAAATAAATAGGATAAATGATAGTAATAAAATGTACTTATTTGAGTTCATCAAATATCCCCCCACTTGAACTTTACTTGTCCCCAAGTAAACCTTAGAATTAATCTTATGAAAATGTATCCTAAAAGATATTAGGATTTATTTTTATATTTAAGCATGTATTCATTTTTGTCATAATTACACAACCAAACACTTAACGAATTAGAAGTAAAATAAAATAATTTGATAAAAGCAAATCTAATCGTTTAACTGTCCAGTCGTGACGAATATTCTATCATAAGCTTGGCAAGTATACACATCTCCCCCACTAAAGCCAAGGAATAACAAGTCTAAAGCGGTAAAAAGGGTTCGTAGGCTTAAGGGTTAATCATTCTCCTTAATCTCTATCGATCTCAAATTCCAGAAAAGGCGACAAAATCACAAATAAATGATCGAATCCACGAACACGATACTTGCAATTGCTCAAATCCTTAACTCGAATAGGCTAAAGATAGGACCAAGTAATCTTTACCAATAATATTATATCAAAAAGGGCGACAAAATCATAAATACATAGCCGAATCCACGACTACGATACTTAAGATTGCTCAAATCTCTAATCTCAATAAATCAAAGGTTTGGATAAAGAATAATATAGGGTATGGATAATATTTGGGATATAAATTGGTGTAAAATGAAAAATAAACAAAACAGATAAATTAAATCCTAAGTGTGGTTAATCACTAACCCAACCATCCCATGAATAAGACTCATATCATAGAATAACTCACGCTTTAACACTTGAAACACACGCTTTAGGTAGACACGAATTATACTCAACAAGATCTTAATCAAAGAATAAACCTTAGTTGGTGTTCCCATAACTGCCAACTCCCATTCAATCCATAGATATAATATACAACAACTAGTGGTGATATCGACTACTTAATACAAAACTTTACATAAGTTGGTTAAAACAAACTTCCAACTCTTCTTTTTTTTCTTTTTCTTTTCTATTTTTTCGATTATTTTTTTTTTTTTTTTTTTTTTTTTTTTTTTTTTTTTTGATAACATAAACATAGATGTGTAAAATTTCACCACATCACTATAATGATAATTCTGGATAATTTTTCCATACTTTTCATGACTTCAGAAATAACGGTAATAGTGAAAGTAGTAAACACACGAAAAATAAACTCAAAGATATACAATATTTACTTTCACTCCAATTGCATTGTGCAATTTCCCGACCTAACCATAGATAATGAATTACGCACGCGAACACAGGTAATGTAAGGAAACACACTTTGCCTAAAGCAATTAACCACGGATTTTAATCTACAGGGTAGGCTAAGGTGTAAGGGTGTAACGAAACATTATAACAAGGGGGTAAGAAACGAAAGGAATGGCTCTGAGTGTTTTTCTAGGGGTATCTTACTCTAAAAGTGAGAGTAACAAAAGGGTTTATACGGGGGTTAACTAACCAGTGTAGTTAGCTAATAACACATAACATATATAGGCTATTTGGGTGTAATCCTATAAATTTACCAATTTAGACAAGTCATTCCAATTATATAAATAATACTTATTATGGTGGTCTCGAATAGTATACAAGCCAAGTTCTAAAGTTTACAAGTCACCGGCACACTCATAGATTTGTGAATTTTGAAAAATCACAATTTTTGAAAATAACGTCATGTGTGCAGCTATGCAACTTAGACTTTAAACAAAAACATGCACAAAATTTTTAATTTTGATATATTAAGCACATTTTAAGCATAATTTTTGAAAAAGTTTAGGACAAGTAAGTGTTATAATTCTCCAATCCCCCCACTTAAGTTAAACAACGTCCTCGTTGTTTGTATAAAAGGTTAAAAACTGGAAAATAAAAGAATTAGAACAGAAAAACTCCCCTGAGATTTGCTCGGTATGATCCTCCATTAGTATAAGAGCAAAAATCATCTTTCTTGTGGATTAGAACGTTTAAGCTTCATATTTGATGTATCCACAGGAAATGCAGGAATCTAAAATACCACCAAGGCTTTAAACACACCTGAATTAAGAAAGGTTCAAACTTGCATAATACATTAGTAGTTAGGAAAAATAAAACATAAAAATTAAAAAATGAAAATCATCAGGTCAGTCGATGCGCCGTATCTTATGGAAGAAGATACGCCGTATCGAGCCTGGAATAAATACGGATCAGAATAGAAGATGCGTCGCATCCTTAACCAGGGATGCGCCGCATTAAAATAAACTGATAAAAAGTTTTTAATGTCAAAAATAAAAAATGCAGAAAAATAAAGTAAGATATGACCAGTGCAGGAGATGCGTCGCATCTCAGGATTGAGATGCGCCGTATCTGCTGCGGGCCTGACTGACTCGACACAGAACATAAAATAAAATAAAAGATAAGCATGGGTTGCCTCCCACGAAGCGCTTGTTTTTGTTAGAGTCACGAGCCTGACTCCACCCTTATTTACTATGTAATAGGGTGTTGTTCCCCCCACTTGGGATCAAGTGCGGGTGATAGTAGCAATAAACACGAAAAGAGTGTAAATTTGCTATTAAAGATGGAAGAAATACATAAAGATCATACCTTGGCAATATATGTACATCTTCCCTATTCTTACCCGGTTTGGTTGATAAATTGGATGACTTGATCACTTCATTTGAAAGAGTAGTATGTTGAGGAAAAATGAGTCTCCTTTCTTCTTGGTTAGTATCTTTGGTAGTAAGGCGTCCCTTGACTTCCGCAGAAGATGAGAAAGGGTCTTTGGCAAGTAAAAGTTCGAGTTCCTCAATAACCTTCATAGGGTCGAAATCATCATCTTCATCAATCATAGCAATGTTTAAGAGCTCATCACCAAATTCTTCCTCGAGCTCCACCAAATACGGGTTGATCACAGGTGCTTCAATAGGTAGTGTAATAGATTTCACCTCATCATCTTTTTGTTTTGCAACATGTTTAGGAAAACTAGCAAGATTATTAGTAATGGGATTAATAATATTAAATAAATTTGTACCACTTTGCGTTGTAAGTGACTCCAATTCATCTTGTGAATCTCCATCTTCAACTAGTGGTATTGCAATTTCAGCATCGTCCCGTATTTCATCCTTAAATAAGTAATCTCAGATTTCTTTAAAATCCCTTGATGGGTCAAAATCTGGTTCAGGTATGTCATCATAAACTATGGCGTCAAATGGTTCGAAATCAAAATTAGAATAATTTTCATCTTCATCCGATGGATTGTCTAATGGTGGTAATACGATTGCAGAATATTCTTCAACGTAAGGTTCCGTATACACATCATCTTCCACAATCTCCGGAGAAAAAGTACTATCAAGAACAATTGCCGGAATTGGTTTCACGGTATATGAATCTTCTTCATCATCATTTGACATACACCAAGTGTGTTGAAATGGCAATTTGTTTCTTTCTTTCCTTGACTTTTCTTGTCCTAAAATCAAGTATTCTTCCATAGTGATTTCTTTATCCTTGATGACTTGTGCACCATATCTCGCTCTTTCCCAATCATAGATCCCATTATTGCTCAAGGCTCTTTCCTCTTCAAGTCTAATATATTCTTCCATTGTAATATCCGGATCGTCCATCTTCCTGAAATAAAACTTACTCGTGCAAAAGAAGAGTGAAACAATCAAAGTAAAATAAAAGTTGCTGATATCAGCTGACGATGCGCCGTATCCTATAAATGGAATACGCCGTATCTTAATACGTTAAAAATAAATCAGACTTTTATTCAGAAAATAGATACGCCGCTTAGAAATTTAGAATGCGCCGTATCAGTTTAATTATCAAAAATCGATATACTTATTAAAATTAAATGCGTCGTATTAACAAAAGTTAATGCGCCGTATTTTCGTTACGTTTCAAAATATAAGATTTTGATTCAGAAGATACGCCGTATCGATAAAAATCGATGCGTCGTATCTGTTTAATAATTCGAAAACTGTTTTTAATTAAAATAATAGATGCGCCGTATCTGCTAAAGCAGATGTGTCGTATCGCGTTAACGTTTAGAAAAAATTTCTTATTAAAAACAGATACGCCGTATCTTGGGGAAAGATGCGTCGTATCGAATTAATTAAACGCGTTGTATATTATAAAAATTAAACGCAATACGCCGTATCTAAGAAAATAGATGCGCCGTATCGTTTGATTAAGCTCAGTACAACGATAGCAGAATACAGAAAATACGAAAAAAAATAAAAACAAATAAAAACAAACCAAAATAAACACATATAAAAACACACCAAAAACAGAAAATATGCAAAATAGTACAATGAATGCAATTTAATCTAATGTACAACAGAGTTAGCGACTAGAATTAAAAATTTAAAAAAACTAATTAAAATACTAATCAAATTAACAGATAATAACAATTCTCTCCCCGGCAGCGGCGCCAAAAACTTGATGCGTGCGTGCGAGTGCTCTAATTTATACCCACGGTATGTCGTTGTGGTTTTAGCAGTATTCAAGTTTTAAATTTATATTTAGCCGACTTATCAATAACACACACACTTTAACGAGCAGTGTACCCGGTCAGTATGTATATAATGGTAAGTAGAGTGTCGATCACTAAGAGTGGAACGTATTATCTAGTTATTCTAATCAGTATTTTAATATCTTAAGTTAGCTATACAACCTAATTTAACGCAAGGGGGTTCAGCCTGAGAAACTGGCACGATTTGGTTGCAATTAAATAATAAACTAAACCAATAGGCACGAATCAGCGAATAGCACACACGTACACAGATAAATACTCGAGACAATAAGAAGACCTGTCCTGATAGTTAAGTAGCTTGTCACTTGTTTTATTGCTAGTTTTATATGAAGTGTATAGTTCGATGCAACGCACCGAGATTAAGTCCTTTCTCGTTGGTTCTAATCTTATCAGCGAGTAAACCCTTAATGATTACTTATGACTATCCTATTTATCTTTCTTCCTACTTTTCTACAGACGATAGAATGCATAGGCGATCTAATAAATAGGCGAGGGCAGAGGCATGGCGACCCGATCAATGCTCAGCTAGACACATAGGTTATCAATGCACTAATAAAAGTCACCAAAGACATCAACATATAAACTTTAATTGATGGGAAAGCAATATTAAAGGGAGTGCAATCTTTCCGTTGTCACATTACACAAGCCACCAATCCTGATGAATTAAAGTTTACTAACACAATAAAACAAAACTACTTAATGAATTAAACACATGCAGGACCTTCTTACAGCTCTTGTATCTTCGTTCAAGGTGTGTCTTGTGCTGCTACTTCGACTGAATTCGTCCTAGGGTTTCTGTACTTCGGTCTTCTAAAACTGTCGAACTAGGGCTCTTGAATACGTCTGGTCTTGGGGTATTTATAGTTTCTGTCTGAGGGTAAGATGCGGCGCATCTAATAAGTAGATGCGGCGTATTGACTTAACTTCGCGTGGGGTCCAAGATTAATATATTCAGGAATATTCGTACACCGCCAGAAGATGCGGCGTAACTCCATTTATAGATGCGGCGCATGTCCTCTTGTATCTTGGATCGTATCTTGTGAAATCTTGATAGTGATGCGCCGTATGTAATAAGTAAGATGCGGCGCATCTGGAGCAGAATGTCTTGATCTTGTACATTTCAGTAGACTCTTAACTTCTTGTTTGTTTTGCTCCATAATTAGTCCAAAATCGCCAAGTTTCACCAAATGCTTGTTTTTACCTGAGAATTACAAAAGTAAATGATTAAGTATCAATTCTCATACATAATATAATAAAACAAGTCAAATAAATAGGATAAATGATAGTAATAAAATGTACTTATTTGAGTTCATCAGTAAAGCTCGGAAAGATTTTGACATAATGAAACCCGAGTTTTCTCGTGACCCTAGAAACGTCCGATTAGGGTTGGCTGCCGACGGTTTCAATCCGTTTGGCAACATGAGTCAAGGTTACAGCATGTGGCCGGTCATATTGACAGCATACAACACACCCCCGTGGATGTGTATGAAAGAGACTTCTTTAATGTTGACTATGTTAATTCCCGGCCCTAGATCACCTGCAAAGGACATTGATGTTTTCTTGCAGCCTTTGATCAAAGAACTCCAAGAATTATGGGAAGGTGTGCCGACTTTTGACGCTGCTACGGGTACTCATTTCAACATGAAAGCGGTGGTTTTATGTACCATAAATGACTTTCCAGCTTTAAGTAGTTTGTCTGGGTGGACTGAACAAGGCTACTATGCATGCCCAACATGTAATCAGGACACTCCATTGCTTCCTGTAAAGAATAAAATCGCTTACGTTTGTTATAGAAGATTCTTACGCGTAAACCATCCAATGAGGAGGAAACAAAACGAATTCCATGGTAAACCTGAAAAAGGGCATCCTCCTAGAAACTTTACCAATGAAGAAATCATGCTTCAAATTAGTAAAGTCTTTAAACGTGTATCGGGGAAACATCCACGTGTTGTTAAAAATAACCCTAAACCTAATCGAGAAATTGAATTGAATTGGAGTAAGCGTTCTATCTTCTACGAACTGGAGTATTGGCCCATTCTTCAACTGAAGCACAATCTCGATGTCATGCACATCGAAAAGAACGTGTTTGAGAGTGTGCTTAATACCTTGTTAATGAACGACAAATCCAAAGACACGCTAAAGGCAAGGCAAGACTTGAAAACTCTGGGAGTTCGAAAAGAGTTGTGACTCGCTGATAAAGGAAACGGGAAGTTCGATAAGCCTCATCCAAAGTACTCTTTCACACCAGAAAACAGAAAACAGAAAACGGTTTTGTCAATTCATCAAAGGAGTTAGACTACCCGATGGGTTTGGATCCAACTTCAAGAAAAAAGTGACCGCTGACGATAACAACATAACGAGCCTAAAATCTCATGACTGTCATATTATGATGCAGCGATTACTTCCTTATGGAGTTCACCAATACTTACCCAAAGACATTTCACCCCCATTAATCGAGATCTGCTTATTCTTTAAGCAGATTTGTGCTCGAAATTTGACGCAGCAGGACATGGAGAAAGCTAAAAAACAAATGCTCGATGTTATGATTAAATTAGAGCAAATATTCCCCCCTGCTTTTTTTGACATAATGATTCATTTGGTTATGCATTTACCCGATGAGGCTATTCTAGGTGGCCCTGTTTACTACAGGTGGATGTATCCATTTGAAAGATACATGAAGAAACTAAAAAATTATGTCCGAAATAAAGCCAGGCCTGAAGGTTCCATAGCGGAGGGTTATGTTGCAGAAGAAGCATTAACTTTCTGCTCGCGTTATCTTAAGGATGTCGAGACGAGATTTAATCGTCCTGAGATAAATTCCAGGTGTTCCAGTCAGTATGCAAACCGGTGGGTAGATGTGTAGATACTCAGATGAAGCCAGATGTTATGCAGACAGTTGTATGGTTTATACTTAACAACAGTCCTGAAATCGACGCAGACATCCAGGCGTACAAAGAGTATGTTTCTTCTTTTTTATATTTTGAAGAACCCTTTTTTTTTGCTAAGTTATTTGTTTTCGATGACTTATTCTAATATCATGAACTTTTGTAGTGAATTTCCTAACAAGAGCGTGGAAACAAGCTTTCCTCCCTGGTTCAATCACAAGGTAAACACATTAGATATATTACCTTGTAGTCCAGAGTTTTTGCTCATCTGAATCTGTTTGTATCTCTTTCGTAGATCCGTGAAAAGAGCGTGGCAAAAGACCCAAGCTGTAGTCCCGAGTTATTCTCTTTGGCATGTGGACCTTCATCGCGTGCATTTACATACCCCGCTTGCATAGTTAACGGTGTGAAGTTTTTGGTGCATGAGCGCGATAAACTTCATACCACTCAATGCAATGGAGTTTCAACACCCGGGCCTGATGGAGAAATGTATTATGGTCAACTGGAGAAAATTCTGGAGCTCGATTATTTGGGCGACCGAAAGTTTGTGTTGTTCCGGGTTTTATGGTTCGAAACTCGTAACCCTAATAATAACCCTACGGCACACTCTAGGCGTTCTTACATTGAACGTGGCATACGCCATATTTTGACTGATAAGGATGCTTTTAGAAATCAACAATACATTCTTGCGACACAAGCAACACAAGTCTTCTACCTTGAAGACCCTGCTAGACGACCACCTCATTGGAAGGTCGTCGAAGATGTTCATCATCGGAAGATCTGGGATCGGGATGTGGTAGATTCTGATCAAGATGTTATACATGGTAGCAGTTCATCAGATGTTGCATTGTCTGTTGGTTTGCCTGGTTTGGAGTCTGCGAATTTGAGTGTAAATCATGAATCAACAGAAGTGTACACCCCACCAAATGATGCTGAAGAAGATGCTGATTTTGTTAATAATGAAGATGATGTCGTTGCTCATGTCCTTGATGATGATGATGTTGACGTGTCTGATGATGATGATGAAGTGAACCCAACATTTGTTGTTGAAGAAGTTTTATCTAGCGATGATTCGGATGATGACAATTGTTCTTAATTTGTAATTTGAATTAAATTGTTACTATATGTTTAAACGTGTTCCTTTTATTTGAATGAAATTGCATGTTATGTTATGTTTAAATGTGTATATTTATATGAATGTGTGTATTAGTATTAATTGGTCCATGAAATTTTGTGTTCTTGTACTTGTAATTTTACAGATGGCGTGTGTAGCTCCCCAATCACACGGCGGGGATGTCGGTGGTGATCCACCACGACTGCCCTATTTTACTACGCCGGGCTACTGTGCAAGTAAGAAATTGTGATGTTTATTTTAAGTTTTTTATTGATAAAAATAAATTTTTTTACTTGTATTTTCACGACTCAATAACTTATGTTTGCAGGTTCGATGTCGATTAATACTTCGAATCGGTCCTTAAGGAAGGCGTATAAAGCGAATGGTAGTCGTCCTTTGCCGATCGGCTTTGACAATAATGATCTATTGACCTTTACGCCTGTGGGCACGTATGCCACGCAGTTCAGTAGTCTTTTGGGGGAAGTAGTTAGTGTACTTCCCTATGACTGCGAGTGGCACGAGATTCCTGTGCTTCTTAAGGCTCACATACTTCCCGTTCTCGAGGTATTAATTATTTATTTTATTTGTATTCTTATCGTTATCGACCGTTTAGATGTGCGTGTTATATTTAAATTGTTTGTTTATTTAAATGCGTATATTTATTTGCAGAATTATTTCCAGCTCGCGGAATGGTTAAACAACCAGGAGCGAGTGACGGATGGGGAGAATGAGTACACGGTGGGGGAACGGGTATCTCTTGGTCTTCAACTTCAGCCCCGGAACATATGGCGCAAACATAAATACAGGTTGAAGAAAAATTACTTTGACTCACAGCCGGTACCCGAGACGGCAAGGCAAAATCCGCCGCCGTCGAAATGTAAAGATTGGGGTAGCAGAAGCCGAGAGGAGTGGGAGTCATTGGTCGACTGGTGGTCGACTCCAGAACGAATGGAGAGATCTGCAAAAAATGCAGAAAATAGGGCAAAGAACAAGCATACAACCTACCAAGGGAGGAAGTCGTTCGTACAAGGACGAACCGAGCACGTAAGACTCATTATAATTTTTTGATTTTCAAATGTGTATATAATGTTTATATATAACTCGTTAATTAATTTATTTTATGTTGTATGTATAGCGGGTTAGAAGCGGGCATAATGAAGAACTCGTGGAGACGTTTAGGAGATACAATGCATCAAAATCGGGCGTCTTCAAAAATAAAGAGGACGAGGAGGCTTATGTAAGTAATTTATCTCTTAACATGCGTCATTAATATTTAGTTACTTGTTGTTTTTTAACTTACCTCTTTTTAACATAGTTGTTTTTTTTTTCTTTTTTTTTTACTTACACAGTTGAAGATGAAGGATATGTGGGGTAAAGTTAAAGCCGGTACGGCCCCGCCGATGACTGAGAAGCAAGTACTCGATGCGGCAGCCCATAGTGACAACCGGCAAAATTTTAGGGGCGTTGGCAGGAAAATGCCAGGCGGCGGCAAAGCTTCATCGAGGTCGGCACATCAGCCTCTTGCACCAAACTATGCTACTGAGGAGGCTGTTTCAGCGGTGTTAAGGCAAAAGGAAGTCGAGATTGAGTTGTTTGAAGAAGCAAAATGAAATGGTCCAACTTCAGATGCAACAACAGCAACTTCAGTTCCAACAGCAGTTACAACAGCAGCAACTTCAGTACCAACAGCAGTTCCAACAGCAGCACTCCAGACAAGTGGGCGTCGAATCTTTCTTAGGGCAGTTTATGAGCTACTACAACAGCATTAACCCAGGTACTCCGTGTCCCATTAACGTTCCCACATTTTCTGAAATGCCCCCAATTCCCCAAATTCCCCCATTTCCCAACCTTAATCCCGGCCCTAATTTCCTTGACAATTGTTATCGGCCCGTCTTTCCCGGCTCTACTTCATGCCCCGGTTCTAGTTCTAACCCGGGTCCTAGTTTTAACAATGAGGTCCTTAACCATTACACGAGACAAATGAATCCTCATTTGAGCCAAATTCCCGATAATTGTAATGCTAGTGGTGGTGATGAGGAGGAGGGGGAGGAGGAGGGAGAGGAGGAGGGGGAGGAGGAAGAGGAGTCGGAGTAGGCGTAGTTTAATTTGTATCGTATTTGACTATTTGTTATTAGTTATGTAATGAAAGAATATATTGCCGAATCTTGGTTTGTTTTTGTATAAAGTTCGTATTTGTTAGTTTAATTAGTATCGTATTTGGCATTGTATCATATTGTCGAATTGGTATTGCGGATATTGGTTGATTTACAGGTGTAATGGTAGGTTTTTTCCGGAAAAAATTCCGGAAAAAACCTGGAAATGCAGGCTGCTGCTGCATTTTTTTTTGCATACTTGACTCTTTGGGTCGACATTGTCGACCCAAAGTACAAAGAAGAAATCGTCCCATTTTGATGAAAGTGCAAAGGAACAGTGCGTATAACTTACACTTTGTCTCGACAATGTCGTGCCAAAATTTAATAATTTTTTAATAAAATAAAATTTTGTCTCGACAATGTCGAGACAAAGTGTAATTTCTAAATTATTTTTCTTTATTAAATAACTTATTTAACAAAAATAAATAAAAGTTTGTCTCGACAATGTCGAGACAAATGTGAAAGAACTGTCGACCCAAAGTGGATTTCAAATATTTGACTGGATTGTGGGTCCCGCATAAATGTCGTCCCATTCCTTTGTAAATTTGTTGAGACAAAAAAACTTGGGACAAACAGTTTGGCACGACCAAAAAGGGTCAATTTTGTCGACCCAAACTGTTTGGGTCGACTTTTCTTTACAAAGTGGGTCGAGATTGTAGTGCCAAAGTGTTCCATTTTAATTGTAGTGCATACAGATTGATTTCGGGCCTCTAAGGCAAAATTACTTAATTGTCTCTTAAAAAATGGCTTCGTATGATAAACAAAATGATTCATGTAGAAATCTGTATATGAATAACAACTTACGGGCCCGGAAGACTTGGAAGTCATTCTTGGCGTGCACAAATTGTATTGTTCCATGCATGGCTCAGATTCGCTTGACCTCAAGTCTTCTCACGCATACCTATTGTTTTCAACAAAGTAAGCTGGCCTATTTTTTTCTTTTTTAAGAAATAAATTGCATGCCAATTTTTTCAATGAATGATGATGACAGTTTTGATTATTCGCAGGTTTATTCCACAACCTGTTTTTAGGTACTTTTTGTTTATATTTTGCTAACATTTTCATACTTCATAAAATAAATAATATCTTCTTAACGGTCATGTATCATATTAACTTTCTTATCCTTTAGCTATACTGTCACAACTTCTTTAATTTGTAGAAAAGCAAATGTGGAATTTATATTTTGGGTCATATTTTTTACTGTGGTACAAAGCCTAACTAGATTTGTGTACTTTACTATGAACAGATGGTTTGAAGTGGAGTCCATCACAAGTAAACAGTAGAAGCAATCAGAAAGATCCATATCAGTGGTGGAGTTTAGATAATCAGAAATTTTGACAACTGTTTTGCATGTTTGGTTATACAGATCGGAAAACGATCATATTCGATAAAGTGAGATTCTTTTAGTTTTGTAGGAATTCTTTCCGATCTGTTTATATGTGGTTTATTCAATATATTTGCACAAGTACTCTAAGATCCAAACTTACAACTTTTAAATTGTAAAAGACAGCGAGATATGATAACTGTTGAACGATTATAATGTAATATAATCGTGATCGAGGTAAGGGGTAGAATGGGTCTGCACTTAACCGCCATGAATTACGTTATCCAAAACAAAATATATGCATCGTGGCATAGCCAGGTCGGTTTTGTTAAGTAACAAGTTTTGTAACTTTAGAGTTTGAAGCAAAACGGGCCCAGTTAACTACAAACATTTCTTTCTCTAAATTGAAAAAAAAAAATGTTAGTAGCTAATGCCGTTGTGTTAGACGTCTAGGATGGTTTAGGTTCAAAACTTTATGCCCTTGAGCGGTTGGTAAAATATTTCGAGTTAATTGGATGGACAGACCTCAAATATTTATCTAATACAACTGAGATTTACTACTATGATCCAATGATCATGAATTTCAATACCTCTCTCCCTTTCTTTACACATCCCACTACAATGCTATATATAAGTTTGCTCACTAATGTATTAACTTATGTTTAAGAGCTTTATAAGCTTCATCTCAACTTGTTATCTGTTTCTCTCGATGTTCTATGCTAATAACATAGAATGCAACTGAAGCAAAGAAGATTTGTTGTTGAATATTGGACATGTTTTCCATCTATCATACGAAAAAGGGCTTTAGAGGAAAGAATGGTATTTCCGTGGTAATTAGTAGCAAAGAACTATTTATCCAGGAAGGTTGTCGTGTAATACAAGCAAAAATATGTCAAAACCTTACTCCCAAAACTCATCATAGTGTTTTTTAGTTATAGAGAAAGAATATAAGGTAATACAAATACTATATTTTCATAGCAACTCTGTTCCCTAATAAACAAGGAGAAACAATAAGTTTCCTGGCAAATTTGATGGTTTTTACTAATTTGCATCCAAATACATCAAGGTCGAGAAGCAAAAAAAGGTATGGAAAAAATTAGTGGGAATGAGAAAGGGGCACTATATACATGGAGACTTAGGCTTAATTATTCCTCATCGCGATTGTAACGTGTATTTTATTTGTCCACGGTTCCCTTTGAAAATATGAAAAGTTTGAACTGCTTCTTCAATAAAAAGACTCCAATATAACACCCCAGAACCCTTTGTTGGAACATCATAATCAAGAAATTTGTATTAAATCAAAAGTCAACCAAAAAGTCAACTGCAGCCAAGAAAAGGCGCCAAACACAGACATTTTAGTTACAGTTATTTACAGTTAGATATAGTTAGTTATAAGTAGTTATATGGCAGTTATTGTGTAAGGATACAACTCTTGGTTCAATTGAACCATCACAACCTTTCACTCATGCCTTTTCATCATGTATAAATAGGTAGATTATGTAATCAACAATGTGTGGATTTAATATATTAGTATTGTGTTTTATCAATTCTTTCCCACCCTCTGTTCTACAAACATGAGTCCCTGCACATTTTCATGTGCATACTCAAAGTTGTTCATCCATATAACCAAGTCACCGATAGGCAAAATAGGGAATTCTCAACAGTGGTATCAGAGCAAACCTGGGAGAATCATGACGAGAAAAAAAACCGATCCCCTGTTTTGCAAAGTTAATCGGAAATTATAGTATAAACGAAATCGAACAACAGAGATTGTGTGTTTGATTCAAAATTGGTTATCATCATCAATTAATCTGAAAAGATGCAGTCAAAGGGCCATAACAGATTTAAAGATGAAAACAGAGAAGAAACTATTTTTCGGCCAAAAGTTCCGGCAAAGTTCGAAACAAGTTTTAATCAAGAAGAACCATTTACATCAGAGAAATAGTGATTATTTCAGGGTTTTAAAAGCGCAGAGACGATCAAATCCGTGAAGGAATTAACAAGGAAAGAAAACCCGTGTGACTCGGATCATCCAAGAAAAGCTGTGAAAGCAAAGTTGTGTGAAGCAACAAACGAATCAAGAAAGGTGTAAAAGCCGTTTGTGAGAAACAAACAAAAAAGCGTGAAGCTAGCTAATCATCCATGTGTGATTCGAGATCAATCAGATGCAGTCCAGAATCGGATGAACAAGAACAGAGAATCAAATCCAAATTTCTTGATTAGGGGCGTGAATGTTGGAACATCATAATCAAGAAATTTGTATTAAATCGAAAGTCAACCAAAAAGTCAACTGCAGCCAAGAAAAGGCGCCAAACACAGACATTTTAGTTGCAGTTATTTACAGTTAGATATAGTTAGTTATAAGTAGTTATATGGCAGTTATTGTGAAAGGATACAACTCTTGGTTCAATTGAACCATCACAACCTTTCACTCACGCCTTTTCATCATGTATAAATAGGTAGATTATGTAATCAACAATGTGTGAATTTAATATATTAGTATTGTGTTTTATCAATTCTTTCCCACCCTCTGTTCTATAAACATGAGTCCCTGCACATTTTCATGTGCATACTCAAAGTTGTTCATCCATATAACCAAGTCAGCGATAGGCAAAATAGGGAATTCTCAACACCCTTGTCATAAAATCTCACACTGTAATGTCAAAGTAAAACTGTACCTTCTTAGGCTTATTGGCGTCTTCGAATTATTCTTGTTTGTTACTATACAGTATATGGATCATCTTGTTTCGAGCAATTCTTTGGCAGTGAGGCTGCGAAGCACAAGAAAGCTGTTGCATGACATATTTAAAAGGCTTAAAAGTTCAACGATGCAATTCTTGGAGCAAGGGACCATATATTCGAGGAATGTCTCAGTTAAACTTAATATGATTGAAGAAAAAAGCTTATTAATTAATTTGATAGGATTAAAGAAAAAAAAACTTGTTAAAGATGTTGGTCATCTTTCTAAGAGTAAACTCCAAAATACATTCCTGTGGTTTGGTCACTTTCACACGATACATCCCTCCCGAAAAAATTGCAACATACATATCCCTCTGTTAGTAAAAGTCGGACACAATACATCCCTCCGTTAAAAAAAGGACTAACGGCGCAAACCATTTCCCCGTTATCTCCTAACGAGATAGAAAATATTTACACCGTTAGTCTTCTGGGTTAACTCTATTTGCATCGTTAATCATTTTTTAAGTTTTCGTCCGTTTTTTTACGTTTTCGTCCCTTTTTTTACGTTCTCGTATGTTTTTTTTACGTTTTCGTCCGTTTTTTTACGTTTTCGTCCGCTTTTTTACGTTTTCGTCCATTTTTTACGTTTACGTCCGCTATTTTAAGTTTTCGTCCGTTTAGTTTCAAGGATTGACTTAATCAGCTGACTCGAATCATTTATAAAAATTCAAAAAAATTTATATAAATTCGAAAAATTTATAAAAATTCAAAAAAATTTATAAAAATTCAAAAAATTTATAAAAATTCGAAAAAACTTATATAAATTCGAAAAATTTATAAAAATTCGAAAAAATTTATAAAAATTCGAAAAATTTATATAAATTCGAAAAAATTTATAAAAATTCAAAAAATTTATAAATTTTTTGAATTTTTATAAATTTTTTGAATTTTTATAAATTTTTCGAATTCAAATTTTTTTTAGAATTTTCATAATTTTTTTTTGAATTCTTATAAATTTTTCGAATTTTTGTAAATTTTTTGAATTTTTTTAAATTTTTTCGAATTTTTATAAATTTTTTCGAATTTTTATAAATTTTTTGTATTTTTATAAATTTTTTTAATATTTTTATAAATTTTTTCGAATTATTATAAATTTTTCAAAATTTTATAAATTTTTTCGAATTTATATAAGTTTTATCGAATTTTTATAAATTTTTTTGAATTCTTATAAATTTTTTGAATTTACATAAATTTTTCGAATTTTTATAAATTTTTTCATATTTTTATAAATTTTTCGAAATTTTATAAATTTTTCGAATTTATATAAGTTTTTTTCTAATTTTTATATAAATTTTTTCCAATTTTTATAAATTTTTCGAATATTTATAATTTTTTTTTGAATTTTTATAAATTTTTTGAATTTTTATAAACATTTTCGAATTTTTATAAATGATTCGAGTCAGCTGATTAAGTCAATCCTTGAAACTAAACGGACGAAAACGTAAAAAAGCGGACCTAAACGTAAAAAAATGGACGAAAACGTAAAAAAACGGACGAAAACGTATAAAAGGACTAACGGTGCAAATAGAGTTAACCCAGAGGACTAACGGTGTAAACATTTTATATCTCATTAGGAGATAACGGGGAAATGGCTTGCGCCGTTAGTCATTTTTTTAACGGAGGGATGTATTGTGTCTGACTTTTACTAACGGAGGGATGTGTATGTTGCAATTTTTTCGGGAGGGATGTATCGTGTGAAAGTGACCAAACCACAGGGATGTATTTTGGAGTTTACTCTCTTTCTAATATATATTTTGAGTTGAAATATAATTGATTATAAGAAAGGTGAAGCTTGTTAAGTTTTTGAAATAACCCCAAAGCTTCAGGTATTTGACCTGACAATTTGTTTGGAATGTGTATCTTAACATGCTTAATTTTGCTCTTCTTATTATCAAAATGGTAAAGCTTTAGAAGGTCAGGCATGGCATATATAAATAAGAGTAAATTACATGGATGGTCCCTGTGGTTTGTCAAAAGTAACAATCTTCATCCCTCGAAGTTTGAAGTTGCATTGATTGTCCCTAAGTTGGTAAACAAATAACACGACCGGTCCTTTAGTTTAACTGGTGTTAAGTGAGTTCCGTTATCATTTACACGTTAGCCCCTTTGGTTATAGATCGTTGCATCGTCTATCCTTAATAATAACGGCTGTTTATAATTTAAAGTTTACATATGTTTTTATCAGTTTTTACACGCTTTCGTCCGTTTTTATACGTTTTCTTACGTTCTTATCCGTTTTCGTCCGTTTTTTTACGTTTTTGACCGTTTTTATATGTTTTCGTCCGTTTTTGTTACGATTTCATCTGTTTTTATATGTTTTCATACGTTTTACGTTTTCGCCCGTTTTCTTACATTATCATACGTTTTATCCATTTTCGTCCATTTTTATTACGTTTTTATCCGTTTTCATCTGTTTTATATGTTTTCGTTCGTTTTCATACGTTTTTATACGTGTTCGCCCGTTTTTCTTAAGTTGTCAAACATTTTTATCCATTTTCGTACGTTTTCTCCGTTTTCTTAAGTTTCATACTTTTTATCTGTTTTTATACGTTTTTATCTATTTTTATACGTTTTCGTCCATTTTTCTACGTTTTCGTCCGTTTGTATATGTTTTCGTATGTTTTTATCCGTTTTTATACCTTTTCATTCGTTTTTATACATATTTGTCCGTTTTTGTCTGTTTTATACGTTTTTGTCCGTTTTTCTTACGTTTTTATCCGTTTTTATACATCTTCATATGTTTTTCTTACGGACAAAAACATATAAAAACGGACCACAAAATGGACGAAAAGTTATTTGTACTCTTTAAATACATTTTAACGACATGGACAAAAAATTATTTATGGTCTGTTTTTATATGTTTTCGTCTGTTTTTATCAGGAAAAAAAAACGTATGAAGACGTATAAAAACGGATAAAAATGTAAGAAAAACGGACGAAAACGTATAAAAACAGACAAAAATGTATAAAAACATATGACAACTTAAGAAAACGTAAGAAAACGTATACAAACGGATAAAAACGTATGAAAACGGAAGAAAATGTATGAAAACGTATAAAAATGGATAAAAACGTATGGCAACTTAAGAAAAACGGGCGAACACGTATAAAAACGGATAAAACCGTATTAAAACGGACGAAAACATATAAAAACAGACCAAAACGGATAAAAACGTAAGAAAAACGGATGAAAGCGGATAAAACGTGTGAAAATGTAAGAAAACGAGTGAAAACGTATAAAAACGTATGGAAGTATAAAAACGTATAAAAACGTGACAAAACGGACGAAAACGTATAAAAACGGTAAAAAACGTATGAAAATAGACGAAAACGGATAAAAACGTTAGAAAACGTGTAAAAACAGATAAAAACATATGGAAACTTTAAATTGTAAACAACCGTTATTATTAAGGATAGACGGTGTAACGATCTTTAACCAAAGGAGCTAACGTGTAAATGATAACGGAAATCACTAACATCAGTTATACTAGAGGACCGGTCGTGTTATTTGTTTACCAACTTAGGTGCTACCAGTGCAACTTGAAACTTCGAAGGATGAAGATTGTTACTTTTGACAAACCACAAGGACCATCCATGTAATTTACTATATAAATAAATTGTTTGACAATGTGCATGACACAATTGGTTCTCTGTTTCTCATTTTCTTTTCCAGTTTTCAGTCTCTTAATTTTGGAGAGTGTTTTTTGTTTTATGCCTGGACGTTCCATAATTCTAATCGGATTAAAAAACAAAACTACGCAAAATATTTTAATAAAAAAGGCTCCATTTTGCATGTTCTCTTTATACCCATAAAGGGCTTGAGCCACCATACAGATTGTTTTGGAGCCTCTAAGGCAAAATTGCTTGATTGTCTCTTAACATTGCCACTGAATTAATACTAATAAAATGAACCTGATCCGATAGATCCCTAGCTAAACCAAATCGAGTATTCTCGATTTTCCCATGATTCTAACCCGGCCCACGTTAAATGATAAAAAATGGCTTCGTATGATAAACAAAAGAGATAATTCTCAAAAAGAGAGAAAAATTTGATTTTTTTTTTTAAATGTACAAAAATAACACTTATTCCTTAAATGGTCATGTGCTAACGTGCGAATGTGCGACTCCATTATTTTTTGACATGTGTCCAGACAAAAAGTACAATCCCAATCATTTGCAAGTACAATCACTATCAATTGTACCCCACGTGTTGTTTGAATTTTATAAACAAATGTGCGAACGACGGATGTGCGAATGTGCAAATGGCAGCTACCCCATGTGATACTTTATTATTTCCCAATAAAGTAAGATCTTTGTTCTTTCCTAATAAAGTAGCACATGGGGTAGCCGCTATTCGCACATTCGTACATCCGTCGTTCGCACATTTGTTTATAAAAGTCAAACAACACGTGGGGTACAATTGATAGTGATTGTACTTGCAAATGATTGTGATTGTACTTTTTGTCTGGACACGTGTCAAAAAAATAATGAAATCGCACATTCGCACGTTCGCACATGATCATTTAGAGAATGGGTGTTATTTTTGTAAATTTTTTTTGAAAAAAGTTAAAATTTTCTCAAATGATTCATGTAGAAATCCGTATATGAATAACAACTCACGGGCCCGGAAGACTTGGAAGTCATTGTTGGCGTGCACAAATTGTATTGTTACATGCATGGCTCAGATTCGCTTGACCTCAAGTCTTCTCACGCATACCTATTGTTTTCAACAAAGTAAGCTGGCCTATTTTTTTTCAACAATGTAAGCTGGCCTATTTTTTTCTTTTGGCTAAAATCTATCCTCATTGCTCACGTTAAGATCATGTTTGACTGCAAGTCGACCACTCCTTATTTTTGGTAACGAGCAGGGAAGCCCGCGCGTTACAGCGGGTTGTTCAGTTGTTTTTTTTGAAAATATTTCTTCAAATTTTTTTTTTTTTTTTTTTAATTATTTTTTTTTTTTCAAAATTTTATTTTTTCGAAATTTCTTTTCAAAAAAATATATATATATATTTACTGTAGCATGAACAGTAAACACTGTTCATGCTACTTTTTCACTGTAGCATTGAGTTTCGTTGACCGTACCCATGCTTTAATATATGATATAATTATATTTATTTAGATTTTGCTAACCATAGCCAGCCTTAGGGCCCGTTTGGTTTGTAGATGGGTTTAGGATTAAGATTAGGATTAGGATTAGGAATATGATTAGGATTAAGATTTGGATGTTTTGAATTAAATGAAGAGAGAGAAAATAAATGATTGATAATTTTATTTTATATATTTGTTTGAAGTAAAAAAGTAATAAATAAAAATAAAAATGAATAATGTGTGGCCAAGAAAAAAGCATCAAATAAAAAAAAATACACAAATAGTGGGCCCATCAAAAAAATACCCTAAACCCGAATTTTTCATGGGATTGTTGTCAGTGGGGTTGAAGCATGTATATTTTCTTTAGCAAAGTAACCAAACACCTTAAATAAATGCTAAAGTGATGGACCCACTACAAAAGTCACCAACCAAACTGGCCCTTAGTGTTATGGTTTCTTTTTTTTTTTTTTTTTTTTTTTTTTTTTTGAAAGGTGAATTTCTTTTTAAAACTTCGTGTCGCGATTCGACAGCGAAAGGTCTAGCTTACGTTGTCTTAACTGGGCCCGCGCTAGAGAGCTTCCTCGAAGTGGAAAGCTTTAACCAAATACCCGATGGGGGGAAAACCCCCTACTAATCCGCCCGAAGGCACGACGATTAATAGGAGTAAACCCTGCCCCCTCAGACTTGACCTGAGTATACCCAAGCCAAGCCCTCATAGAGGGACTTCCTAGTATCTCAAAGTTGACACTAGTGTTATGGTTAAACAGATGTTTAATAAATGAAAAAAAAACGACAGTTAATGAACAACAAACCTTCTTTTGTTTAACATCATTTTTGATGTTTAAAATTATTGGATGTGTATAATATTAAATAAAAATAATAATGTCATAATGCGTCTAGATTGCCATGAGTATGCAATTTGACCAAATAGCAGGTCTTTTAAATGCAGTTTTGAAGTTTCTTGAGGGTGTATTTTGTCAAGTCAAAATAAAGTTCCGTGCATGAATAGAAACTCTCCGTGGAAATATCGATTCCCTTTGGTCGTTTACTTATTTAGGGCAAGCAGCTATGAGGATTATGGGGTCCTTTACTTTTTTAAGTACACACGTATCTTTCACGGAAAATAATCAACAGATATGACCTAATATTGATAGAGTAGTAACTTTTAATTATTTCTTATAACCCTTTACTCTCCAGCAAATTATTCAAATTCGTCCTTGCACACTTGCACGTAAACATGCACATACTTGCTGGAAAACTACCCTCACGGCTCGTGCTTATTTTCATATCTTTTATTACCATAACCGTATTACAATCCAATTTCATTTACAGCACCGGTACCAGCGGGTGTGGACTCAGTACGTTTAAAAATAATCTATACACAACCCTCTCCGCCCTCCCTGACACCAACTCTGGCTTTGGTTTCTTTAGCTTCTCCACGGGGCAAGGTATTGATACAGTCAACTCTATCGCACTGTGCCGAGGTGACCTCAATCCCGATGAGTGTCGGAGTTGTCTCAATGACGCCAGTGATATTGTAAGACAAGGTTGCCCTGACAAAACGGAAGCAACTGTATACTACGACTACTGCTTGTTAAGCTACTCCAACAAGACTATACTGGGGAAAGATCAACCGAAGCAATATCTCTTTTTGTTGAACACACAAAACTCATCTAATCCAGATCGTTTCAATATGGGCGTACGGCCACTGTTGTACTATCTGCTAGCCAAAGCGGCTGCTGGTGATTCACGTCGCATGTTTGCCGCCGAGAAAACACCTAATAACACAACCATTTATGGGCTTGTGCAGTGTACTCCGGATTTAATAAGCAAGCAGTGCAGTGATTGCCTGATAGATGCAATCAATCAGTTTTTAAATTTGTATAGTGGGAAAATTGGAGGGAGAACTTTTCTACCTATGTGCAATTTTAGGTACGAGATTTATCAGTTTCTTAATGAGAGTAATAAAGCACTATTCCCACAACCGTCCTCGTTACCAGCACCAACATCAACAGGTATGATCAGATCATATGCATCATATGGTTAGGGTTCTACGGTTTAAAAAAATTAAATATAATGCTTTCATTACGATCTATCTTAAAATTTATACTCGTTCCAATCATAAATTCATCATAAAAAGTAAACAAATTTGATGTGTTTTATCCTGTGAATTGCTAAAGTGCAAATAAAAGTTCCGGTTTACTGCATGCGGAAAATAATTTTTAACAATAATAATAATTTCGAAAATGGGATGGCCAATAAAAAAAATGGAAGCAATAAAAAAAAAGAAAGAGAAATAAAGGATAATATCCTATGGAAAAAAATGGGCACATGGGAAAGTTATTGATTGCCCATAGGGGTGTTATCGGGTTAGTCGGTCGGGTTGAGTCGGGTTTGGATTTTTTTAAAAACTCATCCGCAACCCGACCCGATAAGGAATCGGGTTCGGGTGGTAGTCGGGTCGGGTTATGTCGGGTCGGGTGATTCGGATTATCGGGTGACCCGATTAAGTAACAGTAGTAACATTTAACTTCTATAGTTTATACAATCAACTGTGTACGTTAACAAAGAAACAAGAATATACCTACCCAAAATCTTGTATTACTTTGCAAAAGATATGGCATTGAGCATGGGAAATCTTTTAGAGATAGTTAATGCATGTTTATCGGAACGTCAACAGAAGGCCATGAAACAGCAGGCATATCTATACATTTATCATTATGGAAAGAAAAGAAAAACAGCATGTAGCAGCAGTTTCATTACAAGTAATCTAAAACATTTATCATTATGGAAAGAAAAGAAAAACAACATGTAGCAGCAGTAGGAGTAAACATTAAACATAAGCGTGTAATGCAAATTGTCGGGTCTTGTCGGGTTGACCCGACAACAAAAATTTTCTAACCCTAACCCGACCCGATAACAATGTCGGGTTATCGGGTTCGGGTGAAACTAACCCGATAAGCTTTTTCAACCCGATTTAACCCGACCCGATAAGGCTTATCGGGTTCGGGTTTGGGTTCGGGTCGGGTCAACCCGACCCTACTGACACCCCTAATTGCCCAGACTAGGAGTTATGGCCTTTGTCTACCCAAATTAACTTTGCATTTAAAGAGCAAATTCCCAAAAAGGTACAAAAAGTTATCTTGTTTCAATAGTCATATGTGAATGTTTGAATGTGCAACTCCATTAAATGTGCGACAAGTGTCAATTTTTTTAATAATAAAAGTACATTTGGTTTGATACTTTGTCTTATTATTAGGAGTATTAAAAGACAAGATTACCCTCTTATATATATATATATATATATATATATTATTCTCTCTCTCATTATCACAACCACTCACATTTCCTGTTATCATCTTTCATATTCTGTTTCTTTTATATTATTCTCTCTCTCATGATACACAGGATTGATATTAACAATATCACAAAGCTCAATATTAATAGCCCAATCAGGACCAATCAAACTATCACTTTTTTCTTAATAACCACCATGTACCTCAACCACGATCCACCATTTTAATCATCGCAACTGAGGTGTAACCGCCGCACCACAGCCTCGCCGGAGTTGTTTCATGTGTCACGGATTCTGTGTATGGTGTTGGGATTTGAGGTTTTGATGTTTGGGGTTCTCGGTGTGACGGGTGTTGATGATGTGGTGGATCTGGGTTTTGGTTGTAGAGACTGAAGTGTTGTGTGCGTGTGTTTGATGATCGAGAGAAGATTAGTTTGATTGATGTTCTCGAGTCTCGATCTGGGTTTGATGTGGGAGTTGGGTTTTGTTTAATTCAAGATCTGTTTTTTTTAGATCTAGTTTTTTTTAGATCTAGTTTTTTTTTTTTTTTTTTTTTTTTTTGGTGTGATTGGGTTTTGTTCTTGAAGTTCTTGGCCGGATCTGGTGGTGGCTGGCCGGATTTGGTGGTGGTGGTGGTGATGGAGTATTTGTTGGAAAGTTTTTTATATTAAAGATAAGGGTATTTGGGTCTTTTAATACTCTCAATAATAAGACAAAAAAGAATATTTGGGAAAACACCCACATACCACTGTATTTTATTATTAAAAAAGTGGACACTTTTCGCACATTCAGTGGAGTCGCACATGACCATTTAGGGAAGAAGTGTTATTTTGTATCTTTTTTTGAAACAAGACAACTTTTTCTCCTTTTTTGAGAATTTGCTCGCATTTAAATGCTTTGTTGCAGCATGCATGTGCCCTGCTGCCCATTTTGTATTTGGGGTCATGGTATTTATTGCTACCATTGATACTTTTGATTCAAAAAAATAAATAAATAAATAAAAATCGTTCCCCGGTTCTGCGGTGATTGATTCGGCACAACGTAGGCGTGTCAAGTACGAGACTAAGTGTGCGGCTACTGGATATCGTTTTCTCCCCTTCTCATTCTCTTCTTTTGGGGAATTAGAGAATGATGCACTTGTCTTGCTAAAGCGGATACGAAAGTTCTTAATAATAGACTTCCCATCCAACTTTATGTAATTTTTTATAATAATAAATTACAACAACAACAACAACAACAACAATAATAATAATAATAATAATAATAATAATAATAATAATAATAATAATAATAATAATAACAATAATTTAAAAAAAAACTAAAGTTTGTAATTTCAAAATTTAAGAAAATCTAATATAAAAAATGTAGGATTCTCGTAGTCAGCCGCACGGCTATAAAACATGCACAACGGAAAATAAACACACAAAGTCGTGCAAACCGAAACCTTAATAGTCAGATCTTCTAATCAGAGATATAACCGAGTATAGTATGTATAAAAGGTGTTTAGGATTACTTACTTTTTATTCCTGCTACGCGTAAGCTCTTTAAACTCTTTCTTGATCTACACGGAACACTTTCTTGTTGATCTTAACGCTTCACGATTACGTCTTAGGGTTTCTTGAATATCACCACTCGGACAGCGTATGAAAGTTAGGCGAGCACGAAACCCGGGTAAAACCCTTAGTCAACTAAGAGTCGACCAAAGGAAGTCGACTTGTGTAAGTCAGCTATAGGGACGAACCAAAGGGTTTTCGAACCCTTTGGTGTTTTGCTCGATCGATCGACCAAAGAGGGAGGGGAGGGGACGGTTTTTTTAGGGTTAGAGGAGTGAATAATAAATCCCTTAGGTAGCCTTTGTATTTATAGGCTTTAAGGGAATATTCTAGAATACTTGTAGGACAAGTATTCAAGTTTGACAACAAGTCAAACACCCCCCTTTAGTGGATTCGGTCGACCGACCTGCAAACCCAAAGGGTTTGTGTTTTTTGTCTTTTGGCGTTTAACCCCTTAATATTTATCCTGGATAAATACTATACTTCGGGTAATTACCGTTTAACCCTTAAATGAAAATAACACTATATTTTCATTTCCTCATTACTCTCATTTGAGTTCATGACTCGTTTCTCATTTCCACTTGCCTGTTTTATTTAGTGTGAACCGGTATGACCTTTCGGCATTTCTATGAAGACAAGTGTGACAGCCGTTGTGTTGCACATAATCCTTTCAGACTCCCACTTGTGCAAACACAACAACATAGGGATTACTTTCACTGTACTCAGCAGTCTCGAGCATGACACTGAAGCACCTCGTTCACAGAAACCGATTCAATACCTTCGTAATGATTTCCTTCGACATAAGCACTACCAAGCTTAGTCCGACTTAAGCTCCACAAAGCTAAGTCTGGGTATGTGACTATATCAATTCGCACTTTATCTATATTTTTAGAAAGTACCAGACATGGATGTATATTCTCGCAATACTTTCGTCCTTTCTTGTTATCGTGATAATCAATTTGTTCTCCCATAGTGTCCCAGACACTTTGTCGCATGGCCATGCTTTTCATAAATCTTTTTCACATAAGGGTCCCAGGAAAAATATCCTTCTCTCTAGTCTATTTCAACTTGGAGTTGCAAATTTCCATCTCGGCCAATAAGTCATTTTTCCTTACCTCACGCTGGATCCAGCATTAGTAAACAGCGTTACGTTATTACACAGTAACTAGAAACTAAGCCAAGACTCACTGAAAGACAAAGCCCAATGTCTTACATCCTCAGGTCAATGGGATAGTATGACACAATCAGAGAATGCCAATAACTTCGATCCATGTGGTCGTTTCTCGATCACGGTCACGCCCAACATTTGCTTCGCAAATATGTATAAAATTAAACAGTTCGCCAAATCTTTCTTATTTTACAATAGCTGTTTTTATTATCTCGGTATCCCTCCATGATAATTAGCTAAGGACACCTTTAGAATGTAATGTCTTTCATTCATGGATTCAACATATGCTAAGTAGGATCTCATAGTAACGTCTCGTACGATTCACGAATCTATGACATTACTTCCGATCCTCGGCGATTGATTTAGCTCGCATCATAAAATGTTTGGGAGTAAGCAATCACTACTTAAAATATTTCTGACAATTATTCGCAGAAGAACCCCTGAGCCTCACTTTTCAATCCTCTTAATATTATTGTCTTACTGCTTATGGTCCTAAGAGAGTTTTGGTCCCAGCGATTTAGTCTATTGGATGATAGACTTAGCTAAATCGCAACTCACTCAGCTTAGTGATCAACGATGCACTTCATTCTATCCACAAATAGAATGGAATTTATTCAACAATTTAGAACCACGACTCCTTGTTACTGATTCTGCTAAGTCGTTGAGAACTTCAGTACAAGCCCCTTTGAAACCGCGATGTAGTTGCGCGTTTCCCGATTTCAAAATCTTTTAAGTCACTCAGCTTCTTAATTTGTGTACTATAACTCGAGATCAACACGCCCTATTGTACCAAACTATCTTGCTCATATGAGCAATGTACATTTCGTTTAATGATCTTCACATTCTCCCACTAAATCTTGCAATATTATGAATTCTCCCATATGTCATCCCAGATCAATAATTCCTGTCATGTAATATTTAGTTAAACAATCTAAAAATAATTTACCACATGCTCTCGCTTGCGTTGCTCAACTCTGAGCTGAACTCCTCATATTAAGCCCGGTGAAGGACCTTTGGCTTGAGCACATTAATTTTCTGTTCCTCCCGTAAAGCATCTCCCAGCTTTACCTGAACATTCTAAAGCAGATACGAGATTTTACTCATGATCTACAAACTTATGCCCTTTCGAGTTTGACTTACAGATCTAAAATACTACCTAGTAGTATATGAGCTTTACTCAATCTCTAGATTTCTGAAAATACCATCATTCAAGTATTTCACTTTTATAAGAAATCTTCCTCATTAAAAATCCCAAATATTTAATTATATTGCTCGTGAGGTACACGCCTTGATTCAATCAAGACTCAAGAATTTAGGCATTACTTTCAAGTATTAGGAATCTCATATTAATTAAATTCTGGTAGAAATGTTCTTTAAGTCATTCCATGACTTTTCTTCTTTGATTAAATCAATCCCAGATAGATTTTCTAAATCAAAGAATCTTGTTACTTTGAACTTCCATCCCAGATAGATTGCATCAAAGCCTACTTTGAACTTCCATCGCAGATGGATTGCATCAAAGTCTTATGATTATCTTTGATCCTCTATCCCAGATTGATTATGTCAAAGTCTATCACGTTGAGATTAACTTCACAAATTCTTCTCTGAGAACCCATAAAGTATGATCACCACTTGATCAAACCAGATAGATTGTTTGTTTATATAAATTATTTGGGATACATCTAAGTTTTTCCAAAACTTACTAGTTATAGGTTTTTAAAACAGGAAATTATTTCGGAAAAATAAATGTTTTAAAGCTAAAACATATAGAAAAATAAAAGTTATAAAACAAGCCCTAAAAAGGGCAACAACCAGTTTTAAAAGTTACAGAAATTTAAATGTTTTAAAATCCTATATACCAAAAAGATGCACAATCCCAGCCGTCATCTCGACGAATGATCCTAGCCGTCACCTTTTGTAAATCTCCCACGCCTCAGATGAAGACCCAACCTCATCTTTCTTTGCGCTTGATGGAGCCCCACAATCATCACAGCCGCAAAACGTGCCTTCCTTATCTTGAAGCCCTACAATAAACATTGTAAGCATCAATTTACCTTCTTGTGAATTTCAGGCCACAAAAACAAGGAATAATAAAACAATCTATAAAATATAGATACCTCTTTCTTTTTTCGCGAACTTCAGGTCGCGAATGTACTCAAATCATTTTCCAATATTATGCCCAGGCTTTTGGCAATAATAACACTTGGAAAATGCCTTTCTCTTTCTGGATACTGTTTGCTCGGCCTAACACCCCATCTGGCGGATCAGGTTTGCTCGGACCACACCCAACCCAAGCCTTTGTTGCTTCCACTATTGCTAATGTTCCAACAGACCTTGATCAAGCCATCCATACCATGACTCTCAATCCACTAGATGATCAATGGTATATGGATATGGGTGCTACCTCTCACAGGATGACATCTGAAGGTAATCTCTCGTCAAATTTCAATTTAAGCATTCCAAAACATATAATTGTTGGCAATGGTAATACTATTCCAAAAAATATGCATCTTTCACCTCCTTATCATTCCTTTTACCTAAAAAATGTCCTTGTTGCACCTCATCTTATTAAAAAATTAATATTTGATTGCCATCTTTCAACGAATAATAATCTTACTATTACTTTTGATACCTTTGGTTTTTCTATTCACAAACCAATCATGTGATGTAATATTGTCGGGGATCTTTACCCGATCACTAAATCTAGTCTCCAAACAAATCACCGCACTTTCTACTTTCACTGCAATTTCTCAATATCTAAGGCATCATCACTTAGGTCATCTGGGCGCTAACATTTTACACTCGCCTGAAAATAAAAATTGCATTCAATGTAATTTGTTTAGGATTTCTTCTCTTTGTCAACCTTGTGTTTTTGGCAAACATATTAAATTACCTTTTTATGATTCATTGTCTTCTACATTGTTGCCATTTGATATAATTCATAGTGATTTATGGACTTCACTGGTATTAAGTTCAAGTGGTCACAAATATCACATCTTATTTATTGATGATTATTCTAATATTATATGGACTTTTCCTCTTGGAAATAAATAACAGGTTTATCCCACCTTCGTTTCCCTCTACAACCTTATTCTTATTCGTACACATTTTGATATGAGTATTAAAACTTTTCAATGTGATAATGGCAAAGAATATAATAACTCATATTTTCACCAATTTTGAATGACAATGGAATGGTTTTTCAATTCTTGTGTACACATCCTCACAAAATGGAAAATCAAAACGCAAAATACATGCAATAAATAACTGTTAGTGAATTAGTCTACGTTTGTATGGGCTAAGGCCCAAAGTGTGTATGGTAAGGGTTTGTTCCCTATATATGTATCCTTCTCTATCAATAATAGACACAACACTCTTTACCTTCTTACAGATTCGATGTATATGAGAGGAGATATCTTTTATTTTTATGTATTTGAAGGTGTAGTAGTAGTTTAAAAAGAATAAGGGTGCAGCCGTGCAGTGGGGTCAAAAGAGTAAAACTGTTGCAACTTGAATATACGAGATGTCATTTTTAAAAGAAAAATCAGGAATAAGTCTGTGTTTGGCGCGGGGTTTCTCGGGGCTTATAGGGGCTTGAAATTTTAAAATAAGTCGGCTTATAAAATAAGTCTCGTTTGTCACACAGACTTATGGAGGCTTATGCCTTATAAAATAAGCCATAAGGGGAAAGGGGCTTATGACTAGTTAAAATACTTAACTACCCTTAAAAATATAATGAATTATCACGTAAAAGATGAAAATATATGTGAATTTAATTTGATGTATTTTTCTGTGATTTTACATTAATAAGCTTTAACTCCAACTAATTCGTCAAATAATTTTATAAAAATATAAGCTTCAACTTCGGCTTATAATATAAGCCTCAGCCCAGCCTATTAGTGTGCTGAGATTGTAAATGCTAGTTTCCCAATAGATTTTAGGTCCATAAACATTTCTGTCACTTATAATATTATTTATTTATTTATTTATTTATTTTTCATATCCGATGTCCCTCTTATGAGAGTTTTAATATTCAAATATTGAAATTAAGATGATTCTTTGATGACATTCTTATTTTTGCAGGAAAAAAATCAAGCAAGACACGGATTTTGATTATTGTCATAGTCATTATCGTCATAATAATCACTTGCAGTGGTATCTTCTTAAGATTGAGAAAAAAGCAACATCAAACATCGGAGACCAAAATCACAGAGAGTAAGATACAAGTTTGCAACTTTTATAATTTTCATATTTACTACAACTATAATACTACAAAGTACTGGAGTTTTAGTGTCATCAATTGTTTTTATATCAAAATCAAATAGTTTATCAAGTTAAGCTCTAATATGAGTTAGGAGGTGCGGGGTGCACGCTCGTATTATCTAACTTTATACAGCTACGACGAATAGCGGAGGTCAAGGGGGGAAGGGGTGCAAGAGGCTCTAAAGGTAGAGCCTGAAACCGAAATGATTTTCCCAATCTTAAGTGTTTGGTTTAACTTATGTTGATGAATGGCAAAAATACTTATATAAAAAAAATATGAATGTTGGGTTAAGTATAATTAAAGTTAAAATTGTAGTTTTGCAAAGGAGCGTGTTATATAAACCCAAGTACCCAACTCTCTTTTAGGAAAGTCACAATTTTGGATTTATCAAAACCCCTTATATAATCACATGAGTCCACTCGTATAAGTTTAGCTAAACACTTAGGTGCTGTTTGTTTGTTAAGAGGCTCTGAATCTGATTCACAAACAAACATCACCGTATTAAGAGGGAGTCAGATACCTATCACAACTCTTGTTGGGCCAGAGTTTTAAACCTCTTTAACACCTATTTTAAAATTTAAAAAAAAAAAAAAAAAAAAAAAAAAAAAAAAAAAAAAAAAAAAAACTCTTAAAACATCTTACTCATCTAGATTTTATGTCCATTAAGAGCCCGTTAAGACTTTTTAGCAAAAAACAAACAATACCTTAGTTTAAATTTATTTAAGTCATATAAACTTTGTTTGTCAGACAAAACTTATCAAAAATTTTAGTAAAATAATATTTCATAATCTCTTAATGTAGTTTTTAAAAATAGTCTTAATTTTTAATCTCCCACTTCAACTTGATATACAGTTACATCTCCAGTTCTAGCAACAGTTATTTTCGCCAAACACACCCATAAGCTAACAAGCACATAAGCCCATCATAGAAGCTTCCAAACACCCCTGTATTACAATAGACCACTTGGTTGAGGCGTGAATAAATTATTTAGGACATTACTTGACTTTATAGTAAATTAAATGTTAACTGTCATCTATCAGTTGAAACGATGGATATTGGAACGGCTGAATCTTTGCGATATAACTTTAGTTTGGTCAAAGCAGCAACGAATGACTTCTCTGAAAACAATAAGTTAGGGCGAGGGGGATTTGGAGCGGTTTACAAGGTATACATAGCTTGATCATTTATGTTGCTAGATTTTTAATTTTTACTAATTTTTATTCTTTTTTGCAAAAGAACAAGAATGTTAATGTAACCAGAAAATTAATATATGTTATCAAATTGTATTTAGGGTAAACTTGAAGATGGACAAGAGATAGCAGTAAAGAGACTAGCCACGGATTCAGCGCAAGGTGACATAGAATTTAAGAATGAGGTATTGCTAGTCGCGAAACTTCAGCACCGTAATTTGGTTAGGATGCTTGGTTTCAGCATAGAAGGAAGCGAACGACTTCTCATTTACGAGTTCTTGCCAAATGCAAGTCTAGATAAAATTATATTTGGTAAGCTCTTAAGATAATTGATACTTTACAATTACAGGCCGGGAACCATATATATCACATATAGCAATGGATTTAGCATGTTTAGCGACCAAATGCAAACTTGATTGGTTTTAATTTTTGTTAAGTTTGTAACAAAATTTTCTTTAGGAATTCACAATTAGTTTCAATCGAGTGATTTGAGTTTAGGTAGCACTGTCAGTCGAAGAAGTTGATTTTGTTTGTTAAAAGAATTGATGATGTTTGACGAAGAAAAATGTATTGCAGAAAAGACATTAACGTTGTTTGATGGTGTTTGTAGATCCCTCTAAACGTACACTTCTTGATTGGGAAAAGCGATATAATATCATTAAAGGCATTGCCAAGGGACTTTTATACCTTCATGAAGATTCCCGTCTAAGGGTAGTTCACAGAGATATGAAAGCTGGCAATGTTTTGTTAGATTCTGAGATGAAACCTAAAATCGCAGATTTTGGCATGGCAAGACTGTTCAAACCAGAGGAAACTCAAGGCGACACAAATCGAATTGTTGGAACCTAGTAAGTAAACATACTTCAGACAATATCGGAAGGTAGTTGACTTGTTTATTCCTTCCAGTTGTGCAAGTGCTCAAATCGTTGTTGTCTTGTTGTGTTGTACAGTGGTTATATGGCACCCGAGTATGCTATGCACGGCCAATTCTCAGTAAAATCGGATGTCTTTAGCTTTGGTGTGTTAGTCTTGGAGATGGTAACTAGTCAAAAAAACCAATGTTTTCGAAATGGAGATAGCATCGAAGACCTACTTAGCTTTGTAAGTATCCCCCACAACAATTCAGTTAATTAATCAGACAAATATACTTTTGTGGCGTACTTTTAAATATGTATAATTCTGAACAGATTTGGAGAATTGTCACACAACGAAGTAGTTCTAAATATTTATACTGAACTATGTGGAAAAAAAACAAAAATGAACTGTAAACTTGAAAACGTCAACAACTTACCTACTTCACATTTGTTTTTAACTTATAAGTTAGCTAGATGTCCTATGTGTGAGTTTCAAAAAACTTTTCATAATAATCCATTCTATTAATCTATATATGGATTCCATGATTTCTGTATCTTTATACTTTAAGGTATTTTCATAAACATATATTATATCTATTCTTTTACGTACACCTGAGGGAAGGAAGGCTCAGGTGGTTCGGTCATGTAAAGAGGAGGCCACAATCAGCACCCGTAAGAAGAGTCGAAGCGCTAGTGGTGGTCGGGGTGAGAAGGAGGGGTAGACCCAAACTCAGATGGGAGGATAGACTTAAGCTCGACATGAAGGAGCTGCTCTTGTCCGAGGACATGACCTCAGATAAGAAGGTGTGGAGGGATAGAATTAGGATATGTGGGTAGCTTAGGGTAGGTGTGTTGGGTTGCTTTGCCTTAGCTTTAGGCCCCGTGCGTTGCTTTGCTTTGTTTGGTTGCTTTGCCTTAGCTTTAGGCCCCGTGCGTTTCGCTGCTTTGCTCTGTCTTGCCTCCGTAAGTTTGCCTTCTTTTCTTGGTTCTTTGCTCTGTGCTTTTTGTGTTTTCGTTTATTCTTTGTTTTGGTGTAGCTATGTGCTTTTTGCGTTTTTGTGTGTTTGCTTGTTTTATCTGCTTTTTGTATGCTTGTTGACTGCTATGCTTTCTCGGGTGCCTTGTTTGGTTGCTTTGCCTTAGCTTTAGGCCCAGTGCGTTTCGCTGCTTTGCTTTGTTTTTGCCTCATTAGGTTTGCCTGCTTTTCTTGGTCTTTTGCTATGTGCTTATTGTGTTTCCGTTTCTTCTTTGTTTTGGTGTTTGCGTTTTTTGTGTCTGCTTGTTTTCCTGCTCTTTTTGTATGCTTGTTGTCTGTTATGCTTTCTCGTTTGCTCTACTGCTTCTGCTCTCTCATGCGCACACTAGCACTTGCCGGAGGTCTCTTTGGAAGCAGCCTCTCTACCCTCGGGTTTTCCTAGGGGTAGGGGTAGGGTCTGTCTACATTCTACCTCCCCCATACCCTGCCCTGGCGGGATTGGGTGTGTTGTTGTTGTTGTGTTGTTGTTGTCCCTTTCACTTTAAACTGTAAAACAACATTGGAACATAATCATTTTGTTCGCGAGGACGCGTTAATTCTTTGCCAAAATCATTTTTTGTTGTAGTTCTAATATTGAACAACATAATTGTTAATCTTTTCTAGGCATGGAAAACATGGCGGAATGGTACACCAGTAGATATGATAGATCCTACATTGAAGACGGGACCAGGTTCATTGCGCAACGTAATTAGAAGTATCCACATTGGGTTGTTATGTGTTCAAGAAAATGTTGATGATAGGCCAACAATGGCTTCAGTTGTTCATATGCTCAATAACTTCTCCGTGACACTTGCAGTACCATCAGAACCTGCATTTTTCATGCGTAGTAATGCTGATCTTAAAATGCCACTTTTAAACGAGTACAGTTCTTCGATAAATGTTGTTTCAATATCTGAGACAGTTCCTAGGTAGGTTTGGATAAGGCACTCGGTATGATATGGTAAGTACTTGCTTTTACCTACAGAAACTTAATTCAGTTTTACCGTGGAAGGTTGCATCCTGATTCTTGAACTTAAAGCTACCATATATGTGATGAACTTCTATCATAAGCGCGAGGTTCTTTTCATAGTTTTCTTATTATTATCGGATCGCTATTTTGATTTCGTATCAACTAAATTGGAATTACAATAACTTGTTCAAACTTTCTCCGCATAATTACGTCTTGTTTGTGTAATATGCATTTTAGGTCGTTAATTAGTTCCTATATATTCTTTCCTTTTCACAATAGCAATATAATACTAAATCTTTCTTTGTCAACAATATTAACCTTTTTAACAAGGGGAATTGCATATATATATATTCTTTGTACAAGTTTTTAATGGCCAAAGTACAATGATTTATAATGTCTGTGTTTTTAATGCCCAAATGCCCCTTTTAACAAATATGTAATTAGTAACCAATAAAGTAATAAGTAATAACTATATGTTTTTCAGTTAGTTACCATATAGCATCTCAAGTCATTGCTAGTTCTATATGCATACATGATCATGGCTATGCTACACGGGTCAGGTTAAAATGAACCAAAGACATAGTGTTGAAGTCAGAAAACTTTGAAGTAATTAAGCCTTCAAGACCTCCGACTGTCCATACAAATTTATGCATACCGATCTCCTTTTCAGTGTCGGTGTCCCCTTTGAAAAGGTCAATTTATATGTACACTCCAAACGCTCCAACCACAACCATAGATGCATTTATTATTTGACCAGCGGTTTATAACATGACCCACAATTGTAGAAGATATTTTTTGCTGATTGTCCAATATTATGTTGACGTAGTCTCCAAAGGAAATCTAGTATTATGCAGTGACTTTCATGTTTGCTGAGAAATGGAGACTATACTTGTGATTTATTTGCTGAGAAATAGAGAGAATTCAATGAGTTTCATGTTTCCAATATTGCTTTGTAGAATACCTTTAGCTAGCTAATTAATTATTAGGGGTGTTTGGGATTGATTATTTAAAGGGGATAGCTTGGCTACAATTTTTGTAGCCAATTGCCTACAATCCTTCACAAAAAATACACAAGCGATAAATCAGGGACTCACAGAAAAGAATCAAGACCCACAAAAAAAATCAGGGACACACATTTATAGCACAAAATTGTAGCCAATTGGCTACAATTAATTGTAGCTAATTAGGGATGAGCATATCGAACCGAATCCCGAAACTGTACCGGTACTGTACCGAAACCGTACCGAGTCCCGATATACGGTACGGTACCGGGACTACTAAATAAGGCAAAAAAAAATGGGGACATTTCGGGTTCGGGACGGGACTTATTCGGGAAATCCCGATTTGGTACCGAAATTAGAATAGTCCATATTTTTTAATGAATTGTTATCCAAACACTCATTTGTTCCATGCAACAAGCAAACCAAATGTCAAAAAAAAAAAAAAAAAAAAAACGAATTGCATTTTATGTTAGGTTTAACCGGTTAAAAAGTTGCATTAAAGCAAACATATCATTTGCATACACTTTTTAAATCATTATGTCTATAAATGGAAAGGTACGAAAAATATATCCATATTCGCTTGCATTTTATGTTAGGTTTAACCGGTTAAAAAGTTGCATTAAAGCAAACATATCATTTGCATACACTTTTAAAATCATTATGTCTATAAATGGAAAGGTACGAAAAATATATCCATATTCGCACATAAAATAGTAAGGATAAAAAGAGCGCTTTTATAAGTGTGTAGAGATAAAGTTGGTAATACGGAATCTCCTCATGCTTCATCTTGCACTATGAACAAAAGTTTAACGATCATTACCTTTTCAAACTGTGGACAAATTTACGTTTGTACACATCAATAAATGAGAACATAACTGGTTATGCTATTTCTCTTTGGTTGGGGGATGAACCCAAAGAAATGGAAATGGATACATTTCCCTTGTTTGGTAGCCCATTGTAATATTCTTAAGGAGTTTTGTTTACACACAATCCGAAATTCCGAATTCTCTAAATTCCCCTACTTTTTTAGTGGAAAACAAATTCTTTACATTGGAGGCTGTAAAAGCAAATCACGTGAGTACCACATGATATCAAAAATTCACAAAACACATTATATATATACTAAAACCCAAAATTTTGGGCCCCACACAACACTCACATCAACACAGTTGCATTGCAAAAATGAACAGTAGCATGAACAGTGTTTACTATTTATGCTACAGTAAATGTTTTTTTTTTTTTTTTTTTTTTAAAAACCCAAAATTTTGGCCCCATAAAACACTCACACTAACACTGTTGCATTGCAAAAATGAACTGTAGCCACTGTTCATGCTACAGTAATTTTTTTTTTTTTTTTTTTTTTTAAATTCAGAAAAAATAAAAAATTGAAAAAATATTTCAAAAAGAAAAAAAAAAAAAAAATTCAAAAAACTTTAAAATTAATTTTTGTAAAAAAATTAATTTAAAAAATAAAAATACAAAATAATTGTTAATCTACAAAACCAACAAAAAACAACTATCTGAACAACCCGTTGCAACAGTATTTTTTTTTTTTTTTTTTTTTTTTTTTTTTTTGGAAATCCCGCAGTATCGCGCGGGTTTCCCCGCTCGTTCAAACCTATCAGGTAATAATGGATGAGTACAAATTTGAAATAGTGCCTTTTTCTCTTCCTGGCTTTCATCCCTTTGGATGAATCTGTGAAATTTAACGGGGAAAATTTTTAAAAAAGTACGTAATTTTACGTGAAAATTGGTTTGACGTATCCAACTAAATTTTTGTCGAAATTTTGGTGTTAACTCCTGAAAACACCCTTAAAAAACGCACTGCTTCAATTACACAACCGGTTACAAGTTTTTTTTTTTATCCAATATGAGCCATGTGTACATTTCCCACTTTACCCTTTTTTTAATCACTGTACAAAATTTCACCATTAACAAATTTCTTTAATTTCTCCTTCACGTTTTCTTCATCCAAACAATATAACTAGTTCTTCATCCTCCTTCACGTGAGCAAGAAATCACAAGTTTAAACTCATCTTCATTCCATTAACAAAAGAAACAGATAATAACACACACCAAAAATCCGATCTATTACCAAATCATCAAAACCCACTTCAAAAATTTAGCCATCAAGAAAATCCAGATCCAAGCTAATGATGGTGACGAAAATTTGCTAATGATCCAAGCTAATGATTGGATCCAAGCTAATCCAGATCCAGATCCAAGCTAATCCAAATCCAGATCCAGATCCAAGCTAATGATGGTGACGAAAAAAAAATGGTGGTAAGTAATCCTTGCTGCATAGAACAAGAAGAAGGTAATTATTGTTTGCTGATATGTTTATATTTGTCTTACTGTATACAATTAACATGTTATTGATTGCTGGTTTCTTCTTATTTTAGGATGCTGCTACTGAGGAGGAGAATGATTCTGACAAATCCAAGTCAGAGGTAAATGATAATGAAGAGGATGGCAGTGATGAGGTATGCTTATAAATCTTTAAATGCAAAAGTCGCAGCTGTTAAATGTGGCTAGTAACCATTGTTTGGTCTTGTCGATTAATGTGGGGTTTTTGTTTGTGATTTTGTAAGAGGAAGATGATGAATAAAGTGGGATCTTCATTGAGTGTTGCAGAATAAATCTGCTTTTTAGCCTCTTAATACTATTAGCAAAGACTAGGTTTCTTTTTAGTAATGGATATGTTATGTTGAATTGATGATCATGGAATAGTTTTCGATTAGATGTTTAGCTGTTATGGTGCATAGAGATAACAAGTTAGATTTGTTGTTTTAGCGTTTCCGCCTTTATGCTTCTTGTTGGTCTTGAGCAGATTCTAATGAAATGCATTATGTTTTTAAGAAAAGTTTCGCTTACATTGTGTTTGATTTCGGATGAAAATAGTGTCGATTTTTCCCTATGGCTATTACTGGTACTAGTTATTGTGCATTTGCTTAACTAGAAACATAACATCAAGAAAAGAATGTGATTAAAAAAAAAGATAGAAAAGGGTAAAGTGGGGTAGGGAAAAGGGTAAATTTGGAAAGTAAATAAAAAAAAAAAAAAAACAAAAAACCTGCTGAGGTGGACGAAACCGGCTGGGTAAGTCAAATATTGCGTTTTTAAGGGTGTTTTCAGGAGTTAACACCAAAATTTCGACAAAAATTTAGTTCGGTACATCAAACCGATTTTCACGTAAAGTTGCGTACTTTTTTAAAGATTTTCCCCAAATTTAATCATAACATACATTTTATTTTTTTCACATATATCTGAACAGATTGGTTTTAATTTTAACAGATATTCTATGTTGACATCACTTATTAGAAGAACATTATTAATTAATTTGATATCATACCCGAAATACCTGTATGAGTGTTTTAATGTAGGAGCATTCAAATTTAGACAACTCTTTCATAAGATTTATATTTTTGCAGGCAAAAATACAAGAAGGGCACGAACTGTGATAATAGTAGTAGTTACTGTAATAGTCAGTGCCATGATAATAATCACTTCCATCTGTATCTTCATAAGATTGAGAAAAAAGCAGCAGCAAACACCACAGACCATAAATACAGAGAGTAAGTTCTAAGTTTGCAACTTATACATTGATTTTTAGGGATCACACTTACTTCGTCGTCAAGTTAATTTTCAACTCTCCTTATCTACCAGCTGAAAGTATGGATATTGGAACGGCTGAATCATTGCAATATAACTTTGGTTTAGTGAAAGCAGCAACAAATGACTTCTCTGAAGAGAATAAGCTCGGACAAGGCGGCTTTGGAGCGGTTTACAAGGTAGACACATCTCTATGTAGCTAGCTATTTCCCGAAGAGCGAGAATATATGTTAATGTAACATGACTATTGATATATGCTCTCAAATGTTATTTAGGGTAAACTTGAAGATGGACAACAGATAGCAGTAAAGAGGCTAGCAAGAGATTCTGGGCAAGGTGACGTAGAATTCAAGAATGAGGTCTTGCTAGTTGCGAAACTTCAGCACCGTAATTTGGTTAGGTTGCTTGGTTTCAGCATAGAAGGAAGCGAACGACTTCTCATTTACGAGTTCTTGCCAAATGCTAGTCTTGATCAGTTTATATTCGGTAAGCTCTGACTTGGCCTATTTTTCGACCTCACATAAATGACAGAATTAATAGATAATAGATTACAACATAATTTGGGGAACCATATCATGTTTAGCGACTAAACGCATGCTTTGATTACTTTCCTAATTAACAAAATACTCCTATTCTTTCACGATGTAACAATTAGTGTCAAAAAGGTGATCTGAATCTGGTGACATTTGTAGCCGAAAAAGTTAATTTTCTTTGTAAAACTTGCTTGGCGGAAAAAGATCGAGATCGATATTGATTGATACTTCAACAATGTTTGGACACTTTAATGACGAACTTTTGAGTTAGCAGATACTGTTTTTGTTGTATTGAATATAGTTATTCTGATGGTGTTTGTAGATCCCACTAAAAGCACACTTCTTGATTGGGAAAAACGATATAACATCATCAAAGGCGTTGCAAAGGAACTTTTATATCTTCATGAAGATTCACGTCTAAGGATTATTCACCGGGACATGAAAGCTAGTAATGTTTTATTAGATGCCGAGATGAACCCTAAAATTGCAGATTTTGGCATGGCAAAATTGTTCAAACCAGAGGAAACTCAAGGCGACACCAGTCGAATTGTTGGAACCTAGTAAGTATAGATACTTCTAACAATATCATTAGGTAGTTCTCTTGTTTATTCCCTCCAAATGAGCAAGGTGCTTAAATCTTTGTTGTGTTGTTCTCTTGTACAGTGGTTATATGGCCCCAGAATATGCCATGCACGGTCATTTCTCAGTAAAATCGGATGTCTTTAGCTTTGGTGTGTTAGTGTTGGAGATGGTAACTAGTCAAAAAAATCAATGTTTTCGTAGTGAAGATGGCATCGAAGACTTGCTTAGCTTTGTAAGTATCCCCAACTACAACAAATCAATCTATCATACATATATAATTTTTGTGGAGAATTGTCTCAAGACGAAATAGTTCTAAAGATTTATTTTGAAAACATGTTTTAGCGAGGAAGCATTAATTAATTACCTTGCCAAAATAATTTTTATTGTAATTTTGAGATGTTGTACAACAAATTGATAATTTTTTTTTTTCTAGGCATGGAAAACATGGCGGAATGGGACGGCACTAAATATGATAGATCCTATATTGAAGACAGGATCAGGCTCATTACGTGACGTAATTAGATGCATCCATATAGGATTATTGTGCGTTCAAGAAAAAGTTAATGATAGGCCAACCATGGCTTCAGTGGTTCTTATGCTTAATAGCTTCTCTGTTACACTTCCATTGCCATCAGAGCCTGCATTTTTAATGCATAGTAACACTGATCCAGAAATGCCACTCTTTAACGAGTACAGTTCCTCAACAAGTAGCAGTGGTTTAGAAAAACATAAAACATTAAAATCAAGATCAAGATCGTCCCAACATTCGACAAATGATGTTTCGATATCTGAGATAGTTCCTAGATAGGGTGTGAGATGGAAGGTTACATCCTGAACTTAAAGTTGCCAAATATGTGATCACTTCTATCATCAGCGAGTTTCTCATCTTAGTTTTCTTTTAACTATTATATATTATTTTGATTTCGTATAAACTAAATGAGAATTATATATAATAAGTGTTTTTATGATATGCATTTAGGATAGTTGGTTCCAATATTACTATATCCGTTCCATGATAGCAATATTAAGATGTAGCGATAAACTGATAAATTTGTCAAATGTCAAACATAACAACAATATTAAGTCTTTCTTTGCCAACAATACGACAATAACTAAATGTTTCTCAATTGATTACAACATAGTGTTTCGCGTCATTGCTACTTCTATATACATACATGCTCTATTATGTTAGCCCGTATCTTTTGTATTTGTGTAACGGGCCCGAGTCCATATCTAGAATGTTTTGTATTTGTATATTTAGATGTACGATGTATTGTGGCAATTCAATCAATCATATCGTTTGTATTTGTGTAACGGGCCCGAGCCCATATCTAGAATGTACTGTATTTGTATATTTAGATGTACGATGTATTGTGGCAATTCAATCAATCAAATCAAATCATTCTCAATCTTTATCATTCTACATGGTATCAGGAAGCCTACCGATCCTCCAACTCTAAAACCAAAAACAGCCGCCTCTTTCGCCGACCGTCGGCTTCGGCCGGCGGTTCGGAGGTGCTCTCCGTCACTCTTTTTTGTACATATCTATTGTTATTTTTTGTCTTCGAATGATGTCTCTTGCTGCCTCTTCCATTGAATATAAGGGCATTAACTATGGTAAACCTTTTTAAATGTTTATAATTGTGTTATGACATTAATTTATAATTTTTTTTTGTTTTATAAACCTATCCACACTATGTATAAACATTTTCAAGTTTTATAAACATCTCACATAATTCAAATGCATTAAATAATGAAAAGGTCCAAGATCCTATACCTCTTCATGACAAATAAGCTTGAAATGGATGTTCACTCTATTTTACAAGTTTTTAGACATTTTCATAATTTTTTAAACATTTTTATAAACCATTGTGGATGACATAATAATAAAGAAGTGTCGCGATGTAATCAATTGCAAATGAATGTATATGCTTTATGTTAGTGGGACCTCGTCTGCTCTTCTCCTTCAATGAATAAAGGGGCAGTTTATAAGGACCCCTTTATAAGAGGGTTTTCAATGATTGCAAGCTCCGGGCGGTTGTACCACGTGCTTCGCGGTTTGTACAAAAAGCCCATAGGGAGGGTATGTATAACATCTCCCATGAATAAAATATAGCCCCTAGGTTTTGGTGTTATCAGAGTACAAAACAAAGGTGTCGGCTGTTTTTTTTTTTTTTTTTTTTTTTTTTTTTTTTTTTTTTTTTTTTTTTAGAATTCCAATGTGTATATCTTAAAAAAAAAATGGTGGATATTTATGTTTTTCTAAGAAAAAACACGCCCCGTTTGTTCGGAAGGTTATTTGGGGGTTGAAGTTTTAGAACCAACTTTCGTTTTCTCATCTTTTCTTTTGATGTTAGCGCATGAGTCTTAGTTTTAATTTTATTTGTTTTAGTTGTAGGGGATACTTTGGGTTATCCGGTTTGCTTTAGTTGCAGAGGATACTTTGGGTTATCCCGTTTGTATACTTTGGGTTATCCCGTTTGGTCAGGATACTTTGGTTTATCCTGTTTGGTAAGGGATACTTTGGTTTATCCTGTTTAGTTTGGATACTTTGGTTTATCCGGTTTGTTGCGTGTTTATGTTTGTTGCTGCTTGAAGATATGCTTCCGCTTGCTGTCGAATGTCTTCTTCAACAATTATTTATTAGTTTTACTTTATTGTTTATTAGCTTTTACTCTTCAGTCCGAGCTTTCGAGATTTCGCCGCTCGGAATGCGGGGGAGTGTTAGCCCGTATCGTTTGTATTTGTGTAACGGGCCCGAACCCATATCTAGAATGTTTTGTATTTGTATATTTAGATGTACGATGTATTGTGCCAATTCAATCAATCATTCTCAATCATTATCATTCTACATATTAATTAGTCGCACCCGGTCATGGCTATGCTAATGAAATATTGTAGAAATCAGGTAGTTTGAAGTAATTGTGCCTTTAAGAGTCATGACATTACTCTAGAAGCCTTTGTTGCTTGCACCATGCAATAGCAACAACATAAAGAAAGATGCTACCAGTGGTACGACTTTCTCTTCCAAGTGTATTAGATCTTAAAAACCGTTCACGTTGGCTATCCATCTTTTTAAGATTGACTTCATTTATGCTCTCATTAGCTTCCATAGGAACTCTAATATAATGCAAGAGGATCTAACGGTAATTCCTAATTCAGAATAGAAAAGAAAAGAAAAAGTAGTTGGTATGCTGTAAATAGAAGATGCAAACCTATCATCCGCTTCTGATTGAAGAACATGTTCATCAACGTCTTCTTGCTCGTCTACAGATGATGTTTCAGAAGCATTTTCTAGTTGTTGCATTAGTTTATCAGTCAAATACATTTCAGCCATATCTCCATCATCATCAAGCAAGTGTTCTAATTCGTCCCTAACCTAAAATAATCTGAATTAGTTATTAATAGTATAGATTGATATAGTTTGCAAGACCAAAGTTAAAACCTAAATGTTTAATTCACATAAAAGTGACGAACCTTTTGAACACGTCCTGAAATAGCAACCAGCCTACTTTTAATTTGACGAACTCGTTCAAGATTAAGTGTGCTAATCTTTGTAGTCAACTTATCCAAAGCTGGATGCGCTTCTGTCTCCAACGTCCTTACCTAAATCATGATAATATGGGAAGAAAGTAGCTTAGTAGAGGTGATCAAATGGGTTTACCCGGTTTGGGTCCTTGCCAAACCCCGTGGATCGGTGGATTAGTCAACCAAAGTGTTAGAAACCATGGCTACCCAATTAAAAAACAAAGGGCTGTTTGGTAACGGGTAGGACCGACCCACTCAACACTTGCCTGTCGTTTTGGTGTATTGGAAATTATTCATTTATGTAATATGATCTCAAAACAAAGTTATACGTTGTAATTAGTTATATAGCTTCTTTGAAAAAAAAATGATTTTGGACATTTATTACCCGTTCAACCCATTTAATATGCTTCATTCTTGCCTATTTGACCAGACTCAATGATGTAAATACAAAGTAAAACATCTCACCTCTTTGTCTAAGGAACTGCAAGCAGCCTCTATGCAACTCTCTAATGCAACAAACTCGAATCGAATGAGTCTAACTCCACGGCTATCAAGAGAATGTAATCCATTTGGTTTAACCTCCTCATTTCTTTCTCGGCTAGTGGTTGATACACTTGGAGGGGTGACTCCTTCAGGTTTCGGTTCTCCCAAATCATACAAATGTGTCCAATCTTTATCATCAGAATTCGTTGTTCCTGCCTGTTTGAAAAACATTTCAAAACAAAAAATCAGGGAAAATGTTCTTAAAACTTACAAATTTAAGTATAAGGATTTGAAGCTGATCTTACGTTTTTAATCATTGTTTAATTCCAAAAGATTTGACCGTTACGTAATAGCTAAAATCATATCATTAATATTAACTACGCTGCATAGATTATACGTAGTACTAATTAGCTTAGCTGAACCACGTAAATCTTATGTTAGTTTTATTTCATTTTTGTGTAACAATAGTGTTTTCGTGTGCGTTACCTGTTAGTCATTCATGATATACAATACACAACATTTCACGGAAAACATGAATTCATAACCTGAGAAGCAGCAGTTGCATGATAATAACGCATGATGCGTCGTTGAAGCTCTTCAACAAACGTAACAACAAAAGGATCCGTCGAGTTAAGCAAAAGCACCTCATATGCAGTAATAATAGCCTTGATATGTTCCAAATTGATAACAATAGCCCGTTCTCTACCAAGCACCGTAGACGGATAAGACAACATAGGATCTAAAATACGTAAATCACGTGCTGGTAATCCCGTCTGCCTCATAACCGTATGCTTGCCAGCCTCAACCACTTGGCCTTGACCTATGGAATCTACAAGGAGCCATTGTCTTATTCCTGTGGCCTTTTTTCGTACTCCTGGACCGATATTTGCGTGCAGGGTGGCAGCTCGTGAGGGTGTGACTTGATCGTGTTCTTATGGCGGGGATGCGCCGTTGGTGGTGGGTTTGGAAGGTGGATTACGACGAGAATTCATTGTTGCCACCTTTTTATGGTTTGAAATCTATTTGAAAATCTGGTTTTTGCATGAATCTGGTTGGTGTTCTTTTCAGCTACGGGACATTGACAATTTTGGTCAATTTTTTTCTTATGTAAATTACATTTTTATCAATCTTTGGCACTTGCTCTCATCTATGTAATTAAGGTTTAATTGTGGTCACATGAGTAAATAGTTAAAACGTCGACATAATATTTCAATGTTCGACATAACTTTAAATCTTTAATATTTTCTCTCTTATATATTTTGGTTAAATCTAACCATATGTATGCTCATTTTGGGCTGAATTGTCTTTCTTAGGCCAAATTTCATAAATCTCACTATTAATTGTATGTGGGTTGGGGATTTAGCCACTTTGAAGAAGTCAAAAGGCATTAGAAATGTAACAGATCATTGAAGGAATATAATTTAGGGTTAATTCCGTTTATTAAAAGCGTACTTTCTTCATTTTCCCGAGTTAGGTAATAAACTTTTTTAACTACCAATCTAGTATACAAAATTTTCAAATTTGTTACATTATTATTAGAAATATGGCAAGCTAAATCGGTAAAAATAGCTTATTTGGATCTTTATTTACAATATTAGCCCCTTTATTTTCATAGTTCTTTTAAATCAACCCACCAAAATCATACATATACAGGTATACACTTTTGCTTAAGATCTTGGAACCCGACAACAATCATCTTCTCCGGTGAGATTCCAGCAACCACCATCTTCTCTGGGAAAAAAATAAAAAAAATCTTGATCAAATTCACAATTCATCACATCAGTTCTAAAATACAACAAATTTAAGTGCATTACATATAAAAACGTAACATAAAGTAATTCATATATCCAAGCGAATACAGTAACCGTCATTGGTTTACTGCTAAAATATATATATATATATATATATATATATATATATATATATATATATATATATATATATATATATATATATATATATATATATATATATATATATATATATATATATATATTTCTCTCAAAATAGCCTACCAGAGAGCTACGTGTAATGTAATATGACAACTGAAATATGAAACTTATCTCATCTGCTACTGGGTTAAACATAAAGCTAACAAAATTGTGAGCTTCGAAGTCTACTTTGTGCGTTGTCCTTGTAGAACAGTTCATCGTCTAGGCTTCTTTAACGGGATATATTACTCCCTTTTTTAGTGCAACACAATGTACACATGCCCTGTCGATTCATCGCCTTAATCAAGACATCAAAGACGACTCTGTCAAGCATTTCACCTCTTCCTTTTGATACCAAAACCAAAAGTGACATGGCTTTCTCAACCTTTCCCTCTAATGACAATGTTCAATGTGAATGATCTTGGAGACAATTTAACATAAGCCTTTTCTATCTCATTCCCATTACAAAAGGCTTCAATCATTAACTCATAAGCACAAGTCTCACCTGCACATTTCATCAAGCATCTGATAAGCATCTTTTTCGTCCCTAGATCTTCTACATATGCATCTTAAAAAAGTGTTCATCATTCGCTCATCAACCCCATTTCAATTGCTTCATTTAGCAACTCCAACCACCCACTTTGCAAAAACCGTCCATAATTGCCGTATAACTATAAACATCTTTTCAATAACATTTCATAAGCTTCTTCTACTCTACCAACATAATACAACCCTTTTAACAAACAATTATATGTATTAATTAATATTAGGATCAAATTTAACCATAATCTCAAACACTTCAAAAGCTTCCATTGGGTCAGTTGCGATCAGTTGCCGGATTGATGTGGTGATGGGTGGCGGATTTTGGTGGTAGTGATGGTTATCAAATATGGTTATTGATTGTATATGAGAGAGGAAGCAAGATCTGTGTATAATGGATATAGACCTGTTAGGGTGCCTTTGGTTTGTAAAAGGGTTTGGTGGATTTGGGAAATGTATGATAGAAAATAGGAGAGGGAATATATATAATAATATAATAAAATATATAGTTTATAAATTCAGGTTAAGTTTAAAAAATATTATTTTGTAAAAAAGTACATGATAGAAATAAATAAAGAATAGTAAATTAATTGGTGGACAGTACTTGAAAAGTGGACTTTGTCAGAAGTTTGATAGGATTAAGTGGAAACCTAACTTTTTAACGTGGAGTCATTTTTTTCTTTCGATTCATTGTTTAATTCACATAGTAACTTACCAAACAATGAATTTTAGGTATCATTGGATTCCTCAAATGCAAATACCATATAACAAATGGCCCCTTACATTATATGAAAAAAATAATACTCCGTAATAAATAAGTGATGTGGAAATACGAAAAATGTAAATAACACGTGGAAATAAAATTAGTGACGTGGAAAAATCAGCCGGTCAAGTTTACTAACTTGTTATATGTTAGCCGGTTTCATTTACTATATTGGTAATTAAAAAAGTTTGTTACCTAACTCGGAAAAATAGAGAAAGTACGTTTAGAATAAATGGACTTAACCCTATAATTTAACTCAGTTTGTGGACAAGTAAAGTAAAAAATGTGCATTCCACACAAAATTACAATTTTTTACAAGAATTAACATGTTAAAAGAAAATAGTTTAATCTACACTTTTATTTCACATATTTAAAAAGTGTGTAAATTTTTTTTAGTTTATTAACACTTAATAATGTGTATTAAATCTACACACTCAATGTTTTATTACACATTATTAAGTGTTAATAAACTAATAAAATTAACATAAATTTTAAAAGTGTAGAGGAAAAAATGTGCATATTGTACTATGTAGGTTTTTTTTTTTTTTTTTTTTTTTTTTTTTTTTTTTTTTTTTTTCCCTGGGTTTTGACTCGACATTGCGAGCCGACTAATCCCAAAGCGACTACCTTTTTTGATAGCCCGGAGTCATCGCAGGTGAACCTCCGTGGCCACATGGGGATTAATTTTCTCCCCAAGGTACTTAAATGTATTCAGAACTAAACTATAGTTTTTCTTTTTTGGGTAAAGGGTTTCCTCGGTAAATGTATTACTCCAAAAACGTTTAAGTACAAAGGATATGGGTGAAGTCCCATATCTCAGCCCGTTACATAGGCGGTAAAGCCAACATAACAAGACACTTCCTATCCTTTAAAACAAGAAAACAAACCACTACTCACTAGATTACATTTGACACAAAACCAAACATAAACTAACGTCTAGAGTTCTTAGGAATCCTTATGTCAAAAGAATCACAAAAGGCAATTTGACTAGCAGAAAGCTCTTCGTGGAATTCATCATCATCATAAGGATCATAATCATAGGGGTTATTTCCATAACTCTCCCTCCAACTTTCTAATAAACTCTTCTTCCCCCACCTCCGTTTCCACTCTTAGAAGAACTAGCAACAGCAGACATACCAGATGCTAAAAAATTAGCCATATCGTTATCAATATATTCAACCTCATCTTCACTATCATGATCACCCGGATAATCAACCTTTTTTAGAGGCTTTCAATCATCATCTACAAGAGTAGCTTTCCCATCAATAATAAGCTTTTCAAGCTTCCCAATTTTCTCAACAATAGAAGTAGTACAAGGAATACCATTCTTATCAGTATCGTCCAAATCAAGAGCATCAAATGGGTTTGACGTAGCAATCGTCCCACTCGTACTTGCCTCATTAGTGTTTTTTTCCTTAGTAGCATCCGGCTTCTTTGACACAGCTATATACACTTGCTTTGGTTTAGAAGGGCTAAATTTAGCCCCTTCACCCACATCAATACCACGAAACGGCTTTCTCTGAGGCATTTGAACCCCAACCTTCTTCCCTTTTGCCTTACGATTCTTTACCTCAGTGAAACCATCATCCATCTTTTCCAAAGTAGTAGAAGCTACAGCTGCCACATTATTGTCACTACGAACCGCCTCCTTAACACATTTTGGACAATTGACACAATCATGCCCAAAAACTTTACACACATCACAATAAGGAGGCGTCCACTCATATTCAACTTTAATGATCTCCGTAGTATAACCATTATCCTCCACATTAAGAATAGCCATACGAACTTCACTTTTCAAATTAGAGTCTGCATTTAGTTCAACAAGAGCACGAGTAAAACTAATACGTCCCCATGAATCGACACACATAGAACTTGTAAAAGCGTCGAGCATAATAGGTTTCCCTACTTGCGTAGCAATCAAGCTCAAACCTTCCTCTGAATAAGCAAGCAACGGAACATTAAAACCGGAACCTTGTTTACCTCGTTCCTATTAAGGGATAAAGTAGGAGTCCATTTGTTAAGAATAATAGGTGAGTTACGAATTAACCAGGGACCTCGTTCCAAAACACGATCCACACCCTCCTTGGTAGCAAACTTATAAAGATACACACCATCACCATTTTTCATTAGCTTTTGCAAGCCAAAATTCCCCCATGTATTAGTGACATACTTTTGAACTAAAGGGAAAGCGATGGTCTAACCAAGAAAGTAACCAACAAGCGTGTTATCATACCGATTTAAAACCTTTTTCATAGCAGCCATAGGAAGCATAGTATCATGATTATCCACACGATCCTCATTGACCAATGATCTAAAATTCACAATTTGAACATTACGAGTAGCATTAACGACATTAGCAAAAGATGAGTTATTCACCAGAGTATTACCCATCTTATTAACATCAATTTGAGTTGTATTAACATGCTTCTCATTTGTTGGGAATTAAACTAACAGTTCGTACGATCAGACATAATTTAGTATTAATGAAGATTCGTTCAAGATTATACTCACAGTACTAAGTCAGTTAGTACTGCTGGTAGAAGAAGTTTGTACTGATTATAAGATGAAGACAGAAGACGCGTAATGATATATATATATAGAATAGATTGCATGTATATCTTATTATTATAGATTGATACTCTAATGTAATCCAAACCGCAAACAAGGAATCCCTAAACAACACGTTATTCCCCAAACAACCAAACAGCGGGCAAGGTTTAAAAAATAAACCCTAACCGAGGGAAAATTAAACAGGGTTATCCCAAATCACACCCTTGCACACCAATCATAATCAAAGAACACCATGAAGAATAGGTAGTAAAAACAACGTATGTGATACCTGTTAGTTCTTGTATACACCAGGATGATTGATCGATTAGTTCTTATATTAAAACCTGATGTGTCGTCTAGAGTGCAAGTTTTAAATTTATAAACATGATCTACCAATGATTCAAATGAAACACATATGAGCAAGTATACTCGTCCGTGTGTAGCAAGAGGTGATATGGTAAGCCGAGGTCGTTCACAAGGATTTGTTTAATTTTTATGTAACGTGAGTTTGATTATAACAAGGACTTAGTAATGATTCTAAAGCAAGCAAATAATAATGATGATGTAAATTCAATATATTAAAAACTACTCTTTCCAAGACTAGTTCGCACAATTCCTTTGATATGATTATGACAATGGTTCAAATCGATTATGATCAATAAATTAGATGGTGTTCTAATTTGATTAGTTGGTGTACTAATCCTCTTGTTTTCAACATTTTCAATCCTCGTCAAGATTTTAAGATGACAAAAACAATATTAAGTTGTGATCACACAAGACTAACACAATTCAATCACTTGATTCGCTATCGTTTCACAAATAATTGACAACTACACTTTTAGTTTTCTAAGTTTAACCAAGTTACATATGAAATGGTCAATACATAAGGTAACACCTACATAGACAAAGGTTTACAATTGATTAAATAACAATGTCTCTTCCGACCTATTACACCATTAATAATCAACCAAACTTGATAACTCTTTTGTTTATGAAAACTTTGAAAGCACAATTCGATCTTAGTATTAGCTTTTCATTGAATTAGAACCATAGAGTCATAATCAATCAACATTCATGAAACAAACATCATCTAGGCAAGTGCACAAGGCACTTAGCCACTCATGGTAACAAAGAAATAACCACAGAAAATTTATCACTTGAAAACATGATTAAGAAGTCTTACAAAAGTTGTAATGATGATTACAAGAGTTAGGAACAATTATGAGATGATCAACAATGATTCCTTTGATGATTATAATGATGAATAATGAATGTAAGCTAACTTCTTCCTGCGTTTTCTTCCTTGTAGCCTTCTTGAGAGAGTAAATTGATTATGAGATTAGTTGTAGTGTTTTGTGTCTTGATCCCTTCTCTCTAACCAAGCATACTTATTAATAGAATGACTCCCCTTGGCCACCAAGCAAGTTTCTTGGGCACTAAGTGTCATTAAAAATCTGGACTTGAAGTAAATGTGGTGTAATGACAACCCACATGAAGAGTTAGTTCATTAAAGATAGTCATTAAGTGTGCCAGGAGTTGCAGCAACCCAAGGTTGAAGTCTCAACCTGAGGTTCAGATTCCAGCCCAAGGTTTGGAGTAAGGTTGGCATGGCAGTTTGAACCTTGGGTTGAACTTAAGCCTTAGTTGTATTTCTTGAACCTTTGGTTGAGGAAGCAAGCCATAATTCATAGCAAACTTTGCATGTAACTTCTCATTCATTTCATCAACACTTGATCTTTTCTTGAGCTCGGAAATCTTTGTAATTGATTCTTTATCTTTGATGATCTTCCCGAGGTCTTTATTATGGGTAGAATCTTTCGTTGTGCATAAGCTCTTGATTTAGTGACTTTTCTCCATCTTTCTAGCTATTCCCTTGGACTTGATTGTACCTGAACCTTAATATACCTTTTGTACCTTTTCGCATAATATGTTCACAAACACAACCAAATACAATGTACAAACATAGAAATAACGCGACTAAAACATGTACGAAATGAGCGTTATCAAACCCCCCACACTTACACTTTGCTTGCCCTCAAGCAAATCTAGCTTTTAAAAATAAATCCACATGATATAAATGAGAATGATTCTAAAAAATGAGATGCAAATCCATCAAGTACAAGTACGAGATAAGATCCATCTTTTTAAGCTTTATAAGTGAAAAGTTGAGATGTTTGACAATACCTTAATGATTCTCTTGCTTGATAACATTGTAAAACACCTCACGAAAAAGGAATGAAGTATAATTCACTCAACACTCATTTATTTAGTTGTTGAGTATATAAGAAAATCACACTCATCGCTCAGTCATGATCTAAATATTACTATAAGCTTGTACAAGAAACAAAACTCCACCGACGTGGCGTAAGCACCAAGTGTAAACATCTAAGAGGACTTTTATTCGAGTTGTAATGTTTAGGCTTCGGGTTAATCAGGGGTATGGATAAGGCATGGGAATATTTATGAAATTGGTTTTAAAATAAAAAATAAAGTTAAGTCAAAGTCTACAACCAATTGCTACTAGCTACGTCAACGTCTTTCACATGAACTTGAGAATTCATCCTTGATCGATATCATACTTTCATAGCTCATTGGCTATTCTTGTCAATATACAATTGCGATGACTTATTATATTTTTTCTTTTCTTTTTTTTTTTTTTTCTTGGCCACATGTTTCGGCCATCGATCATAATTCCAATAGATCTTCTATGAGATTATCATAGAGTTTGCAACTTTCTCCAAAGTTCAAGGATTTCCCACATAACAACCATCTTTCCAAGTAGCTAGCAACCAACCAAGACTTGACTATGGGTAAGGTTAAGGCTAAAAGTGTAAAATATTTTTGTATTTTTCTGGTGTAACAAAAGAAAAGAATGGCTCAAAGGGTGTACTAATAGTATCTAGCACTAAAATTCAGTGCTAACAAATGGGTCAATGATGAGAGTTGTAACTAACCGATGTGATTAGCTAATGTATGATTTGCAAACAGATGGCAATTTAGTTGAATCCTAATGTTGCCACTTATCACACGAATACACTTTCATCACACGAATGTGATCTCACTGCGGTCTGGTAATGATTTGCATGTACAAGTTCTAGAATAAATAAAATCACCGGCACACTCATAGCAAAAAGATCAAGCATAAAAGATGTATGCTATATAAGAATAGGCTCAAATCCTCACAATTTATGGTGGAATGGGCTATAATTGTGCTAGCAATGTTATCGATCCTAAAAACGGATTGCAATGTCAATCAGGACACATCTCAAATTTTCAAAAGTTACATGTTTTATCAGTGGATTGATCTAGTTATTCTAATATAAATTATCCTAAATGTGCGAAAACAACTAGATCATAAGGGCAAACAATTTAAAACTAAGCTCAAAAATATATAAAATTTAAAATCCAGTTTCATTTTCCTATTTCCTCCCCCCACACTTAAGTTTGACATTGTCCTCAATGTAAAGAACGATGAACCATAAAAATAGGGAAATGGAACATAAAAGAAATGATACTGCCTGAGCCTTGGAATCTAGATCGAGCTCCAAATGAGATATTGAGATCGAACGATTCCACATCTCCGAGATCAAGCATCGTAACCTGCAGTAATCTTCATATACAAAACAAACAAACACACAAAATGCAAAATATTTTTGGATTTTTTTTTTTTTTTGCGACGCCCCCACACTTATGGTGAAACCATTGGGGCATAAAAATAAACAAACAATTAAAAACACACGGGTTGCCTCCCGAGAAGCGCTTAATTTATTAACGAGTCATCAGCCTGACTCGATCTTCCTCACTTTCGTGGTTTATGTTTGGGATTCTTTCCCGGCTTCTTGGGAATATAAACCACATTTCCTTTCACTATTCCTTTTCTGGTTTTATCAATATCATGTAGCTTTGCGGTATCGCAAGTTCTAGGAAGAACATCCCAGATGAATCCGGTTTTCGCAGCCCATGGTATTACTTTTTTATAATCTGCTGGAAAAGGTGCCATGAATGGAATAGAAGTGTATTTCTTTTTATCAAGCAGTTCAAGTTGAATTTCCTCACTTGACATTTCATTCAGTTGCTCCTCATCATGATAAATCTTGATACGATGTCCATTAACAATGAAACTTCCACCGTGCTTGTCATATAACTCGACATATCCGGATGGAAAACCATGTTTTACCACGAATGGACCATACCATTTGGTTCTTAGCTTAGGAGCTTTGAATTTGTACTTAGAATTGAACAGAAGTACTTTGTCTCTGGCTTTGAATTCTTTCCGAATTCTGAGTTTCTTATCATGGTACGTTGTTGTTCGAGCCTTTTACAACTTCGAATTCTCATGCGCTTGGAGTCTTAACTCATCGAGTTCATGCAATTGCAAGAATCGTTTTTCTCCAGCGATTTTGAGATCGGGGTTACATTGCCTCAACGCTCAGTATGCGCGGTGTTCAATTTCAAACGACAAATGATAAGTTTTTCCATATATGAGTCTATACGGATTTGTGCCAATTGGAGTTTTATATGCCGTTCTAAATGCCCATAGAGCATCATCGAGTTTCCTTGACAAAATGGAAGGATTATCCTTAACCGTTTTTTCAAGTATTCTTTTTAAAGCTCTATTGGTGTTTTCAACTTGACCACTGGTTTGAGGGTGGTATGCTGTTGCGAAACGATGATGGACTCCATATCGTTTCATAGCTTTCTCCATTTGATGGTTACAGAAGTGAGTTCCTCTGTCGCTTATCAAAGCTTTTGGAATTCTGAATCGAGAGAAAAGCTTTTTCAAAAAATTTACGACCACTCGTGCATCATTTGTGGGTAAGGCTTCCGCTTCGGCCCATATAGAAACACAGTCAATTGCAACGAGGATGTATTCGAACTTATGAGATTTAGGAAAAGGACCCATGAAGTCAATTCCCAATATATCAAAGATTTCAGAAACTTGTATGCTCTTTTGTGGCATTTCGTCTCTACGAGAAAGACTACCAGACTTTTAGCAAGCATCACAATTCTGCACAAGCGTATGGGCTTCTTTAAAAATTGCCGGCCAATTAAATCCCGCATCAAAGACTTTTTTCGCGGTTGTAGACGGACCGTAATGTCCTCCAGTTGGGCCGTGATGACATTCATCGAGAATTTTTCGGGTCTCTGAACCATACACGCATCTTCTAATTATCCCATCGGGACACATTTTAAATAGTTACGGTGCATCCCAAAAATTATGTTTTAGGTCTGCGAAAAATTTACTACGCTGAGTGCGAGTTAGACCTTTTTGTAACACTCCTCCGACTCAATAATTTGCAAAGTCTGCAAACCATGGAACTTCTTCGTTTTCAATTCCCATAAGAGTTTCATCGGGAAAATTATCATCAATCTCATCTTCACCGAATTCATCTAAATTAGGATTTTCTAATCGAGACAAATGGTCTGCTGCAACATTTTCCGCGCCTTTCATATTTTGGATTTCTATGTCAAATTCTTGAAGCAATAAAATCCATCGGATAAGATGTGGTTTGGCATCTTGTTTGGGAAATAGGTATTTAGGAGCTGAATGATCGGTGAATACAATTGTCTTTGACAAAACGAGATAAGAACGAAATTTGTCAAATGCAAAAACTACAGCTAAAAGTTCTTTTTCAGTGACCGTGTAGTTTTGTTGAGCACTATTCAAGGTTTTGCTAGCAAAGTAAATAGGACGAAAATGTTTTCCATCGCGTTGTCCTAATACTGCTCCAACGACAAAATCACTTGCATCACACATAAGTTCAAATGGCAGTGACCAATTTGGTGAAACCATAATCGGTGCATTTGTTAACTTATTTTTGAGCGTTTCTAATGCCTTGATGCATTCTTCATTGAAATCAAAAACTGAATCTTTCTCGAGAAGCTTCGTCATAGGACGAGATATTTTTGAAAAATCTTTGATGAATCAGCGGTAGAATACCGCATACCCCAAGAAACTCCTAACGCCTTTGACGTTAGTCGGGGGTGGAAACTTAGCAATAGCATCTATTTTTGCTTTGTCAACTTCGATTCCCTTGCTAGAAATCTTGTGACCAAGTACAATACCTTATGTCACCATAAAGTGACATTTTTTCCAGTTTAGTACGAAATGAGCGGTTTTGCATCTTTCAAGCATTTTATTAAGATTGGAAAGGCCTGACTCGAATGAGTCTCCAAATACTGAGAAATCATCCATGAAAACTTCCATGGAGGTTTCAAGCATATCTTGAAAAATAGCAATCATGCACCTTTGAAATGTTGTCGGTGTGTTACAAAGACCAAAAGGCATACGCCTATACGTATATGTGCCAAAAGGACACGTGAATGTGGTCTTTTCTTGATCAGCTGGATCAATTGGAATTTGGAAATAACCGGAAAATCCATCGAGAAAACAAAAGAATTTGTTCCCCGCAAGTCTTTCCAACATTTGATCCATGAACGGTAAAGGAAAATGATCCTTCCTGGTGGCATCATTTAATTTGCGATAATCAATGCATACTCGCCAACCAGTTATGGTTCTGGTAGGAACAAGTTCATTACGTTCATTAGTTACAACGGTTGTTCCTCCTTTCTTAGGAACACAATGAACAGGAATCACCCATGAACTATCCTCAATGGGGTAAATAATACCAGCATCAAGAAGTTTGATTATTTCCTTCTTAACAACTTTCTTCATGATTGGGTTCAGTCTTCGTTGTCTTTGAACAACGGGTTTGGAATCGTTTTCGAAATTGATTTTATGTTTGCAAAATTTTGGACTTATTCCACGAATGTCAGAAGTTTTCCAAGCGAAAGCTTCTTTATGATTTTTGAGCATAGAAACAAGACGTTCTTTTTCATCGGGTTTGAGTGCTGAAGATATGACAATCGGAAGAAGAGATTTTTCTTCCAAGAATGCATATTCCAGATGATCGGGAAGAGGTTTCAAGACGGGATCCACCGGCGGATCTTCAATTGAGTTTTTGATTCTCATTTCATCATTGAATCCCAACTCCTCAAAGTTGGATATTTCTTCTTCAGAAATTTCTTCGGTGTTTATCTGCATAAATTCAGCAAATTCTCTGTCGAGATCTTCATCACTTATTTGTCCAGATGTTTTATGAGTCTTAATTCTTTCATCAAGCAACTCATCGAATGTTTCCTCTGTAATTTCATTGATAACATCAATGCTATAACAAGTGTCATCATTCGCATGAGAATATTTCATGGCTTGATTAATTTGAAAAGAGGTTCTTTCATCTCCAACTCCAAGATTGAATTCATTGTTTTTGACTCGAATGATAGCATCAGCGGTGTTTAGGAAAGGTCTTCCTAAGATCAATGGAACTTTTCTATCTTCCTCCATCTCGACGATTACAAAATCAACGGGAAAAATGAATTGCCCAACTTGAACAAGCATGTTTTCAGCTACTCCAACAGGATATTGGATAGTACGATTTGCTAAACGTATACTCATTCTTGTGGGTTTCAAGGTATCGATCGAAAGCTTCGCATACAATGAGTATGGCATAAGATTGATACTCGCACTAAGATCGGCTAAAGCATCACAAGTGATTGAATTTCCCAAAGTACACGGGATGAGAAAACTTCCAGAATCACTGAGTTTTTTCGGTAGTTTGTTTTCAACAATGGCTGAGCAATCTTCATTCAAGAAGGTAGCGAAAATGTTTTCCATTTTGCTTTTGTTGCTCACAAGTTCTTTCAAAAACTTCCCATAATTGGGCATACCAGCCAGGACATCAACAAGAGGAACGTTGATCCTAACTTCTTTGATTAAGTCAATGAACTTGCCATATTGTTCTTCCATCTTTTCTTTCCTCAAACGTTGAGGATATGGAATTCTTGGTTTATATGCTTTGAGCTGTGGAGTGGGTTTAACGACTGGTGTAGGAATTGGTTTGTTATCTTTTGGTTCCTCCTCTGCTTCATCCTCACTATCATCATGAACGATAGTGGTTGTTTGGTTTAGGTTTGGTGGTGGATCATAAGATAGACCACTACGAGTGAATACAACATTTACATGCTCATTTCTCGTTTGAGGTGGACGATAAGATCCAGATGATGATGGTTTCGGGTTGGATTGAGTATTGCTTGGCAAAGTACCCGATGGTCTAGCAGCAAATTGATTAGAAAGACGACCAAATTTGGTTTCAAGGTCTTGTATAGAAGCTTGATGGTTCTTTTGACCTTGTTCGACTTTGGTTTTGAGGATGAAGAACTGATTTTTCATAAATTCATTCGTTTGCTTTTGAGCATGCAAGAATTCACGTATGGTTTTTTTGAATTCAGATTCTTCATTTTTCTTTTCAGGTGTTTGTGATGATGAACGGTTATCATCACGAGATGATGTCGGACGGTTTTCGTCACGAGGTTGGGAACTACGATTATCATCCCTCGGTGGACGATCTTGCCAATCTCTAAAACTTCAACCATAGTAGTTTCCACGATATCCTCCTCCCCGATATCCTCCATAAACATAATTGGCTTCGGCTTCGGGACCTCCCATGGGTTTGTCATCACACTCGGATGATGAATGGTTTCCACCACAATAGTTGCATCCATTGCGCATATCTTTGATCTCTTTTTGGATACTTTGGAATTTAGAATTTATTTTAGTGGTGAGATCTTTCATCATGTCCATAATTTTGGAATTTTCATTCGTTCCTTCAGCGAATGCAACGGTTTTTCGTTGAGGTTTGGTTTTGGCATCCTTAGACCAATCGAGCTTAAGAAGTACACAGTCTTCTAGTAAAGTGTAAGCTTCGTTAGGGGTCTTATAAAGGAAAATTCCTCCGGCATCAAGGATATCTTGAGTTGTGTCATCGAGACCATGGTAAAAAATTTGAATGATATTACCATGAGACAAACCATGCCCATGACAACTTCGGAGCATGTTTTTCATTCGAAGCCAAGATTCGACAAGATTTTCTCTTTCCTTTTGAGTGAAACTACGAATTTCACCTAAGAGACGATCAAACATGTCTGGTGGAAAGAAACGTCCAACAAATGCTTCTCTCATTTGGTTCCAAGTTGTGATCACTCCGGGGCTTAATTCGTTATACCAAATTTTAGCTTCTCCGGTGAGAGACGATGGAAAGAGTTTAAGGCGGATTGCATTTGCTTCGGTAGTTCCATAACTAAACATGTCACAAATTTCAAGAAAATCGGCGATATGTTTGTGTGGATCGGATCTAACTCGACCATCAAATTGATTGTCTTTAATCATCGAAAGATGATGACCTTTGATAGTGAAGTTATCTCCAAGATTAACGGGAACAATGGCGGCCGCGGGTGTAGGAGCTACAACCCTATTGGTGTCCCACATAGGTCGATCATCGGCCATTGGAAATGGTAATTCAAGAAAAAGATCAACGATTGGATGAACTGATAATGCTCAAATCTAACATGTTTTATTAGCGTTATTTTGATGATTGTGCATGATATTTGGTTGTATTTGTGAACATTTTACGCTTAAAAGGTGCAAAAGATGTATTCAGGTTCAGGTACAACTATGTCGAAGGAAATAGAGAAAAAGACGAAGAAAAGTCGACAAAATCAAGTATTTGTGCACGAAGAGAAGTTTTCCGTTCAAGATAAAGATTCATGCTATGATTATTTCCAAGTTCAAGAGAAAGAGGTGAAAATGAAATCAAGATTAAGTGCCAAGAAGTGTGTTAAAAGTGGGAATTATATGCTAGCTTAGAGTTGAAATTTATGTGCAAAAGTCAGTCTCGACCCAAGGTTCACATTCCAGACCCAAGGTTGAGCAGTCAAGTCCAAACCCAAGGTTTAGAGTTCAAACCTAAGGTCCAGCAGACGTTCCGATCGCAGGTCCTAGGTCCCGACCGTGGGTTCAGCCACTTAAAGTCTTCCAAAGTTGCATTTAAGTGAAGAATTAAGTACCATTACTTCCAAGTCCGATCATATACTCCTAATAACTCATTTTCCTGCATCTTTATGACACTTTGTGGCCAAGGAACATGCTTGGTGACCAAGGAGTATTCATCTATAAATAGGAGTGCTTGGTTAAGTGTTTGAAAACCTAATATATCATCAAAAAAACCTTATAATCTATCATCAAATTCTCTCAACACTTGGAGGATTCTCTCCTACCACTCCCCACCATTTCTAGAGGTGTTGGGGAGTTGGTTTGGTCTACATTAGCATGACATATAACTTGATCATTCCTACACCATAAGGTTTGATTATAGTTCACACCAATTAAACACCACATACATCACCAACAATCATTATTACCAAACACCCCTAAGTCATATACTCACAACATGAGGTCGATTTCCAGGAAGGTTTATGGATGGATGATTTGTATTTTGGTAGTTTCTTTTGGTTGGAATTGTAGCACTCGATGCCTTGACTCTAATGTTTGGTATTGTTTCTATTTAAATTCAATCATATTAATGTCTTTGCTTATGTTGATTATGAGAATTCCTTTGTGTGTTGTGTTACATGTTTGATTACAATTATCTCTTTATACTAGTTTGGGAATTATGTATACTTTCGTGTGAATGATTGACTAGTTGGTTAGAGAAAGTGATTGTTCTCATAAGTTTGTTTAAATATAATTCGTGTTCTAAAACTTGTTAATTAAACATTGTTGGATTTAAAGGATGAAAAGATTTCTAATATTGTTTAATTCCAAGAAGTTGGTGGCCAAAATGGATTGGTATTTGATAATTGACAACTATTAAGTATTCAAGTTTTTAAATGAATTCGGGAATATTTAATCACGAGATTGGGTTGAAAGAACTCGTAAGAACTAATGAAACTAATCATCTTTTTCATACATTTGATAACACAAAGAGCTAGCGTAATGGGATGAGATATTGGCCGAAAGGACTCACCCGTGAAACTAGTAGAAACATGGATTTTCTTGATATTACCCATTGACTAGAAGTCCTTGTGAAAATTGATATGTGCCTTCTATGTTTCACCCAAACATGTTCAACATTCCATCACGATTGGTTACTATTCCTAAACAAGTGTTTATGTGCTTACATCATGCTTTTATAATTGCTTTTCTTGTTGGTTTGATCCGTGACGATCATAACCATCAACTTGTTACTTGCTTAAACAATCAAACAACATTTTAGTACAACCAAGTCTCGTGGGACGACCTTGACTTACCAACCCTCTTGCTACACACGGACGAGTATACTTGCTCGTATGTGTTCCTAGTTAACCGGTAATTCTTGTATTATAAATTTAAAACCTAGTGCGAACGCATCAAGTTTTTGGCGCCGCTGCCGGGGACTTGTTTGTTGTTCTTAGGTGTTTGTTTGCTTGAAATGTTCGATTGTTCGTTTACTTGCTTGTTATATTGATTCCTTGCTTGATCATAATTTCGGCATCGTCACCATCAAGTTTTTGGCGCCGTTGCCAGGGACTTGTTTGTTGTTCTTAGGTGTTTGTTTGATTGTTTGTTTAATTGTTTGCTTGAAATGTTCGATTATTTGTTTACTTGCTTCTTATATCGATTCCTTGCTTGATCATAATTCCGGCATCGTCACCATCAAGTTTTTGGCGCCGTTGCCGGGGACTTGTTTGTTGTGCTCTTTGTTCGTTTGATTGAAATATTGATTGATTTCTTGTTTTCTAGTTTATTCGAATGCTAAATTGCTCTTGCTCATGAATGATTGTTTCTTTGCTCTTGTTTGATTGCTCTTGCTTGCTTGTTTGCTTAATGATATTTGCTTAATTGCTCCCTTGCGTTTTGTTTCAAAAATCTCTTAATTCTCATCTTTTGCTTAATGATCTTGGCATCAAAATCAAGTGTTTTTGGTGTTGGGATTTTTCTTTCATGTCTTCTAAAAATGCTCACTCAAATGATTGCTTTCAAAATTTGTGCTCGAATTGTTTGCGAAAATAAAAACCCACCATTGTGTTCGTCTTAATTTTCATTTGCTCTTTTGTGTTTAATTTTATTTTTAAGTTTAATAAAAGTTTAAAAGGTTAAACATGTTTGTTTATAAATAATTAGAATAATAAAAAGGTTCATACGAGCCAAGATAAAAAAAATGCTTGTTTATAAATAATTAAAAGAAAAAAAAAATAGCAATGAACCAAAAGCTTGTCAAAACAACAAAGTCCTATTCGTTGTATTCACACCAGGTCATGTGAATTGTGCTTTTGGCTTGTTTCATATTAATGTCAAAAAAAAAAAAAAAAAAAAAAAAACAAACAAACAAACAAAACAAAACAAAACAAATTTTTTTCCTCCAGACCTTTGGTCTAAAGCCTGACCGAACGGCCCAAGCCCTCTGTAAGAATTTTCCAGAACCAAACCGCCGGTCCTAGCCCATGACCGCCGGCCGGCCTCAACATTCTGTCCATTTTTCTTTTTCTTCTTTTTTTTCTCTTTTCGAACCAGACCGCCGGTCCAGTGGTACTGTTCAAAAAAAAAAAAAGGTATTTTTAAAAAAAAAAAAAAAAAAAAAGAAAAAAAAAAGGTATTTTTAAAAATAAAAATTAATAATTAAAATAATAAAAAAATAAATAAATAATATTTTTGTTTATTTGTTTTTATTTGCTTATGTTTTAATCTAGTTTTTCTTTAATAAGTTTAAATGTTTTATTCAATTTCTTTCTACTTAAACTTGTGTTTTGCATATTTAAAATCTTGTTAATTTTAGTATGTCGTAAATAAATAAGTAATTGTTTTTAATGAATAAAAAATGTTATGAACTTTGTGGGTATGTTCACTGGAAACCCTCACGAGACTTAACTCGTCCACTCGGGCCACCGAGGGGTTTAAAAGGCTTGTTGCATATGCTAAATGCAACCGTGATGCCTACGAAAGTGAGTTTTAGAATTTTACGTTTTTTTTTTTTTTTTTTTTTTTTTTTTTTTTTTTTTTTTTTTTTTTTTTTTTTTTGTAGTCTAGTTTGTTTTTGCAGATTTAATAAGCTCTTGGAGATTGGATGATTGTGGCATTACTTTCTTGATTGGACATGCTTGGTTGGAAGAGAAATCGCGATCGAATTCCATATGATAAGATGTTAATATCGCGATTTCTTAAGCCCGTGAAGTTTCGTTTCTCTCGGTCTTTTCTTATCTTAATTTTCCCTACTTTTTCATGCTTTGAAGTTTATTCTTCATATTGAGTATAATGCTTAACTTAAGTGTGGGGGGAAAGTAAAATGTGAAAAACGAAACTAGTTTTAAATTTTTATATTTTTGGGCCAATTCTTAAAAATTTGTATACTTGTTTGCCCTTAATTTCTAGTGTTTTCACGCATATAGGTTAATATATTAGAATAACTAGATCATCCCACTGGTAAAATCAGTAAATTTTGAAAAATTCGAGATGTGTCCCGATTGACATTGCAATCCATTTTAGGATCGATAACATTTGCTTGCGCAATTATAGCCCATTCTACTAAATATGTGAGGATTTGAGCCTATTCTTATATAGCATATATCTTTTATGCTTGATCTTTTTGCTATGAGTGTGCCGGTGATTTTATTTATTCTAGAACTTGTGCTTGCAAATCATTACCAGACCGCAGTGAGATCACATTCGTGTGATATAAGTGTATTCGTGTGATAAAGAGGCATCCTTAGGAATTAAACCAAATGGCCTTCCATTTTACATCTAATGATATATTAGCTAGCCACATCGGTTAGTTAACCTCCCATATGGACCCATTTGTTAGCGCTCAATTTTAGCGCTAGATACCCTTAGTACACCCTCCGAGCCATTCTTTTCTTTTGTTACATCCATAAAATACAAAAAAAAAAAAAAAAAAAAAAAAAAAAAAAAAAAAAAAAGATTTTACACTTTAAACCTTAGCCTACCCCGTGTCAAAGTCTAAATGGTGGGTTGCTAGTTGCTTGGTATGTTGGATTGTTTTTTGATGATTATTAGTTAGAAACACTTTGTCATTTGTGTGTGTCATTCCGACAAAGATGAAGGTGCGCAACTTCTTATTTGTATTTTTGTGGTGTATGCTTATGCGAAGTGTGGGGGAGATGTGTTGTATGAAGGAGAAAGATGTTGAAAAAAAATGTAAAAAAAAAAAAAAGAAAAAAAATGAATAAGTCATCGAAAAAAAAAGAAAAACAAAATATATGTGATGACAATTATAGCCAATGTGCTATATTACTATTATGAAGATAAAGGAAGATGAAGTATGTTTGAGATATCGATTAGCCAATGTGCTAAGACGTGATATACATATATATTTGGTGATCGATATGTGCAGAGGAGAATATTGTAACTATAATCATTTACGGGTTTGTGGTTTGTTCGTACCTAGCAACATGGGACTTAGATTTGACTTTATTTTTATTTTAAAACCAATTTCATAAATACTCCCATGCCTTATCATTACCCTTTTGGCTTTGTGGAACTATCATGTGTATTGACATGTAGTGACCATCCGATTTCTTGAGGAATTAGATAGCGTTGTTAGCGATCTAAGGTTATCCTTAGTGACCATCCGTTATTTGGTAATGCAAGAATTCGTTGTTAGCGAGCTATTATGTTTTGCATAAGATAGTTGCACATAAGTCTAATATAACCCTTGAAGCCTTAAACCCGAATAAAAGTCCTCTTTAGATGTTTACACTTGGTGCTTACGCCACGTCGGTGGAGTTTTGTTTCTTGTACAAGCCTATAGTAATAAATGGATCATGACTGAGCAATATGAGTGTGATTTTCTTATATACTCCACCACCAAAAATATATGAGTGTTGAGTGAATTATACTTTCATTCCTTTTCGTGAGGTGCTTAGCAATGTTATCAAGCAAGAGAATCTATAGGGTATTGTCAAACATCTCGGTTTTTCACCTATAAAGCTTAAAACGATGAATCGTATCTCGTATTTGTACTTGGTAGATTTGCATCATATTTTTTAATCATTTTTCATACACCATGTGGGATATATTTTTCTTAATTGCTAGATTTGCTTGAGGGCAAGCAAACCCTTAAGTGTGGGGGAGTGTGCGCTCAATTTTCGCTTATTTATAAAAAAAATTAAAAAGATTTTTCGATATTTTCTAATTTTTTCAAATTTTTTTAAAAAATTTTCATTTAGATATGCATTAAAATTTTTCTTTTCTTAGATTTGCTTGAGGGCAAGCAAAGTTTAAGTGTGGGGGTATATGATAACGCTCAAATTTAACATGTTTTATTAGCGTTATTTTGATGATTGTGCATGATATTTGGTTGTATTTGTGAACATTTTACGCTTAAAAGGTGCAAAAGATGTATTCAGGTTCAGGTACAACTATGTCGAAGGAAATAGAGAAAAAGACGAAGAAAAGTCGACAAAATCAAGTATTTATGCACGAAGAGAAGTTTTCCGTTCAAGATAAAGATTCATGCTATGATTATTTCCAAGTTCAAGAGAAAGAGGTGAAAATGAAGTCAAGATTAAGTGCCAAGAAGTGTGTTAAAAGTGAGAATTATATGCTAGCTTAGAGTTGAAATTTATGTGCAAAAGTCAGTCTCGACCCAAGGTTCACATTCCAGACCCAAGGTTGAGCAGTCAAGTCCAAACCTAAGGTTTAGAGTTCAAACCCAAGGTCCAGCAGACGTTCCGACCGCAGGTCCTAGGTCCCGATCGTGGGTTCAGCCACTTAAAGTCTTCCAAAGTTGCATTTAAGTGAAGAATTAAGTACCATTACTTCCAAGTCCGATCATATACTCCTAATAACTCATTTTCCTGCATCTTTATGATACTTTGTGGCCAAGGAACATGCTTGGTGACCAAGGAGTATTCATCTATAAATAGGAGTGCTTGGTTAAGTGTTTGAAAACCTAATATATCATCAAAAAAACCTTATAATCTATCATCAAATTCTCTCAACACTTGGAGGATTCTCTCCTACCACTCCCCACCATTTCTAGAGGTGTTGGGGAGTTGGTTTGGTCTACATTAGCATGACATATAACTTGATCATTCCTACACCATAAGGTTTGATTATAGTTCACACCAATTAAACACCACATACATCACCAACAATCATTATTACCAAACACCCCTAAGTCATATACTCACAACATGAGGTCGATTTCCAGGAAGGTTTATGGATGGATGATTTGTATTTTGGTAGTTTCTTTTGGTTGGAATCACATGGTTGGAATTGTAGCACTCGATGCCTTGACTCTAATGTTTGGTATTGTTTCTATTTAAATTCAATCATATTAATGTCTTTGCTTATGTTGATTATGAGAATTCCTTTGTGTGTTGTGTTACATGTTTGATTACAATTATCTCTTTATATTAGTTTGGGAATTATGTATACTTTCGTGTGAATGATTGACTAGTTGGTTAGAGAAAGTGATTGTTCTCATAAGTTTGTTTAAATATAATTTGTGTTCTAAAACTTGTTAATTAAACATTGTTGGATTTAAAGGATGAAAAGATTTCTAATATTGTTTAATTCCAAGAAGTTGGTGGCCAAAATGGATTGGTATTTGATAATTGACAACTATTAAGTATTCAAGTTTTTAAATGAATTCGGGAATATTTAATCACGAGATTGGGTCGAAAGAACTCGTAAGAACTAATGAAACTAATCATCTTTTTCATACATTTGATAACACAAAGAGCTAGCGTAATGGGATGAGATATTGGCCGAAAGGACTCACCCGTGAAACTAGTAGAAACATGGATTTTCTTGATATTACCCATTGACTAGAAGTCCTTGTGAAAATTGATATGTGCCTTCTATGTTTCACCCAAACATGTTCAACATTCCATCACGATTGGTTACTATTCCTAAACAAGTGTTTATGTGCTTACATCATGCTTTTATAATTGCTTTTCTTGTTGGTTTGATCCGTGACAATCATAACCATCAACTTGTTACTTGCTTAAACAATCAAACAACATTTGAGTACAACCAAGTCTCGTGGGACGACCTTGACTTACCAACCCTCTTGCTACACACGGACGAGTATACTTGCTCATATGTGTTTCTAGTTAACAGATAATTCTTGTATTATAAATTTAAAACCTAGTGCGAACGCATCATGAACTTTGGAAAGACTATCAAATGGTGGGTTAACGGTTCTTGGTTTTCTTTGATTGGAAGGAACAAACGGGTGTCTCTTTTTGCGAAATAATCTTTCGGGGTTAGACAATAGTGTACTTAATTCTTCGTTAGAAGAGCGAGTGGTCATACACGAGAAAAACGAGCCAATCGAAAAAGATTATCAAATAAAAAGAAAATTAAAAGAATTTTTTATATATTCGGAACAGTAACTGGCGGTTTGGGTGTGAACGGCGGCTGGAAATAAACTGGTTCACAGAAGACAATGAACCGGACCGGCTAAAAAGTGAACCGGGCGGTTGCGTAGGTCAGAAACAAATGAACCGGTTGGCTCAAGTTTGGACCGGGCGGCTAGGTTTTTTTTCGGGTCGACAGAAACTGGTGAACCAGTTTGGCTGAAAGCTGAACCGGCGGCTGGTCTGGTTTCGGGGTCACAGAAAATTTTGAACCACTTGGTTCGGGTTTGTACAGCGATTTCCTGGGTGAAAATTTCAAAGAACTTTTAAAGAACGAGCTTAGGAACAAGAACAAAGCACAAAAATTATAAACAAAAACTCACAAAAACGTGATAAAATCTCAGGCAGCGGCGCCAAAAACTTGATGTGTCGTCTAGAGTGCAAGTTTTAAATTTATAAACACGATCTACCAATGATTCAAACGAAACACATACGAGCAAGTATACTCGTCCGTGTGTAGCAAGAGGTGATATGGTAAGCCGAGGTTGTTCACAAGGATTTGTTTAGTTTTTATGTAACGTGAGTTTGATTATAACAAGGACTTAGTAATGATTCTAAAGCAAGCAAATAATGATGATGATGTAAATTCAATATATTAAAAACTACACTTGCCTAGACTAGTTCGCACAATTCCTTTGATATGATTATGACAATGGTTCAAATCGATTATGATCAATAAATTAGATGGTGTTCTAATTTGATTAGTTGGTGTACTAATCCTCTTGTTTTCAACACTTTCAATCCTCGTCAAGATTTTAAGATGACAAAAACAATATTATATTTTGATCACACAAGACTAACACAATTCAATCACTTGATTCGCTATCGTTTCACAAATAATTGACAACTACACTTTTAGTTTTCTAAGTTTAACCAAGTTACATATGAAATGGTCAATAAATTAGGTAACACCTTCATAGACAAATGTTTACAATTGATTAAATAACAATGTCTCTTTCGACCTATTACACCATTAATAATCAACCAAACTTGATAACTCTTTTGTTTATGAAAACTTTGAAAGCACAATTCGATCTTAGTATTAGCTTTTCATTGAATTAGAACCATAGAGTCATAATCAATCAACATTCATGAAACAAACATCATCTAGGCAAGTGCACAAGGCACTTAGCCACTCATAGCAAACAAAGAAATAACCACAGAAAATTTATCACTTGAAAACATGATTAAGAAGTCTTACAAAAGTTGTAATGATGATTACAAGAGTTAGGAACAATTATGAGATGATCAAAAATGATTCCTTTGATGATTATAATGATGAATAATGAATGTAAGCTAACTTCTTCCTGCGTTTTCTTCCTTGTAGCCTTCTTGAGAGAGTAAATTGATTATGAGATTAGTTGTAGTGTTTTGTATCTTGATCCCCTCTCTCTAACCAAGCATACTTATTAATAGAATGACTCCCCTTGGCCACCAAGCAAGTTTCTTGGGCACTAAGTGTCATTAAAAATCTGGACTTGAAGTAAATGTGGTGTAATGACAACCCACATGAAGAGTTAGTTCATTAAAGATAGTCATTAAGTGTGCCAGGAGTTACAGCAACCCAAGGTTGAAGTCTCAACCTGAGGTTCAGATTCCAGCTCAAGGTTTGGAGTAAGGTTGGCATGGCAGTTTGAACCTTGGGTTGAACTTAAACCTTAGTTGTATTTCTTGAACCTTTGGTTGAGGAAGCAAGCCATAATTCGTAGCAAACTTTGCATGTAACTTCTCATTCATTTCATCAACACTTGATCTTTTCTTGAGCTCGAAAATCTTTGTAATTGATTCTTTATCTTTGATGATCTTCCCGAGGTCTTTATTATGGGTAGAATCTTTCGTTGTGCATAAGCTCTTGATTTAACGACTTTTCTCCATCTTTCTAGCTATTCCCTTGGACTTGATTGTACCTGAACCTTAATATATCTTTTTTACCTTTTTCGCATAATATATTCACAAACATAACCAAATACAATGCACAAACATAGAAATAACGCGACTAAAAAATATACGAAATGAGCGTTATCAAAACCCAAAAAGCGATATTCAGAAAAGAAGCCCTAACAAAACAATCACAGAACCCTAGCGATTTAAACTTGAATAGACAAAGGATCATGTAAGGATATATGATTAATCACGAATGAAATCATAAACCAAACCGGAACTATGTAAATTACAGGCTTAATTGATCAGGTTATTGGTCTTGTTTTTAGGGTTTTAGTAAAATCACCAAATATCGCCTAGGGGGAGAGAGAAAGTCCGAGTTTTTTATATTAGGTTGTACTATATATTTTTTCTTGTGACAGTAAGTCGCAAATCTTTATGGGTAATCCGGGACCTTCCGGGACTCAAACTAGTTCTGTCAGTGGTCATACTATCATGCATGGTGGATTTGGTTCCGTTGATATATTATACTATATACTAACCATGAAAATGTAGCAGGCTTCAAAACAGGGTATTAAGTGGCCCGTTTAGGTTTCCTATTGGCTGTTTTCTTATTTAAGCCCCAAAGTCACGTTCCTATTGGTTGATATGTAGTTGCATAACCACTGTTCGTAGCGTTTTAGGTTAATACCCTCCTAATACCGACTAATACTTTGTACGGCACCATTGAATGTATACCACATGTATACCACTTATGCAAGTACGGTTTTAATGTAGAACCTTCTCTGTATAAGAAGCTTCTTAATTATCCTTTCTTCTTCATAAAATAATAAATCACCAGAAGGTCATATGTAAGGGTTTTTTTTTTTTTTTTTTTTTTTTTTTTTTTTTTTTTTTTTTTTTTTTTTTTTATTTTTTTATTATTATTATTATATATATATATATATATAACTCTTTATGCTTCACAAAGATTTATTTTTTGTTAATTCATGATTTAATTTAGATATTTATTTTATTTTACTCTTTATTTCAAATTAGGGTTTCTTAATTTAGGGTTTTATAATACAGAAATGAAGCAAAAAGTCAAACAAATTTTGTATTCAAGAAAACAAATAATTTGGGGTTTTCTTTATTTTTGGTAAACAAGGATATCCGATATTTGGCTTTTTGCTTCATTTATGTATTATAAATCGGATTCTTTGTTTACGTACCAAAAAGATTGTTTGCTACAGAACTTCTGATCATATGTAACTTTTTTGGCCTCTTTATGCTTGATTATGATTTAGTTTTTGTTAATTCAAGATTTAATTTAGATGTTTTTTTTTTTTTTTTTTTTTTTTTTTTTTTTTTTTTTTTTTTTTTTAGATCTTTATTTGAAATTAGGCTTTTCTTAATTTGGGGATTTTCTTGATTTGTTTTGCAGCTAAGCCTGTTGAGGTGTTTATTTCCAACTTTGTTCTTGCTGAAAATAACTGAATTGCGTATTTATGGTGTGGGATTACTTATATGTTGATGCGTGGTTTTGCGACCTTACAACAGGTTTTACCTCTCAAGGGATCTTGAGAAGTTTGCAATCCCCACCGGGCAGTGTACCTGACCGATGTAGTATAGTGAAGTGGCAAGTACCGGGGGATTGATCGTTCAACTCAAAGAATAGTGTTCGTTAGGATTAAAATTTCTCTACTAGGTCTAGAGGTGAGGGATGATTCTTTTTGTATTTTTATATTTTATGAAAAGCAAGTAAAATATCGGGTTTGAAGGAGTGGGCGGAATTAGTTGCTAATCAACTAACCCAAAAGCTACTAATTAAACTAATGTGCAGGAAAGTAAACTAGGGTTCTACAAGGGAAGTGAAGCGTATCTACCTATGATCTATTACTCCTTGCTAGCTATCCAATTCTACCTATTGAATTGTCACACCTTGTTTTAATTGACGGGTTGTATTCCTTAATACCATTTGTGGGGTGGCGTACGTACTTCCCCAACTCTATAAGCTCCTACTTCACTCCTATGTCGAGCCGGCTAAGAAGCTCCTAACATGGGATCACTAGAATTCGCTCATGCATTAAATACAACCAAATAAACCTAGTACGCATTGGTTCATATTTCTTAAGACGTTCAAGCAAGTTACCATATAGGAGGTTAGCCAGTTTTCTTAAGCCTAACATCGATATCACCCAATCAAACAAGAGACAATAGGAAACAAGAATTATAAGCTAAACCAATTAGATCTATTGAAGTGTCACACCTTTATTGATGACGATAGACACATACATCAACAAGGAATCAATAAGATCTAATTAATTATATACAAGTTTCACACAATCATAAGTAGACACAAGGTGAATTAGCAAAGCATGATCAATGAAGGGCAAACAACCACAATAATGAAAGACATAATTAAGTTAGAATCAACAAACCAATATTTGATGTTAATGAAATGATTGAAAACCCTCTAAGTTGCTGGAAAAACACCTACCTAAACCCTAGAATCGGACTTAGGGTTTAGGGCTTACAAAAAGTGAAGTTGTGATGTTGTATTTATAGCTGATTTTCTGTCCGCATCGATCTGACAGCGTCAGCCTTTACAAGTGACGGCGTCAGCTCCCCTTTTTCACCAAATTGTAGATCTTTTCGTCCCGATTCCGTGGCCTCTTGAATCACCGAAATCCGAGTTCGTATGAAGATTTTATGGCCAAAACAGTGACAGCTACTCCGCGCATAAGTTATGATTGATTTGATTAACTTGTGACGACTTTTCTTCTTGTGCAAGTTGTCATTTTGACGTCGTCACTCTATGGCATCTGACGTCGTCAGGATGAGTCCTGACGACGTCACCTTCAAAAATCCTCTGGCCCGTCTCTCTTTAACTTAACACTTGACGGCCTACATCCATTAACACGTGACGCCGTCAGACTTCCTATGTAAAACTTTCTGGCGCGTCACGTGTATAATTCCACCACTTTCATCTTCAGGTGACGGCGTCAACATCCAAAGCCTGACGCCGTCAGGTGTAAAATCCTGACTTTCCTTGGTCTTTTTGTTTTCTTCATTCTTGAGCATAAAAACGTCCAAAAAGCTCCAAAATGCTTCATATTCCAGAAATCACGTCCCAAGTACCTAAAATGAGAAAAGAAACGATTTAGGGCAATATTTGATCAAATAATCGCGGATTAGGGCTTAAATGACCCCCTAAAAGCGGTACACTTTTCGTCTCATCATATGTTTTGCATATGCATTCTTTACCACAACTCGTATCTTCGCTGGGCAGGCATACCATGATTGTGGTTCAGCAATGGCAAGTGTAAGCTAACGGGAAGTTATTTTATATGTTGTTATAAATCGTGTTCACAAATATATAGGACACGGTCGAAGTTACCATCGGCTATAATAAATATAGATCCTTTGGTTGTAAGTTGCGCGTTTTTCCCGTGATGATCCTATAAATATATTGTCTTGCTGCGGTAAGTGGAAGGATGGTAGAGTACGACAAATAGTTGCCTCAGCAACCTCCACGTGTGCAACCAGGACATACTATCAACTCTATTACACCAACTAATCCGATGTCTTTTTTGATATTGGGCTGCGGGTGTTTTATGTGTGTGAGGTTTCGGCGTGCTTTTATCCACTATATTTTAGCCTGCTATTTTTTTGACCCTGATAAGTATACCGTGCTGAGATTCACTGTTGTCACTCATGTGTGTTTTTTGTGTTGATTCATTAGCATTGATTGTAATTAGTCAATATCCCTCGCCCTTTTCCCGTGGTTTTTTGTTGGGCTGTTTTGTTCCAGGATAGTAATGGGCTATGATGATCAGCTGTTCTCTGAATCAAATGATATCGGTCATAGGAAGTCTGAACCCTTAACTTGGCAGGGCAATTACCGTATGGCGTGATAGCATACTTGCTATTCTGCAACCGCGTTTATTTGCAGCCATGGCGGAATTCAGAGCTTTTTGACCATTTTCGAGTTACAAATCTGAGCCTAATGATCTATTGTATCAGTTTTGTGGTTTCTAATTTTTTAACGGACTCCATATAACAACCGCGAATTTTCCGGGTCCTTACTCAACCTTAAACTCGATATGATATGTTTATTTAGTTTATGTGTTCACTATTATGTGTGTTTGTGAGATAGACCATACAACGCGAGTCGACACAAATAAACCTATTAACACGTAAATATTGGTTTTAACGAGATCACACGAACATGGACGTATATATAGTCAATCTTATTGGAAAAATTGTTTTGAGATCAATGGAATACATTAGAAATACTCGGGAAATTGTTTAGGTACTCGAATTTGTCTCGGATACGTTTTATAAGAAGTATAACCGAATGACACTTCCCACCCCCTTGCCTAATTTACAGTTTCAGTCCCTGAGGGACAATATGCATTCACTCTTGGTCCTAGGCCTATATAAGGAAGTTTTATGTAACACCTTGAAAACGGGTCTTAAGTATTTTATTACGAGAATGCCACTTGGCTTAGTTGACCACGACTTTTATGAATTTAAAGGACTTACGGGATAGGTTAGTCAACCCCGATATTCAAACTGTAAGTATTAAATGTTATGTAAATGGCTATATACAATATGTTGTGCCACAAATAAAAAGGGAATAGACTTCAAGGGCTTGACTTGTCATATACTAAAGTATTATATTATGTAGTGTGGCCAAAATAGAAGGAAATGGACTTAAGGGACTACTTGTGCCAAAGGGGCAAAGTTATGCAAGATAAATATCTTATCTATTCACAAGTTCTAGACATTTCCACATTATTCAGGGGTGTGTGTGGGTTGTCGGTTTTGGAGAGAAAAAGGGAGGGAAGAAGATGAGTTTGGTGGCTTAGGGAGGTTAATGATGAAGTCCTTATGCTTATGTTCATCCCTAGTAATGATTTCCCAAGTAAGTAATCTTCCTTTTTGGATTCCCAATGAAGTTATTGATTTATGGGTAAGTGGGTATTCATCATATGATCAAAGTATGATCATATGATGATGTAGAGAGGATGATGAGTAAGTTATGGTGGGTTATACAAACCCTTGTTGATAGTATTAAGTTATATGTATTATTAGGTTTGCTGATGAAGGTGAAGGATGATGATGATTATGATGATGATGATGACTAGTGAGGATGATGATGATGGCGGTGAAATAATGATTGTTAGTTTAGCTTGGATTCAAGGTAAGTAAACCGGTTGTAATATAATGTTATAATGATTTCTCTATATTATGTGTTTTCATATTTTGTTATGTTATGGTTAATGAATGGTTTGGATATATGTGTTATAGTGAAAGTGAGTATAGGGCTAGTTTGATGTGTTAATTAAGAGGGATTAGGATAAAGAGAGTTGATGCTTTGATGTGCCAAGGTATGTGTTAATGGTGAATGATTATGATGGTTTAATGGTTAAGATGCATAATGTGTGATTGATTCATAATGGTATGTTATAATCGTTTTACTTACTAAGCGATAGCTTACCGGTTAATGTACAACGTTTTGTAGGTTCGTATGTTGATTCTATGGCTTGGAATAAGGAGTAAGACTTGGATTATAGCTTAAGGATTTGGAGCGGTTTGGAAGATAGTAGGCGTTAGGAGCTAGGTAGAATACCTAGCTCGAGTCAAGGTTGTACCCCCGAGAGTCTTTTATGATTTGTATAGTGTGTGTCAAGGTCGTTGTAGTGCTTGGATGGTCAAACGGTGTGTCAAAGTGTGTTTAGTGTGTTATAGTCAAAGTTAAAGGGGTGTTTGGCATAAGCGTGAAAATACCTATTTTGAGTTGTAAACGGGTCAAACGATTATGGAAACATTTTAATATATTGAGTTATTGATGTTGGTTAAGTTTGGCGTGCAAGGGAAGTGGTAAAGGTGGTTTATGGTGAAAATGGGTCAAAACGGGTTTTGGTGTAAAACTCGTCATTTTGTAAAGTACTATTCCGAGGGTCAAACGGTAAATGTTTTCATATGGAAATGAGCTCATTGATATACTAAGTAAATCTGGAAGGTTTGGTGAAATATCGAGTTTGGGAGGTCGGGTTTTCAAGCTCGGGTTTTGAAACTGAAAATGGGGGACAGAAGCCTCCAACCGATCGGTTGGAGGGCCAGCCGATCGGTTGGAGTGTTTTCGACAGATTTTGGAAAATTTTTAAAAATCATATCTTTTAATTCGTAAGTCATCATGGGTCGCGTCACCCGGCTTTTCGAAGGTAATTGAGTCTAGTTTCATTTAAAAATAGTCTCAAGGTCTGAATATTTATAGATTTTTGTCAATGGTCAAAAGAGTAACATGATGTCCGTAAAGTTGAGTCGTTTCCGCTCAAAAAGTTTTAATTTTTGGTCTAATCGGGCACGGGGTGTAACAACTTGGTATCAGAGCTTTGGTTTAAGTGAATTAGGTTTTCTTTAGGATTGCCTAGACTTAAACCACTAGTAGATGCGTTAGATGTAAGATTAAGTAATGCGGATAAATATTTGGTTAAGTTATAGGATGCGATTGTTAAGTTATGAGATGGATCATGTGATTGCTGTATGAGCTTAATGATGATAAATTATGAATGTGTTTTATGTGTCATCGTGTATGTGATTTATGTCCGTGAAAGACTTGACGTGTTTAAGTGATAGGATTACCGTGCACCTCGAGTGGTGTCGGTGATTGTTATGTGATTATGTGAATGTGTATTATAGAAGTAATGGAAAGATGTGTATAGAAAGGATAAGTGGTATGCTTGTTATAGAAAGGCGAAAATAGAATGTCGTTATAGTGAGGAGTTATAGATGGAAATGAGATGATATATGAGTATGTGTACGTGATGAGGATTTAGATGTTTAGGTAAAGCGAATTGTTGAAATGTGTAATTGCAAGATATTAAAGAAATGTATGAGTAATGAATGATAAATGAAGTAGCCATTGCATAAATTGATAAAGTAAAGTAGTAAGTACCTCAATGATAATAGACAAATGGTATGACATAGACAAGTTCAAATGTTTTAAATCATAATTGATAATAGATTAATGAAGTATAAGTGTTTAGTGACGTTTATCTTTTATGGAAACAATGATCGAATGTGGACTTTAAGTACGAATGAGATTAAGTATGTACTAACGTGTTGTCGTTTATGTGTAAGGTGTTATTTTTTCATAGGCAAGGTGATTATGAATGCGTGTTATAATGTGATGTATAGAATAGGTTGAAAAAGTAAACTGCAAGGGAACCTAAATTAGATGAGTTATGACTAGAATTCTTGTCGTGACATGAAGTGTTAGAAGCTGGGTAGATGAACGAGTTTTAGATTACAACGTAAGATCAGTATATGGTTTAGAAAATAATTCACATTTAATATTGGTTTAAGCCATGTCAAGATTAAGGTGAGTCAATTGGGATTGAAATAGATAACATTAAAAGAATGAACATGTGTAAAATGGAGTAAGAGGATAACGTGAAGTTGACAAGAAAACGATAAGTGTAATGTGACAACTCAGATGAAATATAATGTGTATATTCATATGTACGAAAGTATGAAAAAGATGAGTATTACTAAGATGGTGTTAAAGTAATGAAAGGTGATAGGTGAGTAATTAAAAATGTGTAAGGCAAGGAGAAAAGAAAACAGAAAAGTGTTAGTCTAAGAAATGCTTGAATAATGAATAATTAGTAAACATAGAATTAGTAAATTAGAAACGACTGATTGGTGATGACACGTGGTGAATTGTTTACCATGCACTTTGGTTAGTGCCTGTGATTATATTGTGATTATATGAATATATGTTAAAGTAGCGGTAATGGAATATGAGTAAGAATGATAAGTGGTATTAGGGATGGGCTAGCAAGTGAATGAAGTAATGACGCTTTAAGTGTGGATCGTAATGATATTAAGCGTACTAAGGTATAGCGTGAAAAGACAAGATGAAACTAACGAATTAATGATTAAGTGTTTAATGACGTGAAGGTTAAAGAATGAGGTTAGAGAATGATAGCATGAAATGTGACCAACATATGGTCTCATTATATTTAGTGACTAAAGACTAATGTTAAAGTGGTATAGAGACGGGGTAACGGTAAGGTAAAGTACTTGATGTTTAAGTGTGAACGTGAAGTTGTGATAAAGTGTGTTGGTATATGAAGGATGGAAGTTAAACGAAAAATTTTGAATGCTAAAAGTTAAGTGTGATAAGTTAAGAATGTAAATGAGAATGAGATGAGTATGTATGAGGATTGAATATGTACATGAATGTATAATAGCAACAAACGATGTTATGGTATGTTATGATAAAAGGAAATTTAAATGAACAAATTGATTGCTAAGTATGATGCAAAAATTTATAAAATAAGAGTAAGGTGCGTTGGTAAGGTAATGACGAGATAAATGGTATGGTTTAAACGCTAATGATTGAATGAGACGAGTTAAGTATGTGAGCAAGAATATAACGAGACACTGTGCGGTAAACGTAACGAGCTTATGTAAATAGAATGTGTGTGAAGAAAAGGTAACGCTAATGAATGTGTTATAGTTAATGATCTATGAAAGGTATATATGTAAAAGGCGAGATAGAATGATATTGCTTAAATACATAAATGATTAAAGAAATGGGATAAGGTATGAGAATAAGAATGCGATGAGTTAAGAATATAAGAGAGAATGAGATGAGTATGTATGAGGTTAAGGTGTTGTCCTGAAATTATTATATCACGGCTAATGTGCCCCATTAGCGGTGATTATTATGATGAAAATGTTGAATAATAAAACACGATGAGAATGTGTAAATGACTTAATAGGTGTAAGAAGAATGAATGATGCTAATGAATGAATGTAAGTTAATTTATGAAGGCTTAAATGTAGAAGGAGTCGGGTAGACTAAAGGGTAAAGTAAGAATGTTAAAATGATTAATACATGTTAAGAATGTAAGATGTAATGAAGAGTGAAAACACATAGAAAATGTGTAATTATAATAAGCAGGTTTCATATGCCCTATGATGCTTGCTTAAACTAAATAAAATGGATAAGATGATGTGTGTGTGTTAAAATGTTAATGGCTTGGATCCAATGTTAAAATGTGAAAGTGATAAAGTGTGAATGTTAAAGATCCTTCGGGATGAATGTTAATGATCCTTCGGGATGAATGTTAAAGATGGTATCCTTCGGGATGACCGAGATAATGGATGTTAAAGAACCTTCGGGATGTGTTAAAGATCATCCGGGATAAAAAGTATTGCCTTCATCGGCAAAGGGGTTGCCTACATCCTTGACATATAAAAATATCCCCAAAGTGAATGCGATAATGTTATGGATCCAAGTCTAAGAAAGGTAAAAGGTAATGAAATAAAATAAATAAGAAGTTGAAAGTTAAGTGAGTAATAAGAGTAGTAGTGTTATGTCGGAAGTACATGACCATGAGTTTATATTTCTTGATTTACATCGATTGGGACGCCTCTCCATGTAAATGAAGAAGTATGAATGAGTGGAATTATGTGTTTCTGACATGGCATGAGTAGGGTTAGAGGAGTAGAAGGCGAAAGTCTAGAATTAGTCAGAAATTGTAAGTACTAAGATAGGAGGGCTAGAATTAGGGTACGACTTCTAGTTGAGACTTATGAGAAACCTACATTTTAAGAGTTAAGTATAAGTTGAAGGAATTAAGGAATTGTAATGATGTTATAATACGCCTTGCGGCGTGGAACCAAATGTGAGTTATGGAAGAAATTGAAGCTAATTGTCAAGTGTGATGAAATGGCATAGGTTAAAGTATGACGTTAAAAGGTCAATGCATGAAATATTTCTATAAGACTTATATTGGTAAACAAAAATGACATGAAGAAAGAAGTGAAAGAAATGATGTAAATATAGAGAACGTAAAAGAATGATTAGGGGGTATTTGCGTTATAAGAGAAAAACATTAAAAAAGAAGTAGAGATAACGGAACGTTATAGTGAGAATGTTAAAGGAATAATGAAATGGCTATGATAAAATAAGAAAGTATTAGTAATGTGATTGACTTATGTAGAGTCGAGCTGGTGATTTTCTCAAGTAACATGTAGTCATTAGCAGAAAAGTTGGAATAAGGCAAGTGAGAGTATGATGTAATGTTAATAGAACGGATTAGAACGATAACTAGTTATAGTAGGTATGTCTCGGATGACGTAATGATCTTAGTAAGAGTTGTATGGTTATAGAAGTAAGCGGAAAGTAATGTGGATTAAGGACACGTGTTATGTTATAGTGTGCTTAGAGTTGCAAGTCCATTAGATCGTTGCAACTAAATGAACTAAGAACCGAATGTACTAGGAATGAGGTGTATTATGTAACTAAGATTGGGTTAGAGATAGACGATAGATTTCGGGGATGAAATATAAATAAGGGGGTAGAATTGTAACACCTTGAAAACGGGCCTTAAGTATTTTATTACGAGAATGCCACTTGGCTTAGTTGACCACGACTTTTATAAATTTAAAGGACTTACGGGATTGGTTAGTCAACCCCGATAATCAAACTGTAAGTATTAAATGTTATGTAAATGGCTATATAAAATAAGTTGTGCCACAAATAAAAAGGGAATAGACTTCAAGGGCTTGACTTGTCATATACTAAAGTATTATATTATGTAGTGTGGCCAAAATAGAAGGAAAGGGACTTAAGGGACTACTTGTGCCAAAGGGGCAAAGTTATGCAAGATAAATATCTTATCTATTCACAAGTTCTAGACATTTCCACATTATTCAGGGGTGTGTGTGGGTTGTCAGTTTTGGAGAGAAAAAGGGAGGGAAGAAGATGAGTTTGGTGGCTTAGGGAGGTTAATGATGAAGTCCTTATGCTTATGGTCATCCATAGCAATGATTTCCCAAGTAAGTAATCTTCCTTTTTGGATTCCCAATGAAGTTATTGATTTATGGTAAGTGGGTATTCATCATATGATCAAAGTATGATCATATGATGATGTAGAGAGGATGATGAGTAAGTTATGGTGGGTTATATAAACCCTTGTTGATAGTATTGAGTTATATGTATTATTAGGTTTGTTGATGATGGTAAAGGAGGATGATGATGATGATGATGATGACTAGTGAGGATGATGATGATGGTGGTGAAATAATGATTGTTAGTTTAGCTTGGATTCAAGGTAAGTAAACCGGTTGTAATATAATGTAATAATGATTTCTCTATATTATGTGTTTTCATATTTTGTTATGTTATGGTTAATGAATGGTTTGGATATATGTGTTATAGTGAAAGTGAGTATAGGGCTAGTTTGATGTGTATATTAAGAGGGATTAGGATAAAGAGAGTTGATGCTTTGATGTGCCAAGGTATGTGTTAATGATGAATGATTATGATGGTTTAATGGTTAAGATGCATAATGTGTGATTGATTCAAAATGGTATGTTATAATCGTTTTACTTACTAAGCGAAAGCTTACCGGTTAATGTACAACGTTTTGTAGGTTCGTATGTTGATAATATGGCTTGGAATAAGAAGTAAGGCTTGGATTATAGCTTAAGGATTTGGAGCGGTTTGGAAGATAGTAAGCGTTAGGAGCTAGGTAGAATACCGAGCTCGAGTCAAGGTTGTACCCCCGAGAGTCTTTTATGATTTGTATAGTGTGTGTCAAGGTCGTTGTAGTGTTTGGGTGGTCAAACGGTGTGTCAAAGTGTGTTTAGTGTGTTATAGTCAAAGTTAAAGGGGTGTTTGGCATAAGCGTGAAAATACCCATTTTAAGTTGTAAATGGGTCAAACGATTATGGAAACGCTTTAATATGTTGAGTTATTGATGTTGGTTAAGTTTGGTGTGCAAGGGAAGTGGTAAAGGTGATTTATGGTGAAAATGGGTCAAAACGGGTTTTGGTGTAAAACCCGTTATTTTGTAAAGTACTATTCCGATGGTCAAACGGTAAATGTTTTCATATGAAAATGAGCTCATTGATATACTAAGTAAATCTGGAAGGTTTGGTGAAATATCGAATTTGGGAGGTCGAGTTTTCAAGCTCGGGTTTTGAAACTGAAAATGGGGGACAGAAGCCTCCAACCGATCGGTTGGAGGTCCAACCGATCGGTTGGAGGTCCAGCCGATCGGTTGGAGTATTTTCGACAGATTTTGGAAATTTTTGAAAAATCATATCTTTTAATCCGTAAGTCGTCACGGGTCGCGCCACCCGGCGTTTCGAAGGTAATTGAGTCTAGTTTCATTTAAAAATAGTCTCAAGGTTTGAATGTTTAAATTTTTTTGTCAATGGTCAAAAGAGTAACAGGATGTCCGTAATGTTGAGTCGTTTCCGCTCAAAAAGTTTTAATTTTTGGTCTAATCGGGCACGGGGTGTAACATTTTATACCCCCATTATGGTTAATTCACCCATTTCCCCCTCACACAACCGTCACTTCTCTTTATCTCTCTCTCTTCACATAACAAAAACCCTAGCACCAAAACTTTCTCTCTCCCCCTTAAAATTACTATCGCCGTCACCCTCTCACAACCACTACCACCGTCACACAGCCACCACCATCACCAAAATAATACAAAACCTACCCTTATATCACCCTTTTAAACACAAATTCGTGGTGTACACGCATCTAAACCACCCAACGCGCCACCACCGCCGCCACTTTTGGTCATTTTCTTGTTTTGGTAAGTGTTGTAAGTAGATCTAAGGGATTAGGTGATAAACTCGCCGATTCACAACCTTGTGTGAATCGGTAAGGGTTAAGCCAAATGAGAAATGGATAAAAATTTGATAAAACGCGTATTAAAACTTATGGGTATCATCGTGTGACCACCTATTTGTTAAATATTTTACCTTCGAGTGCTATTAATAATGAAATACCCCTTACCCGTTTGCTTGGAACCAACCCAGATTATAGTCTTTTGCGTACTTTTGGGTGTTTCTGTTACCCGCATCTACATACCAATCACAAACTTGAGCTACGTGCTACACCATCCATATTTTTGGGTCACACATCAAACCATCGTGGTTATCGTTGTCTTGACTTAAATATGAATAAAATTATCATTTCAAAACAAGTTACTTTTGACCAAGGTTGTAAAAATCGCTAGGCGCTAGTGAGGCGGTCAGGTAGGGCCTAGCGATTAATCGGTTAGGCGGGGATTAATCAGACTGAATTTTCTATGCACGCAATTGTAATTTTAGATATTATATAATATTATATGTTTGAGATAAGCATAGTGTATCAAAGTTCAAATATTTGAAGTTTTCAAATATAAACATAATACATAATTCTTTAAAGTTCAAAGTCAAACATAGATATTACTCGGTTTGTTGATCATTTTTAAGCGATCTTTGACCGATTTTGTTCAATTAATCGGTTTGTTGACCAATTTTTAAGTGAGTTTGTCTGATTTTTAAGCGATTTTGTTCGATTAATCCGATTTTGTAATCGGGTTGTTGACCCATTTTTAAGCGATTTTTGACCAAACCGATTAAATAGGCTGATTATGATAAATCCGGGCGTTTAGTGACGGATCAGCGATTATGCGTCGATTAATCGGCCCGGCGGCCGATTTTTACAACAGAGCTTTTGACGAAACTGCTTTCCCTTTTTGCTCTATGACAAATAACCTCGTTTGATGTGGCTTAAGAAACTAGACACACTACTAAATAAAAGTTTGCCTCACATAAATTTGCATGTTTCTAATTTTGCAGCGACATACAAATATAGACCAGTATTTTGCTTTTTTTAAGGCGTAAAATATGTATATGCTTTAAAGTAACATGACTTCAATGCCAATATAATGTACTCTACAAGGAGGGTCAATCTCTCACATTTTCTCTGCCACGTCAGCTTTCTCTCTCCAGCAACCTTCAGGCGATTAGGTGCTCCAGTAAGGGCGACCTTAATCATTTTTTTTTATTATTATTTAAAAAAAAAATTAACACAAACTTAAATTTCATTAATAATTAAAATCTTACATAATAATTCAAATAAAATTAAAACATTACAATAAAATTCAAATAACTTTTAAACATTACGGTAATAAAAAGACTAAACTAGTTTTGATTTTGACGATGCAAAAAAAAGTGAAATGAGGGTGTTATTTGAGAGAATGTGTATATAGAGAATGTATGAAAAAATAGTGGTGTTATTATAGTGTGAAAGTATAAGTTTAAAAGTAATTATTTTTTTTTTTTTTTTTTTTTTTTTTTTAAAAATTTTAGTCCAACGTTCAAATTCAAACGGTAAAAAAAAAAAAAAAAAAAAAAAAAAAAAAAAAAAAAACGTACAAAACGATTGTCAATCGCCCAAACGACCTAGATCTCAAAAAAAAAGTAATCGATCGATTACTCACAACAAGGTCGATCGATCGTTTAGCATTAGTGTGGGTAGCCTTATCCTCACCATTGTGATACCATCGCTTGCCCATAACACACATATTATCATTGTATTAATTGGTGTTTAATTAAATTTCAATAAATAAAAACAATTAATGTTTGGGAGTATATAATACTTTTGTTTTTTTAGATTTACGTTTGAAACTTTGAACCAAAGTGGTGACCTGTCCTTCTCGGTACAAACGTTGCAGGCAAGCATGGAGCAAATTTTCAGGAGGCCTCTATTATACACAATGTTTTAAAAACGGGATTTTTCATCGAACCGGTCAGTCAGACGGAGGCTGGTTCGATCGGTTGAACCGGACCGGTCAAACTGGACCAAAAAAAATTCAAAAAAAAAAAAAAAATCAAAACCGGTTGAACCGGAAAAACCGGCCAAAACCGGAAAAACCGGCCGGTTATGAACAGTAAATGAGACTATAAAAAACCGGGGTTTTTTAAACCGGCCGACCAGCCGGACACCGGTCGAACCGGCCGGTCCGGTCCGGTTTTTAAAACATTGATTATACAAACCCCCATGTCCTATTTGAGGGGGTTTTATCTTTTTATTCTTTTTGTTCCTTTTTGACCAACAGTGTATCATAATTTTTGTCAATTTTTTTTTCGTATTTCTGACAGTTTTAAGCGTTTAACTAATTAAACTTTATATTTTATGTTCCGTATTTTCAGGTTTATAGTTTTTTTTATATAAACAAAATTATAAAAATAAAAAAAATAATAAAAAAATGAAAAAAACAGGGGGAGGGGGGGGGGCGATTTCGAATTTGAGGGGGTGGGGATAAGCTGAGCCTTTTCAGGAATGTAATGTGATCACAGAAGTTGCACACGTGCACCTCCAGTATTCCGAAAATTTTATTCGTAAATAATCTACTAAATTTATAGGCGTTTTTTATTTATTAATTACTCGTATTATCAACTATATGTGACGAAGAATTGAACACAAGTTGGCATTAACACGCATTGTTAACAAAGAAAACAATCATGTATTCGATAGTCGAAGTTCGAATTTTACAATGAATGTCGTCCTTTATAGCGGATGATTCCACATTTGACTGAGTACCATTTCTCGATTTGTGCGTGTCATCCTTGCGCAGGGGTAGGGGTGCAAACGAGCCGAGCTACTCGCGAGTTACTCGAGCTCGACTCGATAAAAAGCTCGAAACGAGCCGAGCCTTGTCGAGCTCGAGCCGAGCTCGAGCCTGAAAATCAACTCGTTTACTTATCGAGCCCGAGCTTCGCTTATCGAGCTCGAGTAGGCTCGTCGAGCCTTATCGAGCCTTACGTATAGCAGCCCATATAAGTTATAAAGTTATACCTAGTTCAGTCCATGAACCCATAAGGCCCGATCCAACATCCAAATTGCCCTAAATATTTGGGTATAAGTACAATACTTTAACCCTAATCACACACATGATACAACCCTAATTCACAGACACCATAACCTCCGCCCCCTCTCCTCTTCCTTTCACTCAGCCACCAAGCACCCACATCATCCAACTAACATCAAGACTCAAACAAAAGAACAAAAAATGATCTCAGTCTCGTCTTGGGTAGGTTTGTTTTTCTTAGACCGAAAGGAAGGAAGAACGAAACATAGTTGTTTATGTTCTTTCATTAAAATTTTCGAATATTTAGAAGAAGTGTTAAGCTTCTCACTGATCTATGATGGTAAATCTCTTTTGGTTTCGTTCTAAGAACGAATCTTAAAAGAGATAAACTGAGATCTATTTTCTTTTCTTTTACGAGTCTTGTGTGGTTGGTTGACTGAGATGAGATAGTTATTTGTGATGTTGATGGTTGACGTGAGGTTGGATGGGTTTAGTTTAGATGTGAATGATTTGTTGTTGTTCGAAGAGGGTATAAGGACAGTGGATTTGTTATATTGATGTTGGTTTGTTTGGGTATCGATTGTGAAGCAGATAAAGCGAGCTCGATCAGACTCGTTTAAGCGAGCCGAGCTTTGTGAAAAGTTTACGAGCCGAGCTCGAGCACAAAAATAAAGGCTCGGATCGAGCCTAGCTCGTTAAAAAACTGACGAGCCAGCTCGATTATAGTAAAGTTCGGGCTCGGCTCGGCTCGTTTGCACCTCTACGAAGGGGCCATGCTAATATTCTCTGTATCGTCAGGGGCGGATCTTAGTTGCCCCCCCCCCCTCCTTATTTTTTCGCTCAGTAGTGCTAACTTATCCGTATTTCGTCCGAAAAAATTTATATTTATTAAGTCGCCCCCCCCCCCCCCCCCCCCCGCGAATTAGAAGACCCTAATATAACGATAAGACAAAAAAATGTCCGGCCCCCTCCACTAAAAACTTCAAGATCCGTCACTGTGTAACGTTCCAATTTTATCGGATGTCCCCAAAGCCCCGAAGGGACATATTTGGCTGAGTATTGCCAAATAACATATATCCAGAAATGGTAGTGTTGAACATTGTAAACTATGTGTGTTACTTTGTATTATTGATTAACAATTTATAATACAATTGCTACAATAGAAATACTAGAAACCCCGTTTTTCTTAACAACATTAGTGTGTATATATATATATATATATATATATATATATATATATATATATATATATATATATATATATATATATATATATATATATATAAAACAGGAGGCGTTACACGTAGATAATGCCACATAAGTCCACGTCATTGCCATGTAATTGTCATTAAAAGCCATGTCATCACATTTAGTCCACCTAAGCATGTTTTTAGGCAATTAAAATTTCGGAATAATTAAAAATTTGACATTTGCAAGAATCGAACATGAGACATTTAATCCACATACAAATGCTTTAACCACTAGACCAAGCCAGTTTTTGTGATTTACAATACAACTAATTAAGTCATTATAGTTTTAGAATTATAAAACATTATATTCCAGGCACCGATCCACCTCCATCCTCCCCCTCCCTCATGTAACTCCACATCCACTTTCACCACCATACCTTCACATCCATCTTCACCACCAAACACCAACAACCACACTCACTCCTGTTTCCCACCTTCACCAATGAAATTCTAAGACTTCAATAGATTCATCATTCAAAAGTGAAAGTAAGTTTTTTTAATTGTATTTTATTGTTGCCATGACTAATTTAGTTATATTTGTCTTTGATTACATGTATACGATGTTTATTGATCGGATTTTGCATATTTTTTGAGCAACCTATTTATCAACAACAGTACTAACTCTCTCGCATAACAGTACTAATAATTAGGAGCAGTATTAACCTTTCAATCAGGAAGCTTGCAAATTTTTTGTTCCAATTCAATTAAATATATTTAATTTGATATGTATGATTTGGTTGTTTTAATGTATTTTTGTATCAATCTCGTGGAATCTGATTTTTGTTTTTACAATTTACTTCTATTGTCGCTTTTCTTTATTTTGTGGATGAAATCTCAGTTCTCACCTTAAGTGTGTCAGATAATATAACTTTTTAATGACCTAAAATGAACAGTATATATTCAGATTAAGCTAATTGTCTAATAATCATGTTCCTCAGGTTGATTGTAAGCGTAAGAGACCATCAGAACCAGATGATATGGCAATAGACGCTCCTCAGGCTTGTCAGTTTCTGAAGGATTTTTCTGAATTGCCACTTGACAAATTGGACTTAAAGCAAGCTTTGCAAGAAGTGAAAAGACTAAAGAACGAGTTGGAGAGTAATTCCGACAATTTCTTTAAGATCCCTATAATTTATTTAAAGTATCATTATTGTCTTATGATGTTCATATTTTCTTTGCAGGTCTGCTGAAATTTGTAATATGTTTGTCTGCTGAAATTTGTAACAATGTTCAATCAAGCAAATGAAGAAAATGCTAAGCAATTAGAGGCGGAGAAGAAGGTCGAAAGGGAAGCCTCAAATGAAAAGGTGAAACTAACTCATATCAACTCACAACATATACGTGTGTATGTATTGTTTTCCAGGTCATGACCCATATAATATTTTAACTAACAGGCTAAACCAAACAGCCCCTATAATTGGAATGGGGCAAGGGTTTGGCTAAAAGGATAGAAGCAGAGCCAAGAATAGGAAGAACTAGAACTTAAGAAAGCCAAGTCTTTTGCAACGACAATGTAATTACGGCCTTTTAATATGTTTTTTAATTTTAGTACATGTAGAATATTTGAAAAACCGTTATTAACCTTATAACCATAAGAACCCAATGGACTGAAAAAAAATGGAAGATTCACATTTTTCTGTTAGATGTGGATGTAGAGATGATCCTGATCTTAAACGTATGTTCAAGGACATAGTGAGATAGGTTAACCATGTACCACATTTTGTAAAGGTAATCGCTTCAACATAAGAGCTTGATTATTTAGTATGAGATTGATTTTGAAAGATATCATTTATGCATTGTAACCAATTTGCAAGAGGTATATGTGCCGTTTCTTGACTTTCATAATGGCGTTGGATTGAATGGCTCCTAAATCTTTTATCTTTTCTTATAGGATATTTGGTGGATCAAGATCATAAAATCGCCATGTCGGTATGTCACAAGCACTAAGGAAAAGATAATTTGTTGGCATTTGGTATTTGTCTTAATCAGGCCTGATCAAATTTTTTGATAATTATATTATATAAATTTAATGAATGCATTACGCTTTTGTTGTTTCTTATAGTGAAACTGATTGGGATACCTTAAGATGCAGCTGTGTTTGTGAATAAAGGAGAGAATGAGGTACCGTTCGAGTTTGAAATGGATGAAGGTGAGAAGGTGGGTCCCCTCTTGGTGTTAATCTGATTTGTCAAAGTTACTTAAAATACATAAGCCTGCTGAACTAAGAAATTTAGGAAGCCTACTGAATTTGCAAATGATATTTAGCTTTGCCCATATAGATTTTGGTGATTTTAGGATGCTGAATTTAGATGATTTAAGCCTGCTGAATTTTTGGACTGTTTTTAATTTTGCCTAAATAGATTTTAGTGATTATGGAATGCTGAATATAGTTGATTTAAGATTGGCTCATTCGTGTGGCATGTTTCTAAATTTTTGACGAATATATATGGTTAAATGGACAAGTAAAGAACATGCTTAGCTATCAGTGGATTGGTAATCAGGATGCTGAATCTTCGGAAGTTTTTTAGTTTTACCCATATAGATTGAAGTCTTTTTAGTAATTCTAGGCTGCTGAATTTACTTGATTTGTAACTAAGTCAACCCAACCCGACCCATTATCAATAGGATGAATTCACGTGTCTGCCCTTTACGATGAGTTTAATAGATGTCGCGAGTTATACGAAGGTGATGAAGCGAAAAGTGTACCGCTTTTAAGGGGTCATTTAAGCCCTAAATCGTATTTATTTGATCAAATATTGCCCTAAATCGTTCCTTTTGTCATTTTAGGTACTTTGGAGAAGAAATCTGGAAAAGGAAGCATTTTGGACGTTTTTGGAGCATAAAAGTGAAGAAAACGACAAAGTCTCAAAATTACGCTGGAAAGTACCTTTGACGGCGTCAGGAATTGGTCCAGACGGCGTCATGGCTTGGCAAAAGAGGTGGATGTGAAAATTACTCATGATAAGCCAGAGAATTTTGCATGAAAAATCTGACGGCGTCACCCTTTAATGTGATCAAGGTCGTCACGGCTTAAATTATAGAGGGACGGCGTCAAGCCATAATCTGACGGCGTCAAGCCTTGATAAGCCAGAACGGATTTTGGAGGTCTAAAGAGGGACGGCGTCAGGAAGGCCATCCGGGAACCCTAAAAGCGGCGAGGTGACGGCGTCAGAATCTACAACGTGACGCCGTCAGCCCTTGATCTCTATATATAGTTTTGCAATTTTTTGTCATTAGTGTGGAACTTATTGTGTGTAATTTTGGGAGGAAACCCTAAGATGATTTTAGCAGCTTTTTCAAGGCTTTTTGCCTTGAGATCTTCCATGTTACATTGAAGATAAGTTATCAATTAATCATTCAATATGTCTATGTGTTGTTTGATTCTATCTTGTTCTTGTCTTTTGTTTAACATGCTAGGCTAGATTTATCTTGTGTTTGCTTAGATCTAATGAAACCTAGCTATTGATTGTTGGTTATTAGTGTGTTATTAATTGTATTGGATGATTGTTCATCTATGTTAGGCTTAAGAAAACTGGCTAACTTCCTATTCGGTAACTTGCTTGAACGTCTTAAGAAACATGAACCAATGCGTACTAAGGTTTTTATGGTTGTATTTAATGCATGAGCGAATTCTAGTGATCCCATGTTAGGAGCTTCTTAGCCGGCTCGACATAGGAGTGAAGTAGGAGTTCATAGAGTTGGGGAAGTACGTACGCCACCCCACGATTGGTATTAAGGAATACACCCGTCATCCACGCAATTAATACACACTAATCAACCGGTAAAAGATAGTTAGGGAGTAAGGAAATCTAAGTAAACACATTTCTCTCCATATAAGTTTCATCAACCTTTTCATTTTCTGTTATTTTATTTTATTTGCATTCGTAATTATTTGGGTTAGTTGACTAGTAACTAATTCCGCCCACTCTTTCAAACCCGAGATTTTACTTGCTTTCATAAAAAAATATAAAAACATAAAAAGAATCTTCTCTCACCCTTAGACCTATTAGAGTAGTTTTTCATACCTAACGAACACTATTCCCTGTGGAGAACGATCAATCCCCCGTACTTACCACTACACTATACTACATCGGTCAGGTACACTGCCTGGTGGGGTTGTAAGCCTCTTGAGATCCCTCGAGAGGTAAAACCTGTTGTAAGGTCGCAAAACCACGCATCAGAAGGAAATTAGTCAAAAGCGAATTAAAAAAACCTATTCTAATATGGGTTAAAATCCCATTCCTACAATCCCAAACACCCATTTTTTTTTCTACAGTTGACAATTACAACTTTACCAGATAAGTGACTCCACTGTTAATCTTTAGAAATGTAAATGATGTTAATTATTAAAATCAAAGAATTTACCAATTATATAAAAAATGTCACCGAGTGTATATATCATTTTGTTTGGCATAATTTTGATGCATCAGTTAAAACCAGTGTGGGAGACATAGAACTCAGTGGAATTATGACAGTATTTTTTATTGGGGTTTTGATGTCTCATTATTCATGGCATAACGTGACTGAAAGCTCAAGAATCACCACCAGGCATGTATGGTTCGATGCATGTAGATTTTGTTAGTCGTTACCCCAGAAATTAACTCCAAAAGTGCTTTAATAAGTAACAAGTTAGGATTAGGCGTTACCGAGGTTACTTTCTTAGAGTTCGATGTTTCCAGGTATGCATTTGCAACATTGTCTTTTATTGCTGAAAATTTTATATTCGTCCATGTGGAAGTGGATGCTCAGGACTATGAGAAGTGGAAAGTGAGCGCACTAAGGTAAACTTGGTCATTTTACCAATTTAATCTACATGCCCGTGTACCATACATGTTTTATGTTGTCTTCATAAGTTCAAAATGGTTTTTTAACCAACATATATCCATTAATATCAAACAATTTCTTGCCACAGTTTTGGGACGAAAATGGAAATGTGCAGCACTGTGATGATCTTGTTAGCGCTTAGGCATGTTGCTTTTGTATTCCCTCTTTCTATTCTCTCTAACTACATGCACAGAAGTGGTGGAGAGTCATCCAATATCTCAGGTCACCACCAGGTAGATACGCCACTGCAACTCCTAATGCAGTCTTATAAGCCGAAACTTATTGTGTCTTATGTAATTCGTTTATTAGATGATGATTTGGTCGGCTGGTCTGATGAGGGGTGTTGTTTCTATATTGGATCGTTTTTGTTTAATTACTTTTCAGTTGTGATCCTTATATAGTAAATGAGCGCACTAAGGTAAACTTGGTCATTTTACCAATTTAATCTACATGCATGTGTACCATACATGTTTTATGTTGTCTTCATAAGTTCAAAATGGTTTTTTAACCAGCGTATATCCATTAACATATCAAACAATTTCTTGCCACAGTTTTGGGGCGAAAATGGAAATGTGCAGCACTGTGATGCTCTTGATAGCACTTGGGCATGTTGCTTTTGTATTCCCTCTTTCTATTCTTTCTAACTACATGCACAGAAGTGCTGGAGAGTCATCCAATATCTCAGGTCACCACCAGGAAGATACGCCACTGCAACTCCTAATGCAGTCTTATAAGCCGAAACTTACTGTGTCTTATGTAATTCGTTTATTAGATGATGATTTGGTCGGCTGGTCAGATGAGGGGTGCTGTTTCTATAGCGTTGGCATTCAAACAGGTATTATATTGGAGCGTTTTTGTTTAATTACTTTTCAGTTGTGATCCTTATATAGTATATATTACACTTCCAACTTGTCTACATGCATAGGAATATTTGTGAGTCCTGGTTCTCCCAGAACAAAGTATGAATAGGAATTACACTTCCAACTTGTCTAAGGCTACTGATAAAAGCCTAATCTTTAGTGTAATGAATACTGAAACAAACCTTCTAAAAAATTATGATCAGATTGGACCAAAACCTTTTTTTTTTCCTTTCTACAACTAGAAGTGCGGTTTTTGCTCAGTATCATGATTATGTACCGTGTTTTGCACACTCCTAAGAATCACCGAGATAATTAACCCAATTGGTTATTCAGGATTTCTAGGGATTTTGGTTCGGCTAGGTGACATCCAATTAGTTTTCAAGTAGATTAAGGGATGTGGCCATATCTGAATAGCCCGAAACCTGATTTACTCCCGTTCTACACCCCTACTTAGATGGACATTAAAAAGGAAGATGCTAGCAAGAACTCTCAAATAAGTACCAACGTACCTGTCGGTTTAACAATCTGAAGCACCTCAATTAATCCTACTATTAGGATAAAAGTTTGAAACATGAAAAGACCAATTTTACACAGGGAAAGTTTAAAATATACCATCTTGACTCCCAACTTCTAAAAGTCACCTTCGGCGTAACGTTGGACATGGAACCCGAGTACATATGCCCCAAATTTAGTGAGAAGCGGTTAAAAGAGCCGACTGTAAGAATGACATTTGGAAACTTCCTATACTATTCATCATCTGAATGCAGGTTTCTATTATGAATGCACAACTAACTATGAGTTAAATGATAAAATCCTAGGAATATGTTGAATCACATAAGTATGGTTATTTTCACTGCACTTTGCAACTGATCCTAGCACATATGACCATGTTACCAGCTCAAAGACGGATAAAGTGTAAGGCTATCTTCAGAATGTAGATGAAAAACAAAAGTTATATATTCTATGTAATTAATTATTAATCCCATCACATAAAATGACCTTCGTAATTGGGAAGATTAACAGCTCAATACAACGAGTGAGGCTGCAACCCATATCATTCCACAAACGATATGTTCCTTGGGTGTCAAAGATTAAATTAATGCATTATACTACATGCATTCACATACCTGTAGGTGACAATTTTGACCCATTTACTTCTAAATGGGTCAATTTGGGTTGTGTTTTATCTCAAACGGGTCTAATATTTTTTTTGTTACAAGGGAACATGTCAAAAGTTGTCCAAATTTTATTCTATTCAAAGATTTAGATTCAGATTGTAATAACATTGTTATTGCAATCACAAAATATTGAATTCATTATTTGTATAAAAGTTGGACAATATTGTTTATGCATCGAAGGCAATGTACTAAACCATTAAAAAGACAACCCGTTCCAGCTTGAACCCGACTTACATATTACCTAACCCCCAACGCCCATTTTGCCACATTTATCTGCAATCATATAATCATATTTTACATATAATTTTATGATGGTTTTTGTCTAAATCTTGCTATTACAGGTCCTTCCGATTATACTTGATGCTAATTGACCAGAATCCGCAATCAACTCACAATGCTAGATTACCAATGATATCATGTGTGTCTTCTTCCACCAAAAGAATTATGGATCTAAAAGAAAGAATGGAAGCTGCACAGAGAACATCTAGAATTGCTGAAGCATCACAACAACCCAAAACATTTAGCCCTGCCAGTTCCTCCAATTCACAGCCTCGTGATAAGCGCTAATGTCAGACTGAAGTTGTGCTTTTGAAGCATGCTGGTCCAAGTAGTTTAAAGTGTAACACCCCCAATTTCGTGATATGCAGCGGAATTTAATTTGGGTGTTACTTCACGGCACAACAGTTGAATAGTAGAAAACGATCACCAATTTGGTCGTTTTAAAAGATTTATCATTCGAATATCAGAGTTTACAAAGTAAGGTCCCTAGTGGTTCCAAAGTTTATTAAATAGGTTTTCGAATGATATTTATAGCTTTCATAATTGTCCGTGCTTCTCCGTACCATCCGTGCTCATTGTGAACCTGAGATAAAGACATGCTTAAAACGTCAACACAATGGTTGGTGAGTTCGTGGAGTTTGATAGAAAATGTCTTTCTTTGAAAGGTGTATGGTGATTGTTGAAATAAATAATAGTTCTTCATAAAATAATAACAAGTTGCGTTGTATAAAAATCCACAAGCGAATCATGTATGATCTCCAAAATCATAAGTTTCATATTATAATTGAAGCTGAGCTACGTTGTTATACGCTCGAAATAGAATGTTGAGTCAACTTTTAAATGTAACGATATATCAAGCTTTTTGGGTTGTCTTTTGTAGAATTCACAATTAAGTCACATACGATAACAATTAAAGTTCAAGTACAGGATTCAAAAATCATATCACATAGTGGGAAGAGTAACTTAGAGTCTGAAATCTATCGGTGTAAAGTGGTGGTCTTCTAAATACAGCTGTATCCTAGGATATATATGAAACATTCATATATTCATAAAGTTATATTGCCCTAAGCCTCATGACACGCAAAACGTTAACAGAGTACCGTAAAACGGCGGTGCCCCACCAGGGTTACTGATGGGTTTTTATAGCCCTCATGTTAATAGGTACTTGCCAATTCCTATTTTTCTCAAATATAGTGCATCGCGACTAAATACGACTAACCATGTAGGCATTCCGTCACAGTATTTAGTGGGATAGGTCGTCAGCCTCTAACAGGTTTCGAAGCTGTTCACTATATTCGCGCTCACCGCAGTGATTAATGGCTCATGATCAAGGGACTTTATGGCAATAAAGTGTGCTTAGGCAATATAGGTGAATCATGCGTAATTTTAGTCTTGGCAATTATTTATAGTGAAATGTAGAAATATCATATTAAAGTAGCAGTACATTCATTTGTCACATGAATGCATACAATGAGTCTCAGTGTCACATTACATCAAGTAGCTTAAAAATGTTATCTTCCAAGTTCCGTGTTTAAGCTAAACAGACAATTTGCACATATAATGAGCATGTATTCCTTTCAAGTATGATTCAAACATGTAAAGCATAGTGGATGATTTGGAGTAAATCATGAGAGTTTTATATAAGTAACTTAAAACAGTTAAAGCATGTATCTCCCCCAAAAGAATTATTAAAAACAAGTGTGAAAAGTAGGGGCCACGACTCACCTGGAGCGTATTTGACAAGGCGAAATTATAAGACCAAGTAAACGATCACGAAAACTTCTTCAATACTAGACCTGAATATAAGCGGAGTCTAAGAGTCTAATTTACTACTAATAACGAATGTGGAACGGATAAATCGTATAACGATTGGATCAGTGATGTGAGTGAGTGGTATGCTTAAAATGCCTCAAGTTAAAAATATGGTATATCTATAATATTATCCTGATTCTTATCTTAATCGACCCAAAGTATCACTTTATCAAAATATGCGGAAATGATATGCAAAGTGATGTCGCTAATATTTCTAATAACGAAACTATAATAATACATAACTTAAAATGAAATATGCATATGAAATGAAGGGTGCAAAATGAAAATAAACTAAGAATGTCAAGTGAAATTAAATAGGTCCTTGTCCATTTTTAGATTTTATACTCTCTAGTCTAACTGCGATTGCGTTACGTCGTTAGTCCTTGGTTAAGTCCAAAGTCCATAATAGTCCAAATCTTGTTCATATGTCCATATAAGGCTCGGAGTTCCATGGTATGTCAATTTAAGTCCTTTGTCAACTGTTTTCACAGCTTCAGTCCATAAGTTTCTCAGGTTGGCAGTTTTGGTCCTTCCGGTTAGTTCGCGTTACATTTTTAGTCCTAAATTGATAAAATGGTAAAGAAAAAGGTGGCAACTTTTTATAAGTTATTTTTAAGATTATTAAAGCTTATTTTAACAGCTTATTCGGTACGTAGCTTATTTTTACACTAAATGGGCCTTTACGAGTTACATAACTAAGCCCGATAACGAGTTTTGACCCGTGGGTTTTTGGAGCGAGTTGAGTATATCCATGAGCTTCATTTTTATCATCATATTTCATTTATTAAGGTGCCAAAAAGTCAACTTATTCATAGCTAGTAAAATCAGTTCAGTAGGTTATAAACTTATTTCGCTAGTTTTAGTTATTTTCAAAAGTGGATTGTGCGATTTGCTTAAGCTGTTTTGAAGGGTCGTATTTCAGTTATTTTTACGTGATGTTTAAACGAAAATGATAGCTAGTTGTGTGGGCTAACAGGTCGTGTAAAGAAAGGGTATGGTTGTTAAGTCAGATTTTAAGAAACATGGTCATTTTTAGGGCGACTTAGAATGCATTTTTCATTGTAACCACTTGGGATTATTCCAAGTGTTTTCAGTTTTACTTATACGATTTGAGGTATAATGCAAGTGACTCGAATGATGCATGTATGATGTGTTAAACGTGTACTAGTAAAGTTGTGTTTCTAACAGATCGCATAAAGATGTCGTATAATCATTTAGTTAGGTTGTGAAGTGATTTATTAGTCAATTTAAGTGGTTTTTAATGAGTGAAATTCTTAGTAGAAAACCTAAGTGTCTTCGAGTTTTTAGTCACACCTGAGATTTGATTAGTATGCATGGCAAGCATTTAAACATACAATTGTTGTGAGGTGACTGTTGAGATTCCACAAGGGAAGTTCGACAGAGTGCATGGTTTAACATAGCCTACTGTGGTTTCAGATAATAAAAGGCTATACGTTGGAATAAAATGATGCATGACACGAGAATCTTAGTTGTGAAAACAAGTTGAGTAATGGTTCTTGAATCTTCATTAGTGATGACATGCAACATGTTTGTACACTTTATAGTACGTACAAGTAATGCAAAAGAGAAATAATATGTTCGAACATAAAATGAAGTATGCATGTGTGTAACGTGGTCGTGAGATGTGGTGTACGAGATATGATATTAAAAGAAATTAGAGACGCTTACTACACCTCTTGAAGGTGGTGGAGACGTGGTTGAGGTCGAACGAAGCACAAAACGCAACCCACTTTGCTAAAGGTTACTTATGTATGTAGTCAGTTTTCTTGAGGAGCTTCTACAAGGATGAGCTAACACTTATGGTTTTTCAATGATGGTATTGTGAGTGTAAAGATTTAGAAGGATGACATTTAGTGAGTGTGAAAGGTGGCTGAGATGAGTAGGTAAGGAGGTGAGGGTGAGAGGTAGAGGATTGTTAGTGGTGTTCGAACAACAACACAAGGAGAAAGTGGGCAGTAGGTTTTTAGCGAGCTCAATGCTTGTTCTTAAGGGTTTAGCTCTTACCCGTATTGTTTCTTTAAAAGGGAACTAAACATTTCTGGGTTTGCAAGCTTTATTGTGAGAGTGAAATGAGTGATGTTAGGTTGGGCAAGTGGCTAGCATGGGTAAGATTTATAGAAATAATGTTACACGTTTTTGTTGACCTTAAGACTTTCCAATTCAATCATTGGAGAAGACTGTAGCTAGATGGACACCTAAGTATGTCTTACTGTCATTGCAAAATATCTAGGAAGTTTGGTAGCATTTGTATTTTTGTTGTTGGGTTTTACCTGTACGTGTTTGTTATTTATTCTAATGTCACATTTGAAATTAGCGAGACACATAGATCTTCTGTTGTTCCATTATTGTTTCATTTGTGAATGAATGTTAGAAAAAGTCTTAGAAGTTGGTGGGAGAAATCGAGTGTAAAAATGGTTGAGTTTTATGGTTTTCGTTATGTTGAATTGAGTTAAGATGGGCAACCAAAGTGACCTTGGATACTATAGAAATACTCGACATCTAGGTCCAAGGTTTGGCTTACCTAGAGTTTAGTGTGTCGTGATCGAGGAGGCGTAAAAATATTCGAGGGTCGCGTTTAATAATTGAAAGAATTCGAGCCACCTTGGAGAATGTAGGTTAGTCGAATACACTTAAACTTCTCAGACATGGTTTTGGTTTTATAAGTTGGGCTTGTGTGGCGTGTGGGATTAAATGGAGATGGGCCTGATCCAATTTAAAAGTCTGGTGGTATTGTAGCTTAAATAAATTGATGTGTATAATGAAATATGTGTTATATAGTTAAATGTAGTTGGTGAATTAATAATGTGATTATTGTATAATTGAAATCAAATTATAGATTTAGTAGTTTTAATTATAATGTGTAATTTGTATATTATAGATTTAGTGTAGATGAAGTTTTCGTAATTCCCTGAGTCACGAGGTATGTGTGGTCATTTTATATATGTCGTCAAAGTGTAATGTGGTAATGCTACTACTAAAAGAAAAGTTTAAATTTCCTCGTAAAAATGGGCTTTGTTAAACGATAAGTCGAGGTTATTACTAATTAACAAAGATTATCATAACGGATTTTCGTAGGATCTTACATAAAGAACAAGAATAAATCTGTTTCCCCTGCTACTACTCCTGCGAGAACAATTATTCAGAAGTTAGAGGCAAGCCAGGCAAGCACTTCGAGGAAGATCTTTTCTCATTCTCACATTTGGTCTCATGGGAGATGACCAGGTCTCAAAAAGGGGGGCAACTTATGATATAATCCCCAGAAAAGGAGAGACGTGGGCCCTCTTCAAGAACCGGAATATAAACTGGCACATTGATGAGAAAAGGAAGTATGAATATGAATTTGTGAAAATTTTGTCAGACTATGATGAGAATAATGGTGTGCGGGTATCATATGTGGAGAAGGTGAAGGGTTTCATGAGTCTATTTAGGCCAAAAAAAGAGGACGATGAGACGGTAATAGGAAAAGGGAGTGTTAAGTATAGATTCACACACATGGTTCCGTCTGTTAGAATGAGTTGAGAAGAAAGAAAAGGTGTTCCAAAAGGGTCTTATGAACTTGATCCAGCTGCTCTTCTAGCCAGGAACTAATCCGCTAAACCATACTGGCATCATTCAGGTAAATGTTCAATCTACCCTTTCCGACGTCTTGATAAAGAGGATGGTTTAAAAGCTGTGGAGATAGCAGGAGGAAAACATCACATGGGGTGCAGATTTGCTCAGAATAACGGTAAACAAATGATTCGGGTCCTCCCAGTAATTTTTTATTTTTATTAAAGGGAATTCTTTAGACATTTTTCGGCTTAGGATATCAGTATACTATAGTGGTCAGGAAGTTGGTATTCTTGAATGGCGATATATAGGACTATTACGTATATACTATATGTAGAATATCACACGAGTCAATTGGGCCAAACAGTTGTTGCTCCAGTACTTTGCGTCAAAAATAGCAGGCCTGCACTTTCAGTCACTCAAGGTAATTTCATTACCTATGTTCGATCACTTTTATGTCAAATAACATATCATTCTGTACAGATTCACACACATGGTTCCGTCTGTTAGAATGAGTGGAGAAGAATAAAGATTTGATTATGAAGGCTACGTCGATGACAACGATTAATTTGTGAGTTAATTTGGTGTTCTTTTCTTTCTTTGTGAAAAAAAATCATAACTTTATTAAGATCTTTGAGTTAGTTTTGTGTTTTTCTGTATGTGCAGAAAATTGAGTAATCGTGAAAGTGAAAGACAAAAGGAAGAAAAACAAGATAGATCTGATGGTGAAACATAATCAAGTTTTTTATGGTTTATTTAAGGCACATGCTGAACGAACACACGATGAAGGCTGATGCGTGGTTTTGCAACCTTACAACAGGTTTTACCTCTCGAGGGATCTCAAGAGGCTTACAACCCCACCAGGCAGTGTACCTGACCGATGTAGTATAGTGTAGTGGTAAATACGGGGGATTGATCGTTCTCCACAGGGAATAGTGTTCGTTAGGTATGAAAAATTACTCTAATAGGTCTAAGGGTGAGAGAAGATTCTTTTTGTGTTTTTATAATTTTATGAAAGCAAGTAAAATCTCGGGTTTGAAAGAGTGGGCGGAATTAGTTGCTAGTCAACTAACCCAAATTACTACGAATGCAAATAAAATAAAATAACAGAAAATGAAAAGGTTGGTGAAAACTTATGCGGAGAGAAATGTGTTTACTTAGATTTCCTTACTCCCTAACTATTTTTTACCGGTTGATTAGTGTGTATTAGTTGCGTGGATGACGGGTGTATTCCTTAATACCAATCGTGGGGTGGCGTACGTACTTCCCCAACTCTACAAGCTCCTACTTCACTCCTATGTCGAGCCGGCTAGGAAGCTCCTAACATGGGATCACTAGAATTCGCTTGTGCATTAAATACAACCATAAAAACCTTTAGTACGCATTGGTTCATGTTTCTTAAGACGTTCAAGCAAGTTACCGTATAGGAAGTTAGCCAGTTTTCTTAAGCCTAACATAGATGAACAATCATCCAATACAACTAACAACACACTAATAACCAATAATCAATAGCTAGGTTTCATTAGATCTAAGCAAACACAAGATAAATCTAGCCTAGCATGTTAAACAAAAGACAAGAACAAGATAGAATCAAACAACACATAGACATATTGAATGATTAATTGATAACTTATCTTCAATGTAACATGGAAGATCTCAAGGCAAAAAGCCTTGAAAAAGCTGCCAAATTTGTCCTAGGGTTTTCACACACAAAGTTCCCCAATAAGTTCCACGCTAATGACAAAGAATTGCAAAACTATATATAGATTTTTAGATCTGACGGCGTCACGTTATGGAGTGTGACGCCGTCACCTCGCCGCTTTTAGGGTTCCCGGATGACCTTCTTGACGCCGTCCCTCTTTAGCTCTCCAAAATCCGTTCTGGCCTATCAAGGCTTGACGCCGTCAGGATTATGTGTGACGCCGTCCCTCTCTAAATTAAGCCGTGACGACCTTGATCATATTAAAGCGTGACGCCGTCAGAATTTCATGCAAATTTCACTGGCTTATCATGAGTAATTTTCACATCCACCTTTTCTTGCCAAGCCATGACGCCGTCCAGGGATAATCCTGACGCCGTCAAAGGTAACTTTTAGCATGATTTTGAGACTTTGTCGTTTTCTTCACTTTTATGCTCCAAAAACGTCCAAAATGCCTCCTTTTCCAGATTTCTCCTCAAAAGTACCTAAAATGACAAAAGGAACGATTTAGGGCAATATTTGATCAAATAAATACGATTTAGGGCTTAAATGACCCCTTAAAAGCGGTACACTTTTCGCTTCATCAAATACCCTTACACTTGAGATTTGCTTGTCCTCAAGCAAATGTGCTTTTATTCTAATCAAAATACAAGTTAGGGGTCATTTAATGCTAACATAAAAGTAATTACAACAAATAATCGTTCCACTTTAATCATAATAAGCACGGAGATTACAGACTAGCACCTCACAAGTAGTGTTTAGATACTCACATCTCTCAAGTGTCATCAAAATAAATCTCATAAATGAAAACGGATAATATCTCTCACTACCTGTCATAGCAAATAGATTACCATAGGCTTGGGAAAGGATCGAAAACCTCCTCCACTAGGCGTAAGCACCTAAGATAAACTATCAAAGAGGGCTTTTAAATGGGTTATAACGTTAGGTGTAGGGAAAAGGAAAACACGGTTTTGTTGGATAAGGGATATTTTACTGGTGGCGAGTTAAAGATCTTGATCAATTACATGTACTATACAATGTTGCTAAGCCAAGACTCGACTCGATCTTAAGCTAAAAACAAAATAACAAAAACATAAAATAAATATAAAATGAAACGGGATGGTAGTCCGTATGTTTTTTCTACTTTTTCTTTTTCTCATTTTTTTGTATTTTTCTTGATTTTTTTGATTTTTTTGATTTTTTTTTTTTTTTTTTTTTTTTTTTTTTTTTTTTTTTCATACACTCTTGCCCTACCATCCAAAATAATACATCATAGGGGCATTGCATTCCCCTTACACTTGAACTTTTACATAACTTTACAATTACTATTCTAATGACTCGAATTAAGATAATTGAAAAACTTGGAGTACTTTTAAAACATTTAGCACATATGGGGGTAATAAATGATGTTCTTCCCCATTACTCCATTACACTAGTACTTTACCCATGAGTCCCAATCGTCCCAAAACAATATGTACAAGGATATGACTCAACTTAGCAACCATGTAATCAATTAGATAATTAACTTGGGTTTAAACAAATGTTGTCACAATAATGCACTAAAGATGAGTACATATAAGGTAGGCTAAGGCGATTTGGGTGTACATTTTAGTGGGGTGTAACAAATTCTTCCTTTAAGTAAAATTCTTAAAGTTAGAAACGAAAAGATAGGCTCTGAGGGGTGTACTAGGGGTATCGTGTACTAAAAATGAGTACAACGCAAAGGGTGTGGGAGAATTACTTGACCAATGTAGCCAATGTAATTATAACAAAAACACAGGTGTAAAACAATGGGTTAATCCTAATGCCCCTTATCATGTAGTAAATCTAACTACACGAATGTAGTCTCACTTGTGGCCTCGGAATGGTCCTCACGCAAGTTCTAGAATCTAAGTGCTACCGGTACACACATCATAGCAAAATGCTTTTCCTACCAATTCTAGGGGTGAACCTCACATATTTGGGGGTGGAAAATTTTTTAGTGGTACGGTTTTGTGCTAGTCATATAACTCCTATCCGTGAGACGCTCATTAAGATCAAAGTTTCACTCCTATATGTTGTAAAAAAATTTAAATTTGGCACTAAAATTACCCTAACAGGTATTTATCTCAGTTTTATTACACATCTACTATTAAACAAACAAAAATCAAGCGTAAGAGCATTCTCTAATCGTACTTTTACCCCCCCCCCCTTACACTTAAGATGAACATTGTCCCCAATGTTCAAATAACAAATGTAAAAGCATTAAGTAAAAGAATGAAATCAAATACTCCCCTGATTCGCTCGGTGGATAATGAAGTAACACGGTTAGATCTTCTTCCCAAGTAATGTTGAAGCTCCATGACTAATGCATCGCCATAAGCTTGATCCAAAAACATTTCCTTGTCCAAAATAACCTGTTAAACCTGAGAAAACAAACACGAAAACCTGCATAACATCGGCGGGATAAACTCTATATATAATGATATAATGCTTGTGGAATGATAATTTTGCAGATTCCCGGAGATTATAAGTTATAGATTCAATAAAAACTTTTTATGAAAACAAAACTTTCAAAAATTTTCAGAAAATTAAACCTGACGCCGTCAGGGTGTAACTCCTGACGCCGTCAGAAATGATCTGACAGAATTCTCATGTTACGTTTCCGAAAAAAATTTTGGAAAAACCTATACCTTACTTCCTGGAAATCCTGCAAAACATCATTATGACTCGATACAAGCATTTGACTCAAACAAATACTAATATGTATGTTCATTTAATATTATCATGATTCATGTTCATTTGTTCTCTAATAAACCAATTTAGATTTCCCTTACACTTAACTTTTGTAAAATACCTTTATATGTAGTTAAGACGAAGTTAAAAACAAAATAAAGCATTTTCACAACTTAGTTTTGAACATGAATCAATAATAATAAAACTTAAACACACATATGGAAACAAATAAAAACAAACAAACAAACAAATAAACACACAAAGCAAATGAAATAAGCAATCAAATAAGGCTTGCATGCAATAAATAAAATCAATGTAACAAATGTTTAAAGGCCAACAGAGGCCTTATCCTAAATTATTACAGACCCAATTGTTCTAAATCATACAACCATAATTTCAATTGTTCAAATATCAAAACATCAAATCAAAGCATCACTGGGGTGGAGGACCTTGGCGATAGTCGTAACCAGGAGGGAGGTGCCCGTAGTACCCGTATGGTGGGTAATCCTGCTCACGTCCCGGGAAAGGGTCAATCTGCAGGTGTGGGTCCAACTGATCACGTGTGGATAGATGCTGCATCTGACGAACAGTGTGATCATACATCCAGTCAAACCTCTCGTCCACCCGGGTCCTCCAAGTATCAACCTGGCCCATCCATGCCCCCTGATGAGCCTGCCAATCCCCCCTGCTCATGTGCTGGTAATAATCTGCCGTACCAGCCTCATAACCCCCGTGCTGCTGCTGCTGCTGCTCCTCCTCCTCATCATCCTCATCATCATCATCCTCAGCTTCGTCTGGATGATACCACATAAAGGTCCCATCATGCATCTCCATAATCACCTCCATCTGCTTCAGGGACCTCACCTTCACCGTCCTGCATGCATCACCACTCAAATACCTCATGACCTCGGGCCTGAGGACTCCATAAGATCGGGCCAGCCGGGTGATAAACATCCCACCATAAATCCTGTCTCCTTCCCTTTCCCCAACTCCACCATGCAGAAAGCTAGCAACCCAAAATGGGATGTTGCAATAAACCTCATTTGAGCAAATGGTGTACAAGTAGAAGAGGTCTGAAGCAGTGACACGGTGGTGAGAGCTGTGGCGCCCTGTCAAGCTGTAGGTGAGACACCTATGGGTCAACCTAATCCTAGGCTCCCTGATCTGAGATGCCACAGTAGTTGAGGTGTACACCCCATCCCCAATAGTAGGCCAAAACATGGAACATCTAAAATCATTCCTCATCGACTCCCCATGCAACAACCTATTCATGAACCCCACCTGAGTGGTTTCATGCTGACTATACAACCCAAGTCTCCACCCAAACTCAGTAACCGAGCACGTCCTAAGCTCACCCCCAACCTGAAATAGATGGTGGTCCTGCCCACATCGGTCCTTGACTCAGCCATGTCAAAGTGAAAAGTGGCAAAGAATTCACGTACCAACTCTTCATATACCGGCTCTTGAATTCTAAACAGTCTTTCCCACTGAGGGCCGGTAAATTCATCCGTCTGAAAGCTTTGGAGAAAGGTTTGCTCAAGACCTTCCCTCCTCAGAAAGCTCCAATCTACAATAGCTCCATTTTCAACTTTATGCCGCAGCAACTGGGTGTATTTAGTTGTGGCGGCATCATTATCAAAGACACCCCAACTGAGGACCGTGTCCCCAAAGTTCTCTTGTTGAGATCTGGAAGAACTCCCTCGGCTAGGTCTTTGACGCTTACTCATTATCTGGAACAAAGCAGGGAGGAACAAAAAGTGTTAATATGTGAATTAAAGATTTGGTGGAGCATCAGACAGGTATGACGCCGTCACCCTTTGCTAGGTGACGCCGTCAGGTTCTACCAAATTCAAATCCGAAATTACGAGGGAAAAATCAATATTCAAACTTTAAGCTTATAAACCAAACGCCCCTTTTTACAGCAAAATGGGTGATTGGATCATAGGTTATGGTTCAAATTCGTGGCCTCCCCATTAGTGAATAGACCCAATTGATTTGCCAATTATCAAATGCTTTAATTATTGTTAACTAACACTAATTAAAGGACATTATGAGTTCTAAGCATGAATCAATCCTAGGGTTTCATGAGTTGGGGATTTTCGAAATTTACGAATCCTATGAGTAATTAAAGCGAAAAGAATGAATAAGAATTACTTACCACGTGGAGATTGATAGCGAAAGTCGGTGAATTAGATCTTGAAAATTCGTGGGTGGGGTTGGAGTGGATATGGTTTGTGGGGTTTGTGATGAAAGTGATGGAATTAAAGTTGTTATTGCTGTGCAGACGGGGTGACGGCGTCACGTTCAAATCCTGACGCCGTCGGGTTAGCGTATTTTACTACTTTGTGCCAGTTTACAAATGAGCCCCTTGTACTTTAAGGGAGAAGCTAGTCAGGGTCAATAATCCTGATAGCTAGTCTCGTTAACAAGTTCCTCCTGGGTCAAATGTTTTGTTACTGTCACGGGATGTAGTAAAATGTTGAAAAGGGCCGGTTGACGTCTCATTCAGGTTCAAATTTCCATTACGGCAGGTATTCAGGGAGTGGGAGGAACTTTTCCAGGGGGTGTTCGAATTGAGGGTGTGCTTTAATTTAGTTCTTCTCACTCCTGGCTTAAAGCCAAAAGATCGTTTCCTAGCTTCATGAAAGTTAGGGAGCGTGACAACCATGCTTCCCACGAAAATGCTATGATCATGAGAATTTTCTTTCTCGCGAGGGGATCCAATTTGTTAGGAATATGAATATACAGCTAAAGACTCGGTCACCCCGAGTACTTATTAGATCATCATAGCTCGTAGGATTATCAGTAATATTATTAGTAGTTTAGTTATTAATTAGTATTGTGGAGTGGGTCGGGTCTTTACCCTCTGTCAGCTCGCTCCACAGTCCACTAGGGACATATTATGTAATACTATAAATACTCCCTTCCCACCCATGGGAAGGGTTGGACCTTTAATGTTAATCTAATATCATCTTATTTCTCTCTCTACAAAGGCTCCCTAACTCTCCTACCTCTCTCTAGCTTCTTGTTCAATCGATCCATAACCAAGCCTCAAACTAGTGTTTCTTGCATTGTGAATACCCTACAATTGGTATCAAGAGCCATGGTTAGGTCCATGAGAGTTGGTATTCACGGATTTGTGTAGTTTTTGAGGTTTTTTTTGGTTCAATTTGTAGTTTTTGTGCTTTGTTTAGTGATTAGAAGTTGTTGTACCTTGTACTTTCTAGCTTAAGAATAGTATTAGAGTGGTATTTGGTGTTTGGATTCACAGATCTAAGAACGGTGTGGTGATTTTGGAGCAATTCGTGGGTATTTGTTGTAGTGTTCTTGGCAGCGGTTTGTGTCATTGGGACGTATTCTTGGACTCGATTTGTGTCAATTCGTTGATACGGTTTGTCCTATTACTTGTTTAGGCAAAAAGACAAAAGGCAGTGAAAGCGACGTGCTTGGGAGTTTGTGTCTACTCGGTTTGTCCCTGCTGCGCGTACTCGGTTTGTGTAGACTCGGTTTGTCTCTGAGGAATTTACTCGGTTTGTACCTACTCGATTTGTCCCTCCAGCACGTACTCGGTTTGTGTAGACTCGGTTTGTCTCTGAGGAATTTACTCGGTTTGTACCTACTCGATTTGTCCCTCCAGCGCGTACTCGGTTTGTGTAGACTCGGTTTGTATCTGAGGAATTTACTCGATTTGTGTCTACTCGATTTGTCCCTCCGGTGTGTACTCGGTTTGTGTAGACTCGGTTTGTCTCTGAGGAATTTACTCGGTTTGTATCTACTCGGTTTGTTCCAGCAGCGTGCACTCGGTTTGTGTCTACTTGAGTTATCTTCGCAGTGTGTAGTCGGCTTGTGTATACTCGGTTTGTCTCTCAGACTTGTATGCGGTTTGTGTCTTGGTGATTTTAGAAATTCCCGCGAAAGATTCAATTTCTCGGTTAAATCACAAGATCTGTAAAATCCCGTAGTTACTATGGCTACCACATCAAGTACATCATCAGATGATATTCAAGCAGCAGGATCTGACACTCGTCCACCTATGCTAGATAGGACGGATTATGAGTCTTGGGCACAACGAATAAGACTTTACTGCTTGGGAAAAGATAATGGTGTTAACATTCTTAAGTCAATTGACGAAGGACCTTATCAGATGGGTACCACCAGAGACGTTGTTACAACTGGTGAAGATGGGACTGTGACTTGGGGCATCGACAGACCTAGAAACTACAATGATCTTAATGAAGAAGAAAAAAAGAGGTATGATGCTGATATTAGAGCCTCAAACATAGTCATTCAAGGTCTTCCAAAGGATGTATACAAACTCATCAATTTCAACACTGAAGCCAAGGCTGTGTGGGACAACGTTAAAATGTTGTTGGCAGGGTCATAACTCACAAAGGAAGATCATGAGTCACAGCTGTATGATGAGTTCGAGCATTTCAAAATGAACCCAGGAGAGAATATCACAGATTACTATGTGAGATTTCATAAGTTGGTGAATGATATGAGGATGATCAGAATGACTATGCCCAATATCCAACTTAACTCAAAGTTTGTGAACAACATGACTCCTGAATGGGACAGATTTGTTACTGCTGTCAAACTCAACAAAGGTTTAAGGGATACTAACTATGAGCAGCTGTATGCTTACCTGCAACAACATGAGAAACATGCTGTCTATGATCGGGTGCTGAGAGAAAAGTTTAATCCTTCAACTACAAATGACCCACTGGCGTTCATGACAAATGTACAACCAACAATCCAATCATCATCAAATCCAAGCTATCACCAACTTCACTCACAAGCACCTGCTATGAGTTCTCAACTTGACTCAGGCTACTCTCAGACCGACAAAATGATTGACAACCTCACCAATCAAGTATCTCTACTGGTTCAACAGTTTCAAGCATCACTCCCACAGACCAATAATCAGTTAAGGAATTCTTCCAACCCACGCAATCTAGCAATGGTGGAGGATGGGAAAATTGTGGTTCAGAATGTGCAAGGGAGAGCTGGTAGAAACATGGGTCGAGGTTATATGCAGAATAGAGCAGGGAATGCCAATCAGGGGCAAGGGAAACAGATCAAGTGTTATAATTGTGGGGGGCTTAGACACATTGCTAGAAACTGCAATCAACCTAAACGTCCTCAGAACTCAGATTACTTCAAAGACAAGATGCTGTTAATGCAAGCTCAAGAGAATGGAGCTGTATTGGATGAGGAAGAGTTATTGTTCTTGGCAGGAGATGGAGGAAATACTTTTGATGAAGATGTGGATGAGAAACCTGTTCAGGATCTAGCTCTTAATGATCCTAACATCTTCAAGGCAGATGACTGTGATGCATTTGACTCTGATGTGGATGATGAACCTACTGCTCAAACAATCTTCATGGCTAACTTGTCTTCCCTGGCCTCATCTCATCAAGCTGGTTCTTCTAATGCATCCGTGATATCTGAGGTACTAAAAATTTATGACACATATAATATAGTCGAGGGACAAAAGATTCCCGAAGAAGTACATCAGGTAGTTGTTTCTGACTCAAGTAATGTTGACATGGAAAATAGCAATATTGTTTCATATGAACAGTATTTGAATAGCAACAACTCGCCTGATGTACCAAATGGTGAATCTTTTGTCAACAATGATGTGTGTGTTATGAGTAATGTATGTGCCTTAGATAATGCGGGCAATATAGATAATGCATGTGTGTACCATGAGAACAAATTGCCTGTCCCTGATGATAACTTGATCACTAGACTAAACATCTATAAAGAACAAGTTGCTATGTATGAACAGCGTGCTAAGTTTGAGCTTAATGATCATGAGCAGAAATTAGAAGGTCAAATGAGTACACTTATTAAAGAGTCTAGAGTGCGAGAAGAAACATTAAAATTAGAGTTGAGTTCTTTGAAAAGTCAGCTAGAACAGTCTGTCAAACAGAAACAGGAAGCACAAAAGTGCGTAACAACACTTAAGCAAGAATTCAAACAAAAAGAAACAACTCTTTTAAATGATTTCTCTAGACTCAAGACGTTAAAAAATAAGCTTGAAGATAAGTTGTACACACAAAATCAAACCATACAAACTGCTCAAATGATTCATAAGCACAGAAAGTTGAGTGATAAGCATAGCAAAATCATGATAGGTGAACCTAAGTCAACCATCCTTAGGGACATGAAAATACTTCAACCAGCCCTATATGATGGTAATGTGATGCTTATGCCTATTCATGACCAACCTGAGCATATCTACACTAATGAAGAGGATGAGATAAGTGATAAAACGAGGGAAAAAATGAATGAGTAAATGAGGGATCCCGAGTGCATAGCCAGACGAATAATAATCAAACCCCATGATTATTATGAGGAAAATCGTTTGACTGTGTTTGCTCCTCAAAAGAAGTTAACACCTGAACAGATATTTTGGAAACAAGATAATGAAAAACTTAAGGTAGATAAACTTAAGGCCAACACCCCCCTCATTAGAAAAGTTGCGTCCATAACGGTGTATCCTCCCAATACACCTAGGAATCTGGTGCCTTTGTCTCTTCCCACTGAATGCAAAACCTTTATTAGCTTATATGTGCTTTGGCAATTATTTGCTGATTTTGATAAAACATGTAAGAAGAGAATCACACCAACCGGCATTACTGAGGGGGAAAGGTGTTTTGAACATGCAAAAAGGTGTTACTTAACTGAGGTCATGCCATTCTTTAAACTACTTAAAGAACATTTTGAAGGGTTGCAAACTGCCCTTAAAGTCGAAATAAAAGAAATGGAAGTAGTGTTTAAAGACATGGAAAATGAGGTGAATGAATATGCAATAGAGCTTAAGAGTCGAGAGATTGAAAGAAAAAACATACTCATTACTAACGACAACTTGATTGCTAAATGTATTGCACAAGATGTATTTTACACTGTCACTGATTCTGCATTGTCTGCTTGTCAATTTAATGAGTATGCTATTGCGTTAAATGTCACCCAGAATCGTGTTGTTGAGCTTGAGGGAGAGAATTTAAAATTGCTTGAAAAAATTCAAAATGATGACCATGATAATATGGTTAAACGTTTTTCAAAATTGGAAGTTGAATATCTTAATTTGCAATTGAAATATCAACATTTAAATGAAAAACATAAAATATCAAATAACAAGACATCCTTGGATGCTCCTGAATTTGATACTTATTTTGAATTAAGCAAACGAGATGAGACAATTCAAGCTCACACGAACACGATTCGACTGCTGAGGGCACAAATTGCCCAATTGAAATCCAACAAGTGTGAAGTATATGGCACCAATAAACCTTCGTCGTCAGATTCTCAGAATTTTCAATATCAAAACACTATAAATAAGTTACATTATGAAAATGAGTGTTATCGAGAAGAAAATTCAAAGGTTAAACAACATTTCAAAGAGTTATATGATTCTATTAAAGTTACAAGAAGCAATCACAATGATCAAATAACTTCTTTGACAAATGAAATTGAGAATCTGAAGGCTCGGGTGAAAGGTAAAATGCCATGCACCACTTGTAATTGTGATGCACCAAAGGCTACTGATAGTAAAAAGTATGATGTTGATGTTGGGCGTATTCCGTTTAAGCTTAGTAATAACAGCTTTGCCCATCAAACATATCTCGATCATCTTAGAGAGGGCCTTGACACACTTCATGAGGTAGTTGAAGAGGATAGGACTGATAAGCCACTTGATCGGGCAGTTGTTTATGCATGCAAACTCACGAAAAGGATTCAGGAAAACTTAGAATATGCCATAGGCTCAATTCCTAAGTTTAGCTGCCATAGAGATAGATTTGTTGCATCATCATCCAATGTTGAGAACAAACATGTAGCCTTGGATCTACCACCCAAAACATCAGAACCCAACACATCATTATCAGGAAGGCATGTGACAGAAAAACAAACTAATGTTACCTTCGATGCTTCTACAGGAGTAAAAAGTGACACCCAAGCTAGCGGGTCAAGGTCTAGAGGAAATGAAAGAAAGGATATGACTGCGCCAGCTAAGAATGATCACTTGAAGAATGTAGAAGCCCAACCTAGGAACAATAAGTTTGCAATGAGTAGGATGAATCGTGTTGATTCTAGTATCAAAAGTACTGTAATTAATTCGAATTCTAATGCTATCTGTAAAACATGCGACAATTGTTTAATTTCTGCTAATCATGATGAATGTGTTGTGTCTTTCCTGATGTCTTCTGCATCATCTCATGTTAAGAATGGTAGGATAACTGAAGCATGCAAAAAGGTTTGGAAAGCAACAGGAAAAACATTTGCTAGCATAGGCTATCAATGGAGACCCACTGGAAGGAAATTCAATTTAGGAAAACAGTGCACGTTACCTAAAATGAATAAGCATAAAATTGTGAATGTTAAGGAATGGAGACCCACTGGAAGGAAGTTCAATTTAGGAAAACATAGATCATTATCTAAAATGAATATGCATAAAATTGTGATGAATAAGGAATGGAGACCAACTGGTAGAATCCTGTCTTTAGAGTCACAATGCCTTCCATCTAGGTCTTGTTCTGCCTCTAGTTCTGTCTCCTCAGTAAAGACAGTAGCATCTGTGAAATCTGTGGTTCCTGAATATGTGTGTGCTGACCAAATGGACCCCAATTGCACTTGGGGATCCACATTTTTCAGTTATCCATTGTTGTCTGGTTTCAAATGCAGGTCGTACAAATCGTCCTGTGGTATTTGGACTCAGGCTGCTCAAAACATATGATTGGGGATCGCTCGCGGCTCAAGAACTTCGTGAAAAAGTTTATCGGGACAGTTAGATTTGGGAACGACCACTTTGGTGCTATTATGGGTTATGGAGATTATGTGTTTGGTGACAGTGTAATCTCAAGGGTATATTATGTGGAAGGACTAGGGCACAATCTATTTTCTGTGGGTCAGTTTTGTGATTCAGATCTGGAAGTGGCATTCAGAAAGCACACATGTTTCGTCAGAGAATTGGATGGTATAGATCTCCTTAAGGGCAGTCGGGGCACCAATCTATACACCATATCGATTGAAGAAATGTTGAAGTCCTCTCCCATATGCTTGCTTTCTAAAGCCTCTAAAACAAAATCATGGCTGTGGCATCGTCGTTTTAACCACTTGAACTTCGGTACCATAAATAATCTTTCCCGTAAAGATCTTGTTAGAGGAATGCCCAGACTGAAATATGAGAAAGATCATCTCTGCTCTGCATGTCAACTGGGTAAAAGCAAGAAACAAACCCACAAGCCTAAAACCATCAACACCAACTTGGAAGTTCTTCATACCCTCCACATGGATTTGTGTGGACCAATGAGAATACAAACCATAAATGGAAAGAAGTACGTTCTGGTGATAGTAGATGATTATTCTCGGTTCACATGGGTGAAGTTTTTGAGAACCAAGGACGAAACTCCAGAGGTTATCATTAAACTGATAAAACAGCTGCAAGTAAGGCTTGATAAAACTGTCAGAATCATCCGCACTGATAATGGTACGGAGTTTGTTAACCAACAACTTCGTAATTTCTATGAAAATATTGGCATCACGCATCAGAAAAGTATCCCTCGCACTCCTCAACAGAACGGAGTGGTTGAACGAAGGAACCGTACTCTGGTGGAGGCTGCAAGAACTATGCTTATATTTTCAAAGACACCGATGTTTCTCTGGGCAGAGGCTATTGCAACAGCATGTTACACTCAAAACTGATCCCTAATTCATCCGGTTCATGAGAAGACTCCCTTCGAGCTAATTCACAACAAGAAACCAGATCTTTCCTTTCTCCGTATGTTTGGTGCACTTTGCTACCCAACTAACGATAGTCAAGACTTGGGAAAGTTAAGAGCTAAAGCAGATGTAGGTATTTTTGTTGGATACGCACCAGACAGTAAAGGGTATCGAATTTACAATAAGAGAACCCGAAAAATTATGGAAACCATTCATGTTACGTTCGATGAGCTGAGTGAGCAACCTGCTTCAGGACAAATTAGTTCTGGACCCGATCTTAACCTTTTGTCTCCTGGACCCATTAGTTCAGGACTTGTACATAATTCCACGTCTGCAGATTCTTATGTGCCACCTACTTGTGAGGAGTTGAAGAAGTTATTCGATCCTATGTTTGATGAATACTTTGAGCCAACGAATGGAACCATCCCGAGTGAACCTGCTATACTTCCTATGACTGAGGTTCAAGCCCCACAAGGTTCAGAGGGCCCTACAGCTTCAGTATCAGTCAGTCACAATGCTCCAGCTGCCAGTCAATCGCCTTCGTCATCAAACGCTCAATCTTCTCTAGTAATGCAAGAATCTTCAGTTAATCATTCTTTGGAAGTTAATCCTTTTGCTCCTGTTGATGAGGCTCCTTTTGAAAACATATTTGCTCCTGAACATTCATCAAACACATCCTCACTTGAAGGACACAGCCCTGCTACGTCTGTTCAAAACCCACTACCTCACGACCATCTCAGGAAATGGACCAGTGATCATCCTATCGACAACATCATAGGCAATCCTTCACGTCCAGTATCCACACGTAATCAACTAGCCACTGATGCACTATGGTCCTTCTTCAATTCCGTACTGTCCAAAGTTGAACCAAAAGATGCCAAAGAAGCAATGACTAAAGATTGCTGGTTCCAGGCTATGCAGGATGAAATCCATAAATTTGATCGACTTGAAGTATGGGAATTAGTGCCTCCTCCAGAGCTTGCAATGATCATTGCTTTAAAGTGGATCTTCAAAGTGAAGCTTGATGAGTATGGTGATGTGTTAAAGAACAAGGCACGGCTAGTTGCTAAAGGGTTCAGACAAGAAGAGGGCATTGATTTTGAAGAATCGTTTGCTTGCTGTGCACAAATCCTTTGGATGCGATCACAGCTTTCGGACTATGGATTCTCATACAACAAAATTCCCCTATTGTTGGGAATTAAATATTCTGAAGGTACTGCTCGTACATCAAAGTACTGCTAGTACATCAAAGTACTGCTAGTTCATGATCAAAGTACTGCTACTACATCAAAGTACTGCTGATCAGTGACTCATAGGATAAGATCGAAAAGATATTTATTGTATTTTGGTCAAACATATACGGTAGATAATATCTTACTCCATGTGCTTAGTTAACAAGTTGTATACATAGATACATGTTGTATCTTATGTACTGACACCAATATGCATAAGTTAAACAAGTAAGTCGGTCAAGACTTTTAGCAAATTTGTAAAGATCTCTTGCAACTATAAAAGAGATCTTAGACTTGGATTTTAGATACACACAGATAAAAACACATGCATAACATAGACTCATAACTGTTAAGACATAGAACAAACACAAATCACAAGTTGTAACATAAGATTCAAGGTTTTGAAACCCTAGTGAAAAACTCAAGATCACTCGTATTATTTGGAATAATATTGAATCGTTTAGTGAAATACTTTCTTTGTTCATTGTCAAGTAACAAATATAATTCTTCCATTTCCATAACATACATAACCTTCTAAGTGTGGTTAAGTAAATTCCGCGTGCTTAATCATATTAAGTCAATATATCTTATACACAAAGACACAAGGTTTAACCACCTTAACCGTGTATCAAACAGAAGAGGACCTCCACAGTTGGTATCAGAGCCAGGTTGATATATTTGAATTAGAAGAAACAGAAATGGAAGCTCATGATGTTCAAACAAATGTTGCTGCAAAGTTACCCATAATCAAACCCAATGAGTTTGAGTTATGGAGGATGAGAATTGAGCAATATTTCATGGTCCAAGATTATACTCTTTGGGATATAATTATATATGGTGATTCCTTTTCACCAAGCTACTCAGAGGTTGTTCTAGAAGGTAAAACAAGTAGAAAAAGAAATACTGGACCAGTGTCAAATGAAGAGAAGATACTGAAGAGAAATGATCAGAAAGCAAGAAATTTGCTGCTTATGACCATTCCTGGTGAACAGATGCTATCATTCAACAAGTATCTTGATGCAAAAACTCTTTTTGAAGAGATTTGTGCATATTTTGGTGGTAATGAAACTACCAAAAAGACACAGAAGACACTACTAAAGCAACAATTTGAAAACTTTACTGCATTTAGTAATGAGTCTCTTGATAAGCTATTCTCAAGATTACATAAGCTTGTCAGTCAGTTAGCTGTGTTGGGTGTTGAGACAGAGAAGGAAGATCTCAACATGAAGTTTTTAAGAAGTCTACCTGATGAGTTCCACACTCATGTTATTGTCTGGATGAACAAGCCAGACATTGAAACAATGAAACTCAATGATTTGTACAACAACTTCAAAATTGTTGAACAAAGTCTTAGAAAGTCTGGAACTTATGGTACTAGTTCTGGAAACGTGGCACTCTTGTCAGTTCCTAGTATTAGTAAGAATGAAGAGGTAGATGAAGGTGAAAGTGCTCCTTCTACAAGTTCTCACAAGGATGTTGCTGGTCTTGGAGATTCAACATTCTATGCTTTCATTACCAGTCAATCTGATGGCTCTCCTCTCAACCATGAAGACCTTGAGCAGGTAGATGGTGATGATTTGGAAGCTATGGATATTAAATGGCAGGTTGCTTTGCTTAGCATGAGGGCTAAGAAGTATTGGCAAAGAACTGGGAAGCAGATTACCATAAATGGTAATGATACTGCTGGGTTTGATAAGAAGAAAGTAGAGTGTTTCAACTGTCATAGGTTAGGACACTTTGCTAAGGAGTGTAGAAGTCCAAGAAAGCAGGAGAATAGAAACACATGGTATAAGCAAGATAGGAAAAAGGAAGTTACTGTTGAAGAGCCAAAGGCTATGTTGGCTATTGATGGTATTGGTTATGATTGGAGCTCTATGGCTATTGAAGAGGATGCACCACCTAATGCTGCTCTTTTGGCCAATGAATTTGCTCTAATGGCTCATTCTGATTCAGAGGTAAACAATATTACATCTTGTACTGAATCATGTCCTAATCTTAAAGCTTATGAAGACCTTAATAAGAGATTTGAAGCTCATAAACAAGAGCTGCTTGATTCTTTGTTTAATTTGGCTAATCACAAAAGAGGTCTAGGTGTTTTGGAAAAACAAGTCTTACATTTTAAAAATAATGAAATTCATTTTGCTGATGACATCAATATACTAAAAAATGACATTAAGATCAGAAATGAGTGTATTGTTGAGTTGAATGATTCATTAGCTAAACATAAGAATGAAAGAGAAAATGTAAAGGTTTCTGTGGATGTATTAGCACATTCCTCAGAAGGATTCAATAAGCTTTGGGAAGCCCAAGTTATTGATAAAGTTAATTCTGGTGTTGGATTTAAGTCTGTACCCCCACCATACAGAGGTGTTCATTCACCTCCAGGTATTGATTTAGCACACACAGGGTTACCTGAGTTTCAAGAACCAATCATGGAATATGGTTCTAAGGTCACTAAATCTCCAAAGATAGAAAAGGTAAGTAAAAGTTTAGATAAAACTTTATCTTATCAGGACAAGGTGTCCTTTATTAAGAAAGGAGATACTATAGTTGTTGAAGATTGTACAACTGATAGTGATAGTGATGAAGAAGAACAGGTTATGTCTAAACCTGTCTTGGTTAAGAAAGTAGGAACAAGTCTTCCTAAGATAGTCAATCACAACACTAACAGGCCTAAGTCAAATGTTAAGACAGTTAGGAAACCAGTTAGATATTGTGAACAATATAGAACTACAAACAAGCCCAGAGGTAACCAAAGGAATTGGAACAACCTCAAGTCTAACCAATTAGGTGATGACTTTGCATTTTACAATAAAGCTTGTTATACATGTGGTAGTTTTGACCATCTTGCAGCTTTCTGCAACCAAAGGGTAACTGGGTATGAAAACAATAGGGTGAACTACAAAAGGCAAACTTCTCAAACTCTTTTTCACTCTAATACTCATAGAATTAAACCCAGAACAGTCTCAAACAAGTCTGGACCCAAAGGTCCTGTTAGACAAAAAGTTCCTGTTAACAAGGTACTGCCAGAACAAATTAAAGGTACTGGTAAATATAAAGGTACTGCTAGACCTTTGATGACTGTTAACCCAAAATCAACAGCTAAGGATGCAAAAACAACTTTCAAACATGCATCTAAAACTGTTCTAAGGCCCATTCAATCAAAAGCAGTTGTCCACAAACAAATTTGGAGACCAAAGGGTGTGACTTCAAAGTTAGCAGACTCTGCTGAACATGTTACTCACTCTGCTGCTAAGGGTAATAGGGCAAATGCTGTTAAGGCCTCAGCATGTTGGATTCAAAAATCCAATGTTGCATCAACAGTCCTTAAAAGATTAAACTATATTGATGCAAGAGGCAGATTCAAGTCAGTAATGGCTTGGATCCCCAAAGAAAACTAACTTTCTTATTTATGTGCAGGGACATTCTATTGATCATCAAGATCAAGGATACTCAGATAGTGGATGTTCCAATCACATGACAGGCAACATGTCTTATCTTTCAGATTTTCAAGAATTCAATGGAGGATATGTTACCTTTGGAGGTGGTTTTCGTGGCAAAATTTCTGGTAAAGGTACTATTAAAACCGGAAATTTAGATTTTGAAAATGTGTACTATGTACAAGAGTTAAAGTATAATCTTTTTAGTGTTTCACAAATGTGTGACAAAAAGAATAATGTCCTTTTTACTGACACTGAATGTCTTGTTCTATCTAAGGATTTTAAGATGCCTGATGAAAATCAAGTACTTCTTAGAATTCCTAGAAAGGCCAACATGTATAGTGTTGATATGAAGAACATCATTCCTAAAAAGGATTTAACTTGTCTTGTATCAAAGGCCACATTGGATGAATCAATGTTATGGCATAGAAGGCTTGGTCATATTAACTTCAAAACCATAAATAAAATTGTTAAGAATGGTTTGGTAAGAGGTTTACCTCACAAAAGATTTAAAAATGATCAAACATGCATTGCTTGTCTAAAAGGCAAACAACACAAAGCCACTTGTAAGCCCAAAATTTTTAACTCTATCAATCAGTCATTGTTTATGCTGCATATGGACTTATTTGGACCAGTTTCAGTAAGGAGTATACAACATAAAAAATATTGTCTTGTTATAACTGATGACTATAGCAGATTTACATGGGTTTTCTTTTTAGCCACTAAGGATGAGACATCAAGCATTCTTAAGGAATTCATTACACTGATAGAAAACCAAGTAAGCAAGAAAGTCAAAGTCATTAGGAGTGATAATGGGACAGAGTTTAGAAATAGAGTTATGGATGATTTCTGCAAAGAAAAAGGTATTAGGAGAGAATATAGTGTTGCTAGAACACCACAACAGAATGGAGTGGTTGAAAGAAAGAATAGAACACTAATTGAAGCTGCTAGAACAATGTTAGCTGATTCTAAGCTACCTATAATCTTTTGGGCAGAGGCAATTAACACTGCTTGCTATGTTCAAAATAGAGTTTTAGTTGTACAGCCTCACAATAAGACATCATATGAACTCTTTAATGGTAGAACTCCTGCAATAGGATTTCTTAGACCTTTTGGATGTCATGTGACAATTCTCAATACCTTAGACCATTTAGGAAAATTTGATGGTAAAGCAGATGAAGGTTTCTTAGTTGGATATTCTCTTGTTAGCAAAGCTTTTAGAGTTTACAACTTAAGAACTGAGAAAGTTCAAGAAGAACTACATGTGGAGTTTCAGGAAAACAAATCCAGTGTAGTAGGTCAAGGACCCAAATGGATATTTGATCTTGATTATCTAACAAACTCTATGAATTATTTACCTGTTGTTGCAGAAACTAATAATTTTTCAGGTTCACAAGCAACAAATGAGGTGGAGTTAGATAAAGATCAATCTGATGTCATTATGCCATTGTGGTCAAGTACCAGTGTGGATTTAGCTTCAAACAATGATGAATCTTCTTCTGGTAGAGCAAAAGAGGATGTTGAGGCTCAAAGAAAAGATGTTGGAATAGAGGAACAACTCAATATGTTGAATATTGAAAGTACTGCTGAGACAGAGCAAGGTACTGTTAGTACTTCTCAAGGTACTGTTAGTTCAGTTGAAGGTACTGCTGGTCCTTCACACTCAAAAGATGCAGAGTTCCAAGAAGATGAAGTGGATTTGACTAATCTTTCCTCATCGTATCATGTTCCCACTACACCACACACAAAAATTCACAAAGTTCATTCCCTAGATAATGTGATAGGAGATATACAATCTGGTGTGAAGACAAGAAGACAACTAGTCTCTTCAGACCAAAAAGGGGTTCTTGATGCCCTTTATGCTTCAAAACAACATGAACTTTCAAACTCATGTTTATTTGTATGTTTTCTCTCTCAAAAGGAACCAAAGAATATTCTTACAGCCCTAGATGATTCAAGCTGGGTAGAGGCTATGCAAGAAGAGCTTCTTCAGTTCAAGATTCAAAAGGTTTGGGTGCTCGCTGATTTACCTACAGGTGAGAAGCTAATTGGCACTAGATGGGTTTTTAAGAACAAAAGGGATGACAGAGGAATTGTGATCAAGAATAAGGCTAGATTAGTAGCACAAGGGTACACACAAGAAGAAGGAATAGATTATGATGAAGTTTATGCTCCAGTAGCAAGGATTGAGGCAATTAGGCTGTTTCTAGCTTATGCTTCATTTTTAGGCTTCACAGTCTACCAAATAGATGTCAAAAGCGCATTTTTATATGGTGAAATTGAAAGAGAGGTGTATGTTTCACAACCTCCTGGCTTCATTGATCCATTACATCCAAACAAAGTGTACAGAGTAGTGAAAGCTCTCTATGGCCTTCATCAGGCACCAAGAGCTTGGTATGCAACACTTGCTTCCTATTTATTAGAAAATGGATTTCAAAGAGGAAAGATTGATCAGACACTTTTCATCAAACAGCACAAGAAGGATCTTCTGTTAGTGCAGGTGTATGTGGATGACATTATCTTTGGATCTACAAGGAAGGAAATGTGTTTAGAATTTGAGAAGCTTATGAAAGATAAGTTTCAAATGAGTTCTATGGGAGAACTTACATTCTTTTTGGGTTTGCAAGTTAAGCAATCATCTGAAGGCATATTTATTAGTCAAGACAAATATGTTGCAGAGATACTTAGAAAATTTCAATTTGCTGATTCAAAAATAGCAAGCACACCAATGGACTCAGAGAAGCATCTTCTGAAAGATGAAGATGGAGAAAATGTAGATGTACACAATTACAGATCTATGATAGGCTCTTTGATGTATCTTACATCATCTAGACCTGATATCATGTTTCCTGTTTGTGTCTGTGCAAGATTTCAAGTTACTCCAAAGGTTTCTCATTTAACTGCAGTCAAGAGAATTTTTAGATATCTTAAAGGTCAACCAAGGTTGGGTATATGGTATTCTAGAGAATCTCCTTTTGATTTGGTAGCATATTCGGATAGTGATTATGCTGGTGCTAGCTTAGACAGAAAGTCAACAACTGGAGGATGTCAATTCCTTGGGTGTAGACTTGTCTCATGGCAGTGTAAGAAGCAAACAAGTGTGGCAAATTCAACAACTGAAGCTGAATATATAGCTGCTGCAAGTTGCTCTAGTCAAGTTCTATGGCTTCAAAACCAACTCCTTGATTATGGGTACAATTTCTTAAACACTGTTATTTATATTGATAATAGTAGTACAATTTGTATTATTAAAAATCCGGTACAACACTCTAAAACAAAACACATTGAAATTAGGCATCACTTTATAAGAGATTGCAATGAGAAAAGATTAATTCAAGTTCTTAAAATTGCTTCAGAGCATAATTTTGCAGATCTGTTAACTAAAGCTTTTGATGTTTCAAGGTTTCAGTACTTAATAGCAAGTATTGGAATGCTTAATCTTTAAATTTTCAATATGATGTGTTTTTGTACATAAATTTTTAAAAGTACTGCTGGATTTATAAGGTACTGCTATATCAAAATTTGAATTGTGTTATTCATACAGTTGGTTTTATGATTAATCTAATGCAAGACAAGTACTTTGTACATTGTTCTTTTGGTTTTAGACTAACTATTTCAGGTATGAATATGTAAACACAAAGGATATTTCAAGTGAAATGGGAACAGCAGAATGCCTATTAAATTGCTGACCATAGTAGATTTATGATGGACTGAGTTTAGGAATTAAACCTCCTTAAAACTTCTTTCTTGAAATCTAGTTATGATATTTCACATTGAATTGATGACTTAGTTGATCAGATAGTAACTGATACAACTCAATTTCTATCATTTTATACTTTCAAGTATAATGAGTTAGTCTAAGGACATCTGATAGAAATAACAGCTAGTAAAAGTGAATCTAACACTTGTGTTGGAGGTAACAATTGCTATGAGCTGGAAACCCTGTCAAGAAAATCTTTTGAATAGATTTATCTTTTCACAGGCAGTTAGTGATAACTGAAATACATTGGTTCTCACACAACCAGAGGTTATTTTTAAACCGAAATTTTGATTAGGTGTCTGTTACACACTTGATTTCTTCAAAATGGTTGGACGTAGTATGATTTTTTTCAATTCTCAAAATCATGAACATACTACTAAGTTAAATGATTTCTTAAAAGGATTTTCAAGGATTCAGAAAAACCATTCATTTATGGATTATGAATCAAAATGTCCACTGATTCACCTCTCATAGGAGTTAACACACCTAGAAGTGATGAGGACAGCAACTTAAACTCTTAAGGAATTGATGGCTTCATGTACAATATTGTCTGAAAATAAGTTCAAACTGATAGATCAGGTGATATGAAGAGAAGTTCTGTAGTACATAGTGAGATCTTCCAAACAAGGGAGGAAACAAAAGTTATTTGCTTCAGGGGAGGTTATAATCTCAGAGAAGGAAATAATTGCCCAGAAAAGGAAGAATAAACCAATATATGGAAGGAGAAGACAAGAGCATACAAGATGATGATGTAGAGGTTGAAAATGATTAGAACAGATCAAATATCTAGAAGGGATGAAGCATTCCTAAAGGAGAAAGTTCTATCTAGATCAAACGAAGGAAAGATTCAATTTCAGTTCATTATGTTTGTTTATCACTTGCAAAGGCATGCTGATAGATGATTTCACTTGTTGAAATCATTGCCTCTTACAATTCCTCCATCCAAGGAAATTGCACCATCTTTTGGTACAATGTTTTGAATTGCTGAAGTCAAAGAAGAACAAAGCAGATGAGTTCAGAATAGAAGAATAGTTCAGATTCATGAAGTGTTTGAAAGATCTTCACAAGTCCTCATTTAATTCAGAAAACATGTTTGAATTGATTCACATGTTTAGGGGAGGATTGTTGGGAATTAAATATTCTGAAGGTACTGCTCGTACATCAAAGTACTGCTAGTACATCAAAGTACTGCTAGTTCATGATCAAAGTACTGCTACTACATCAAAGTACTGCTGATCAGTGACTCATAGGATAAGATCGAAAAGATATTTATTGTATTTTGGTCAAACATATACGGTAGATAATATCTTACTCCATGTGCTTAGTTAACAAGTTGTATACATAGATACATGTTGTATCTTATGTACTGACACCAATATGCATAAGTTAAACAAGTAAGTCGGTCAAGACTTTTAGCAAATTTGTAAAGATCTCTTGCAACTATAAAAGAGATCTTAGACTTGGATTTTAGATACACACAGATAAAAACACATGCATAACATAGACTCATAACTGTTAAGACATAGAACAAACACAAATCACAAGTTGTAACATAAGATTCAAGGTTTTGAAACCCTAGTGAAAAACTCAAGATCACTCGTATTATTTGGAATAATATTGAATCGTTTAGTGAAATACTTTCTTTGTTCATTGTCAAGTAACAAATATAATTCTTCCATTTCCATAACATACATAACCTTCTAAGTGTGGTTAAGTAAATTCCGCGTGCTTAATCATATTAAGTCAATATATCTTATACACAAAGACACAAGGTTTAACCACCTTAACCGTGTATCAAACAGAAGAGGACCTCCACACCTATATTGTGACAACAAAAGCGCCATTGCTCTTTGTTGTAACAATGTTCAGCACTCCAGGTCAAAACACATCGACATCAAGCATCACTTCATCAGGGAACAAGTGGAAAAAGGAATTGTGGAACTATACTTCGTGAGGACAGAGTTTCAGTTAGCTGACATCTTCACCAAGGCCCTCCCAAGAGAAAGGTTTCAGTTTATTCTCCCACGCCTTGGCATGAAAAGCATGACTCCTGAAACCCTCAAGTGTCTTCAGGAAGAAAAGGAGGAGTAAAGGATTGTCTTCTTATATCCTTGTACATAGTTGTACATATCTTAAATCAAAAAGAAAAATACAAAAATATAAAATCTATAAAAACCATAAAAATCGAAAAATAAGAAAAAATCAAAAATAGTCCTACCTAGGCATGTCTTCTGTTTATCGATAACATTTACGGATCTAGAAATGTCATTCAACAATGGCACGGATTCTTAAATGAAGCTCGAGCAGAAGTTATACTAATCAGTTAAAACATGTCTAAATGGCTTGCTATTACTTTAGATAGCAACCCGCGCTTCATATTGGGGAAAGCACGTCGCCAAAAAGACGGTTGTTCCTCCAACTGGGTGATGTTCACCTGGGCATGGATTACTTCATATCCATGTTTCCTGATTTGATGTACGTTTCAGTGCATCATTTCTTGTAAAAGAAGAGAAATCTTCTTAGTATAACAAATAGTTTTCATTCTATGATTCTTCTGAAAATTATTTGTGAGACACTTGGTGAATATGTGTTGTATGAAATTTGTTTATACTTGGATTATGCATAAAATTTGTCACTCAATCAACGACTACAAAACCTCATGACAGTTCTTGTTTGATGAGTTGTGGGGTTAAGCTTGATTTTAGTTGAGGTTCAACTAGAATACGGGTCATTGATTGAGGGGGAGAGTGAATTCAAATTTTATATCATCAAACGGGTTTCTTGATTAATTCATGACTCTTAGAAAAGGTTTTGCAGTTAATGGGGTATTAGTTGAAGAGGATATTGCTTAAATATATCAAATGACCAAGTGTGTTAAATTGCTAGAAAGTTTAGGACATTATGTGCAATTTGCTTGTAGTATCCTAGCTTCATATAACTAGAAGGTTCATTTGTATCTCTTTGGAATCCTCGTTTAATCCCCTAGATACATTAAAACTCAAAATCTGAAAGAAGTTAGAAAACCCGATGTGTTTGATGTTCTTGAATGCTCCACTGACATTTGTATGAACTAAGTGAATGAGTTTCAAATGTTGTTTGTCTCTGCTGCTTAATTGTTGTTGATATTGTGCATATGCTCTCAGGATTCGCTTAGGTAGATTGCTATTATGTTAGAATCATGTTCCTAAGATCCTGAACTAAATATTGAAATCTGTGTGAATTGCCATGTTCATGATTGCTAATTGCTCTTCATGCTAGATAGTGGTTTGACGTAGTTCCTGATTAGGGTTTGATTATAAGATGAACTTGGTATTATAATATGGCAAGTTGCTGAAGGGTAGCTATTTAGGAATAGTGTATCTGTATGTATGTATATCTGTGTTGATATTCTTATGCAGATTCCATAGCCAAAATGAATGTACCAGTTCCCATTCTAACCATTTGATCAGACGTTCAAACTCTATTGATTGGCTCGGAATTCACCTCAACAACAACGTCGGCAACAACAACAACAACAACACTTTCACCACCACCACCACCATTCATCTATGTTGGTCTCGCCAAGTGGGGATCAACGACATTTGCGAAAGATTTGTTGGTGGATGGATAATTGATGTTGACTACTAACTCAGAAAAGCGGGTGATTACATCATCTGCGCAAAAAGGTCAATATCATTTGTGTCATAATTGTCGAATTGTGCATAATAAGCAGTTAATCTCCCTCTTAGATTAAGGGGGAGCATAGTATGTTTCATCATCAGAACATGTTAAATCGGACACATTTTCTAACTTATTTAAATCAATTGGGATCTCAAATCTCAAAAGGTTTGAAATTTTTGATCGGGGGAGAGAATGTGATTTAAATATGAAACCTGATGAAAATGTGATGTTTTGGACTTAAATGTAAGCTCTCCCATATGTGCTAAACTCTTTCGTATATCGATGCACATATTGAGGGGGAGCGAATTGACAAAAAGGATTTGGCATGCATCTTATGTGAGCACGGCTCAGACTTCACAAAAGAATTGACGAAACAAAACTGTCATCTATCGAAAGGGCATATCCTGGCCGGGTAATAATTTCAAGCTGGTCTAACCAGTGATGTAAGCGTGTCTCGAAAAAGGATGTGTCTGAGTAGAGTGTACCGTTTCGAGAAACTTTCTGTGGACTTGACCAGGCCGGGTAATAATTTCAAGCTAGTCTAACTAGTGATGTAAGCGTGTCTCGAATCGGTCATGTTCACTGAAAGTGGATCAATTCAAAAAGTGCGAGCTCTACCTAACATGTGCAAATTTATAAAACTATCACTCGAGCACATGTTGAGGGGGAGCATTTGAAAAATATAAAACTCTCAAGTGTTTGCAAAAATGTATTTCAGAATCATGAACACTTTGAGAGATTTTTCAAAGATTTGGTTTGGCAATTGTGGAAGAACACCAAAGACCGACCATTGTATTTCATATAATGGAGTTATAAGGATGGTTAGGTTAGGCTCAAGTTCCCACGATCCCGCCAGAGCCGGAGGGATCTACCCAGGGACAATCCACTAGTTAGTGTAGAAGTCCTTAGGTATGATTAAAAAGGAGAAAAGTGGATAAGGGAAAAGTGCCGACTGAGATGGAGCTAGTACTGGAACAAACCCAACAAGGTGCTAGTTATGAAGTCTCGGTAAGCACTGAAGGGGTTGAAGAATGAAAAAGAATTGTAAAGATAAAGGGTGAAAAGAAATAGCCCTCCTTACAACTTAGGCAGAAACCGGGTCAATACATATGCTGTCAGAATCACTTAGTTGATTGCTGGCATTGAAGACAAAGTATCATGGACCCAGTGATACGCTGCACAACCCTCCCTAGCCACTCAAGGTCCCTCAAAGGATTCTTGTTTCATTTGTCACGGAGTTCAATACATTCCTATCGTCTTTCTCACTCCGAGTCAGATGATATTGAAAAGGTGGCAGTTCTCTCCAGCCTCCGATCACCAAATCAAATCGCACAATTGAGTCTAGAGCCAAGAGATTCACAATAAGATCTCATAGGAACACGGATAATTTCTACTCTGGTTGTTCATCATTAAGGACACCAGTTGTAAACTTAAGAGTCCTACGCAGATCTTAGCAATCTGCCAGAACATTTATGAGAGAATTTACAAATGTAATTCTCAATGATTGAATGGAAATTCCTGCCAGGGTCAACATCAAGCAGCCCTGAAAGCGGGTCACTTCGGTAATTCCTCGTGGATTACGCTTAGTGGTCGCGACGGTTTCAACCGGTCTACAGTCGTGGAGTGAACTCCAGCGACTCACCTAATCGTTGATTTACTACGGTAAAATCTTAAAAAGCCCTCTGTGGGTTTTCGATTAGGAACGGTCTTGGTAAGGATTAGAGAGAGTTTTCACATTATGCTGTTGACTATCTCGAAGTCCAAACTTGTAAGTACCGGTCGAATTATTGCTAACTGTCGTATGCAGGAACTTCTGGCGATTGTAGCTGTGGAATGCTGTAGCTGGTTGCTGTTGTAGCTGGTTGCAGAAAAGATGCCAATCCATCACCACATGCTCACACCACATCATCATCAAAGAAGTCATGATCAACCTAAAAGACCTTCAACACAGCTTCTGCTAACTCTGATGCTGAAGATCATGACATCATATAGTGTGAGCATGTCGGCTCTAAGTATATTTCATCACATGGAGTTTTACTACTGAAAGATGACTTGAAGAATCAAGTGGGATGACACTTTCAAAGATTACTCAAAGTTCATCCAAAACAAAAGAGAAGTCATCCGAAGATCACGGATGTTTGCACAATGATCTATGATATTGAAGAATCAAGGGTTACGAGCTATGATGTCAAGATCCAAGGAAAAAGTACTGAATTTCAGAGCATTACTTCTGGGGTGACCTCCCTTAGGGGGAGATTGTTAGGAATATGAATATTCAGCTGAAGACTCGGTCACCCCGAGTACTTATTAGATCATCATAGCTCGTAGGATTATCAGTAATATTATTAGTAGTTTAGTTATTAATTAGTATTGTGGAGTGGGTCGGGTCTTTACCCTCTGTCAGCTCGCCCCACAGTCCACTAGGGACATATTATGTAACACTATAAATACTCCCTTCCCACCCATGGGAAGGGTTGGACCTTTCATGTTAATCTAATATCATCTTATTTCTCTCTCTACAAAGGCTCCCTAACTCTCCTATCTCTCTCTAGCTTCTTGTTCAATCAACCAAGCCTCAAACTAGTGTTTCTTGCATTGTGAATACCCTACACAATTGGACAAGAAGATTTTAAAGGTGAAGGCTCGGGGAGAGGGGTTTCATCATCCCATTCGTTGTATGGTTCATTAGGGACCGGGAGTTCAAAGATCTTCTCGATCTTTTTGTGTGAAGCTTCATCCCTAATTTTCTCCTTTATTCTCGCGATAAATTTTTCTGCTAGCTCCATGAACATATCTCGGGTGTTTTTCAATTGAGTCTCTAATTTCTGGATCCGTTTCTCTTGGTTGTTCACGAAAGTTAGCATTATCCCTTCAAATTCATCTTGTCGTGAGAATTGATGAGACGTATGTATACCCATTGTGTTCACACACTCATCGGGATTTTCCTCAGCCGTAGGTATCTCGGCTTTCATCAATTTCTCAACCTGCCTTTTTATGTTTTCGAACAGCTGTTCTTGGGTAGCACTTATGCAATTTAAAGTCCCTACTTCCGAGAACATTGAGTCATTCCATTCTTCTTCTTCGTACTGTGCTAAGTCCTCGATGACTTCCCAGCACTTATCGACACTGAGCCTGCTCAGCCTTCCATTGGCAGCGTAATCTATGGCTCTTCTAGTTTGATGGTTGACACCATCATAAAAGATTTGGATTTGTAGCCAAGGATCCATGCCATGGTGAGGGACTTTTTGGAGTAAGTCCTTGAATCGAGTCCATGCCTCGTAGAGGGTTTCGCCTTGACGTTGTTGGAACATCAAGATATCATTCCTTAGCTTGGTAGTTCTTCCCGGTGGGAAAAACTGAGCAAGGAAGCGAGTGGTGAGATCATCCCAAGAGGTGATGGATCCTGCGGGTTGACGCTCTAGCCATTGACTAGCTTGGTCCCGCAGAGAGAATTGAAAGAGACGCAGTCGGGTCGTCTCTCGAGTGGCAACATCAAGGTCTATAGAATCAACGATTTTGAGAAAGTCCTTGAGATGTTGATTAGGATCTTCAGAACGAAGTCCATGGAAGGCGCATCCGCTTTGCACCAACCGGATGGTGTCGGATCGCAAGGGAGTGACATTGGCTCCTTGAGTGAGCTCAATGGTGTTTCGATAGCCATGGTGGCTAGGACGTGAGTACTCTCCTAAAGTACGGGCTCTAGGAGGTGGTGGTTGTCGTGGTGGGTTGTTGGGATCGAGGATATTACCATCTTCGATGATGTCTAATGGTAATGGTTACGAACAAAGAAACGAAGAAAAAAAGATAGACTAAAGAAAACCTAGAAAAAGAAAATAAAAAATCTCACTAGAAAGGAATCTAGTGAGTAGACCTATAAAATAAAAATTCAACCTAAACAATAACTATTCCCCGGCAGCGGCGCCAAAAACTTGATGCGTGGTTTTGCAACCTTACAACAGGTTTTACCTCTCGAGGGATCTCAAGAGGCTTACAACCCCACCAGGCAGTGTACCTGACCGATGTAGTATAGTGTAGTGGTAAGTACGGGGGATTGATCGTTCTCCACAGGGAATAGTGTTCGTTAGGTATGAAAAATTACTCTAATAGGTCTAAGGGTGAGAGAAGATTCTTTTTGTGTTTTTATAATTTTATGAAAGCAAGTAAAATCTCGGGTTTGAAAGAGTGGGCGGAATTAGTTGCTAGTCAACTAACCCAAATTACTACGAATGCAAATAAAATAAAATAACAGAAAATGAAAAGGTTGGTGAAAACTTATGTGGAGAGAAATGTGTTTACTTAGATTTCCTTACTCCCTAACTATTTTTTACCGGTTGATTAGTGTGTATTAGTTGCGTGGATGACGGGTGTATTCCTTAATACCAATCGTGGGGTGGCGTACGTACTTCCCCAACTCTACAAGCTCCTACTTCACTCCTATGTCGAGCCGGCTAGGAAGCTCCTAACATGGGATCACTAGAATTCGCTTGTGCATTAAATACAACCATAAAAACCTTTAGTACGCATTGGTTCATGTTTCTTAAGACATTCAAGCAAGTTACCGTATAGGAAGTTAGCCAGTTTTCTTAAGCCTAACATAGATGAACAATCATCCAATACAAGTAACAACACACTAATAACCAATAATCAATAGCTAGGTTTCATTAGATCTAAACAAACACAAGATAAATCTAGCCTAGCATGTTAAACAAAAGACAAGAACAAGATAGAATCAAACAACACATAGACATATTGAATGATTAATTGATAACTTATCTTCAATGTAACATGGAAGATCTCAAGGCAAAAAGCCTTGAAAAAGCTGCCAAATTCGTCCTAGGGTTTTCACACACAAAGTTCCCCAATAAGTTCCACGCTAATGACAAAGAATTGCAAAACTATATATAGATTTTCAGATCTGACGGCGTCACGTTATGAAGTGTGACGCCGTCACCTCGCCGCTTTTAGGGTTCCCGGATGACCTTCTTGACGCCGTCCCTCTTTAGCTCTCCAAAATCCGTTCTGGCCTATCAAGGCTTGACGCCGTCAGGATTATGCGTGACGCCGTCCCTCTCTAAATTAAGCCGTGACGACCTTGATCATATTAAAGCGTGACGCCGTCAGAATTTCATGCAAATTTCACTGGCTTATCATGAGTAATTTTCACATCCACCTTTTCTTGCCAAGCCATGACGCCGTCCAGGGATAATCCTGACGCCGTCAAAGGTAACTTTTAGCATGATTTTGAGACTTTGTCGTTTTCTTCACTTTTATGCTCCAAAAATGTCCAAAATGCCTCCTTTTCCAGATTTCTCCTCAAAAGTACCTAAAATGACAAAAGGAACGATTTAGGGCAATATTTGATCAAATAAATACGATTTAGGGCTTAAATGACCCCTTAAAAGCGGTACACTTTTCGCTTCATCAAAGGCACGCTCAACGAACAGATGTTGAACACACACTGAAAGAACACATGCTGAAAAAACACATGCTGAACGAACACACGCTGAATAACACATGCTGAACCAACACACGCTGAACGAACACATGCTGAACAAACACACGCTGAACGAACACATGTTGAACCAACAAATGCTGAAGGCGCGCTGAATGAACACACTGAACACGTGCTGCTGAAAATAGGTATTTTGATTTCTTTATTTTATTACCTCATCAATCATTGTCCCCATTCTACCAAATTGAAGTGGGTAAATCTTTTAATTGTGATTTTTGATGGATTCTCACTTTTGAGTATGAAATAGATTCAACATAAACAGATTTGAAGTATTCCTAATTTTTATTTTTATGTCAATTTGTGCTTTATTTGATGACCATCGATCCTGTACATGCTAAATTGTGTGAAGTATAACAAAAAAAGGTTTGATCTTTATCACTCATTATTCTTGAATATAAGTGAAAAGGGTTTATTTTGGAGGATGTTGTCATGGCCATGCTGAAGGTTATGGTGGGGATTTTTGGTTTATACAATGATTGTGGAAGGTCGGGCTCCTTAACTAGTAAGTTCTATGATAAATACTTGAGTTATTGATATCAGAGTTGTCAAATTAGACGGGACCAGAAAGCAAAATACAAGGGTTTTTGGTCAAGTTAGACCGGGTTGGGTTGATCGACCAACACTTTGTATTTTTTAATACTGATTTTCAGGGATAGAAAAGGATTGAGAGTAGTAGAAATCGTCATTTGCCTATGAGGCTGTTTAGAGTGCCTATATGAAACTAAAGTGTGATGATGTTGCCACCTTTTCTAAGATTGTTTTGCTCTTAACACATTACAGGTTGTTTGGTGAGTTAACTAAAATGGTCAATATGCGTGTTTGTTGATACATAATGTGTATACATTTTGTCTATCTCTCGACAGTCAAGTTATTTACCAAAATAACGATGTTAAAATTGTAGATGTATGATGAAGAAAGTGCGTGGCTTTGTATACTGGATTGTTTTCATTGGAAATGGTATGTGTAACATAGGTATACCGAATACTAGATTGTTAATTGATTAATCAACAACGACAGTCCAAGCAAAACTAATTTTCAATTTCTGTAATTATTTATGGTATAGAATTTCTTTTTATTTAAGGATTCAATAAATTCTTCCATGTAACCCTACAATATTATTTGTTAAAAATTCTATAAATAATATTAAAGGATGATTTTTGTAACTTTTACTTTCAATGAGGTATAATGATCAGAGTTTAATCTACAACTTCTGCTCAGGACGATCTACAAATCACATGGCATTGTTTTATAGGTATGTGCATAGCCATTTGTGGAAATCAGGTAATAACTTATCAAATTATGATGTACTTGACCTACATTAATTTTAATTGTTGTAGGCGTTTCTGAAAGTACAAAACCAAATGTACCAAGTAAGCTACGGCTACTGAACATGTACACTTTATGGAGCAAACCTTACGATCGGTAGCCCAAGGTATAGCCACTAATGTCATCATGATGATGAATTCAATTTAAGTTGCTTTAACCGGTGCCACTCTTGAAATATTTGATGCTCGGTTAGCTGATGTTATAGCTAACTGCTTCTTTTTTGTTGACAGTGATGGTGGTTGAAGATAAGAGTGAGTAGGATCCTTATAATTGTTACGTGTACGGCTTTTTCTCAAGCAAGAACCTCAACCGGACATAACCAAGAGGTTACATGTATGTTGTTTTGGTTTATGGAACAGTTTCTAGCTGACTATTTTGGGAAGCAAACCCACCGATTTCGATTTGGTATAAAAAAATAGAAGTGGTTCAAAGTTAAGGATTAGAATTATCGCCTGTTGTAACTTCTTTTTTTTTTTTTTTTTTTTTTAAATAAATTTATTGTTAGTTTTTATTTAAAGGCCCCATGTAAATTTAAGCACTTGAATGGTGAGTGTAAATTTAAGCCCAAGGTATAGCCACTAATGTCATCATGATGATGAATTCAATTTAAGCTACTTTAACCGCTGCCACTCTTGAAATATTTGCTGCTCGGTTAGCTGATGTTATAGCTAACTGCCTCTTTTTTGTTGACAGTGATGGTGGTTGAAGAAAAGAGTGAGTAGGATCCTTATAATTGTTACGTGTACGGCATCTGCTCAAGCAAGAACCTCAACCGGACATAATCAAGAGGTTACCGGTATGCTGTTTTGGTTTATGGAACAGTTTCTGGCTGACTATTTTGGGAAGCAAACCCACCGATTTCGATTTGGTATAAAAAAGTAGAAGTGGTTCAAAGTTCAGGATTAGAATTATCGCCTGCTGTAATTTTTGTTTTTTATAATAAATTTATTGTTAGTTTTTATTTAAAGGCCCCATGTAAATTTAAGCACCTGAATGGTGAGTGTAAAATTAGCTGATGCAGGTACTTTGTGTCATTCTTTTCTTCGCCGACATGTCCTAGCCTCAAGCCGGTCCAAATGTAGTTAGCAGATTTATTTAATTAGAAAAAGCACCTGCTGCCTAATGGATAAGATGTAACACCCCGACCCGACAAGGGTAAAGATATCACAATAATGGATTCACATCAGATCAAAACAAAGCATACATCTTCAGTAATACAAAAATCTCAAAAGATTACAAATGAAATACTGAATCTACAAGGTTACAACTGAGAACTTCCAAAAACACTAATTCTAAAATATATTATCTTCTAGTCAACTCTAATCCAGAATAGCTATCCAATCTTCTAAGTCCAAGGTACACTCTCCACTCATTCCCAGCTTTCCTACTAAAACCTGCCGCAGGAAAAGAAATGCGGCTGAGCTACGAGAGCTCAGTGAACAGATATAACGATAACAAAAGCAGTAATAGACAGCAACACAAAGAAAACCAAGAATACAGACCATACCGATACAAAATCAAAGCGAAAGAAGTAAGGAACGGAATAAGGACAAAAGAAAAGAAATAAGGAAGAGGAAACAATAAAGTTATAGAATAAGGGAAAAACAGAAATCTGTCACGAGCCCAGATAACAGATAATACCATAGCATACCAATATAATAAAACAAACCTGTGTAGAGTGATCAGCTCTCAGACAATGTGAAAGACGTGTATCGCACACACCATCAGTCACCAAATATAATAACAGTAAATATATAACATAATCAGATAACAGGTAAAATCTAGGATGCACCCATACGCCCCCGCAGACAAATCAATAATTATAATCATAATGGCCATAGCAGATAATAAATAAGGGACGGAACAGGTCATCACTCTCCTGCCCTAGAGTCATGTCAAAGGTGCGTCAATGACATGGACATGAAACCCTCATGCCTAGTGATTGGCTCGGTCATCAGACTGTAGGTCAAAGGTCAGATGTACTATCAAAATAATCAAAAGTCATATCTTAAAGGTACATGGCAAAAGGTTCATGTCAAATAGTTTAGAAATAAATGTCAAAGGTTCAAATCAAAGTTTATCAGATTAAGTTTTATATCAAAGTTTAAGTTCAGATTAAACGGACTATATCAAATGGTTCATAATTAAGAGTTCATTGCAAAAGTTCATTTTAGAAATTCCTGTCAAAAGTTCATTGAAAGCATTCCTTTAATAACGGTTTTCAATAAAATGATCTTTCAGAATAGTTTTCATAAAATAATCTTTCAAAACGGTTTTTTCATAAAAACATTCTTTAAAACTAGTTTTCACAAAAGTTAACAACTGTCATATAAAATAGTATCATATCACCATTCATAATCATTCTTTTAAAATAACTGATTTTTCCTCAAAACATTTCCAGATCATAATTAAAAAGGTTTTCGCATAACAGATTTTTATATCAGGGGTCGTAACAACAAGGAATCATGAAAAAGGTTCAAAGCAAAGAGGATTATAATAAGAACATCAATTCAGAAGTAAAACAAGTCAGAACATGAAAGAGATCATAAAAGGCTCACAAAACAAAGGAATCACACGGAAGGTTCACAAACAGAAGGGAACATAGCAATGGTACAGGGAATCCTAATAAGGAAAATGAAAAACTGAAAGAAAAGGGAATGAAAAACCCTTACTGAAAAAGGGCAGAATATCTGTACCTTATTAGCAAAGCAAATAAGCAAGACAAACATGGAACAGAATCAGGGCTCCTCCTTCTTTACACCTAAAGGAGTAGAAGACGGAATTATAAAGGATTCTAACTCAGATTACTATTTTTAATTTACCTTTTCATTTTAATAACTTTTTAAGTTTCTATAATTAACAGATTTCCATATTTAGTAAGATATTAGTACCCCAGATTAGGTTAAGTTCTTATTTAAGGATTATTATGGAATTAAAGTACATTTTATCAAATTACAAAAGTTTAGGGTAAATTATGACAAGTATACATAGTTTAGGGTTTTAATTGTAAATTCATTAAATTCAAAGGTCTAAAATGAAAATACTTCAAGTTACTGATTTAAATACATATTTTATTCAGAATGACATCTTAATCCCTTTAGTTTCATAATTTACAGTTTATCCCCCTCTAGTTACAATATTTACAAAACAACCCTATATTTACAATTAAATTCATATCTTGCAAATTTTACACACAAGGACCCCATGTTATAATTTTTACACATTCTCCCAGACCTAAATAAGATTATAAAAATAACCCACAAGTTTCAGGAATTACAAAACAACCCCTACATATTTTATTTTCAAATCGGTACACTTTAAATTTACACAAACCAAGCCCTAAATTTTCCCATCATTAAATAATCATTGAAACAACCTTAAACTAGCATTAATTGTCCAGATCATGTCCCAAAAACCCTAACCCTAGTTAGGTCGATTAGGTTTTTATTTCTTTTCTTTATTTCTTAAATATCCGAAATACAAAATAATTAGCCACGATTTATATGAGCTTCAAAAATTCGAATGGACATTTTTCCAGAGTTATATAGATCATATAGAGTTCACATAAAATAGTTTTCATGCCCAAAAAATTCGTATGAATTATTTAGAGTTTTATTACGTTTTTGAGGTTTTAATTCACAAACGATTTATAGATCATGCATGATTCGAATTGATCATTTTATATAGACCTTATATGATGTAAAGGACATGATCAAAATACCAAATCGATTTATGGACGTGTGGATTAGGCGCACAAAATTTATTTTACTCGGATGGATAATTCGACAAGAAAATCACCGCGATCACACCAGCCACTCCACGACCTTAGAGCCATTTTTCACAGATCATATACGATATAAGTAATATGAGAAAAATGATAAACGAATTTTAGGATGATCAGAATAATTATTTGGGATTTATACCTCTCGGATGTGTTATGCGACAAAGAAAAGTACCCCACGTTGGAATCAAGCAAAGTAAGACCTCAAACTTATTTTTCTTGGCTTCCTTTAATGCTGAAGAACACCAGAAAATTATCCCAAGGGTTCCAGAAATTTGGATGAACAATTGGTGAATTATTATGGTTGTTTTTGGATTCTCGGTAAGGAAAAAGGAAAACAATGGGAAGGAAAAATATATAGAATGATTTGGCCGATTAGGGGGGAGGATATAGGGCTATAGAATCGGTTTGTTATTGACCAAATCAGAATTTTTATTGATTGATCCTTTCCTAGTTTACTTTGTGCTTATCTTATTCTTTATGCTTGTTTAAATCAAATTAATTAATTAAATAAATACACATATATACATTTTCGGTATATATAACTTTTATTGTGTCACATTAATTTTTGGAACATGTACAAATGTTAAATGAGTGTCTTAAAATTATTTTATGTCATATATGGTTCATTACTAGAAGTTTAGAATTTATTTGTCACTTTATACATGATTTAATTAAATAATTAAAGCAGTAGGGGCATTTTGGTCTTTTACATGTTAACTGAATTTCAGGTATTACATAAGACGCCTTACTTCTAATTAGGAGATTGTGGGTTCGAGTCCCAACGGGTGTGCTTCTTTTTTTAGTTTCTAACAGAAATGCAGTTTTTTTTTCCAAACTGTCAAAAACTATTGTTGACTTAATTACGAAAAAAAATGATGTTATTTTTATTGTTGAAAATGGAGTAGCACTACTATTCTACCATGTTATGGATCGATTTATAAATTTTTTGGGACTCAGTCACATGAATGGAGAGACTGATGATTTGATTATTACGGTTTTGTAGTCATAAATAATTGATTTCAGGTGTCATGGCAAACATAAGCTGTAACTCAACAACTGTACAACTATATTTACGTGTTTCTTATTTTATCACTGAATCTAGAAGTTTAACAACGCTATTTACGTGTTTGGGAAATGGATATATAGATAGTTTGACCAACATTCTAACTGCACATTACGATTAGAACAACATAATAGATTCAAACCTGACTTCGCAATACCTATGAATTTTTGGAAGTTAAGTTGGTAGCTCTAATGGGTTGAAAATTGAGCGAATCAGAACATCCTTCCCATGTAAGCATTCATTGCAAACAATTGTGAAAAAACCCAAATCGTGTACATATTAATTGTAACACCCCGACCCGACAAGGGTAGAGATGTCACAAAAATGGTGACATATCAGAAACATACACAAGCATACATCTTCAATAATACAAAGGAATACAAAGGTTACAAGAAATTACAGGGAAATACAAAATTTACAAAGGAATAAATACTAAGTCCGAAAATCTAAATTCTTCTAATCATCTCCATAACAAAATAACTATCACAGTGTAGTCTTCTAAATCCAATGGTACTCTCCGCTCATACCCAGCTTCCTACTAAAACCTGCCGCAGGAAAAGAAATGCGGCTGAGCTACGAGAGCTCAGTGAACAGATATAACGGTAACAAAGCAGTAATAAAGAATAGTGAACAGTAATTGAAATACGAATCAATCAGAGTTATGGCATAAGAAAAGGTAACAGTAATGAGAAGTACAAGGGTACAAGGTGTAGGAAACAGTAATCCTCTACGAGCCTAGTATCAGTAATCAGTAACAGTAATCAGTATAATCATGTAGAGGGGAGACCTCTCAGTAATCAGTAAATATGAGGGGATTCCTCAATAATGGGTGGAGTAGCTAGCTCCCAGAGTGTGAAAGACGTGTATTGCACACACCATCAGTCACCAGTAATACAGTAATCAGTAATCAGTAACAGTAACAGTAACAGTAACAGTAACAGTTCTAGGATGCATCCATACGCCCCTGGTGGCCATAAACCTCCCAACACACCAAATAAAATACAGAAAAGGGACGGAACAGGTCATCACTCTCCTGCCCTAGAGTCATGCCATCGGTGCATCAATGACATGGACATGAAACCCTCATGACTAGTTATGGCTCGTAGTATCAAACTGTGGGTCAGTGGTCAAGTATCAGTATTCAGTATTCAGTTTAGTTTCATAGGTCAATATCCATTTCAGTATATCAGAAAGTTCATATCAGATGGTTCAATAACAGAAGGGTCAATAACAGTAGGTTCAATATCAGAGAGGTTCAATATCAGTAGGTTCAGTATCAGTGGGTTTAGTACCAGAAAGATTCAATATCAGAAAGGTCAATATCAGAAAGTTTAGGTTCATAGAAAAGATCTTAATTCAAAGGTTTCATATTAAGCTTATATTTAAAAATAATCTTTCAGTGACTTTCATAAATGATGTTTAGTAAAACCCTTTTTATAAAGATAGTCCTTAAAAGATATTTTCATAAAATCTTTAGTGCAGTTTCAATTTAAAATTTGTATGACATTGTATTCAAAAGCTTTTCTCAAAAACATTTTCATATCATCAAGGAAAGTTCCAATTCCAGTTATAATGTCAAAATGAATCTTCAGGGTATTCAGGGGTTTGCATGATTCAGGTCATAAGATGAAGATCGGATCATGTCAGGTATCAAAGGAATTAAAACAGGGTTCAGTTTATCAAAGGAACTCAGAAATCAAGTATCATGTCAGGAAGGTTCAAGTAAAGGGGATCATAGCAGTGGCATTAATACAGAGACCGACAGATCAGAAAATAAAAGAGATCATGAGAAACCTGTGAGAAGGTTCAGAATATCTGTACCTTAAAGCGCCAACGAAACCATAACATAGGAATAGGAAGTCACTCTTTCTTCAGCGAATCTACACGAATTAATGATCGGCTTATTATTCAAATGCTCGTTTTAAAATCAGATTACTTGTTTCAGCCGGCTTTCTATTTTTTATTTTTTTTAGTAACTCTCCTTATTTAGTAAGTTTCCCGATTTAGTGATTTATAGGGTTATAAATGACAATTAAATAAACTTTAAGACTTAATATGGTCAACATTATAGTTTAGGTTTTATTATGACAACTTTTAATAGTTTTAGGGTTTAAACTGTCATTATTCAAAGTTCAGGGGCTTTAAGTGTAAATTTGCATATTTATGAATTTTCTTATTCTTAAGCTGATCAATTAAACCTTGTTTGATGAATGATGATCTATTATTTATATTTAAACTCTGCTTTTAAGATGTCGACAACTGAGAAAAGATATTATTAAATCACATTCATATGGCCTACCTTTCATGCGGGACCTATATTCAGTATCAATTCATAAAGCCTTAAATTCGAGTAGCTCCATTCAGGTTAATTTCAGGTTATAGAGTACCTTTATTATCATGCCTCAAAATATACTAACTTTATTTTCTTTTCGATTGCAAATAATATTTGGATCTAATAATATTTTTAACAATTCTTGATTACCTTCTAGCCCACGTGACACATACATTTATTTTCTTTTAAAGGTTTAATATATGCCATACTTGTGCATGTAACAGCCCTACATGATCAGTATTCCATGATGCATGCGCACACATTTTCAGATTTAAGATTACATAAGGCATGCATGGTTTCCAAGATTTTGACCCATGCGCTACGACCGGTATCAAATTTCTTATTCCAACATGCACCAAACCAAAAGTTGACGCCTACAACTCACAAATTCATGTGCTGTTATACTAATCTAAACTAAACACACACATTTAAATATTCCCTGTTTATATCTTCATATTCACGCATGTTTTTAACCTTACAGTCACATGTATATCCCATGGTCGTTGTTATGATTATTTCCAGTTTATCGATCGTGTTTTTAGACACCATTTACACGTTCTCGAAGACCATAACAAAACGTATTTCTAAACATTTTTGAATTCTCCAAAACGGAGTCAGTCGACACGTAAAAGCTTCATAGACTCGAGACCTCATGCTGTGTATATTCTAATGATCTGTTTGCAATTAGACGTCCTATGCCGACATATAAATATTATTATTTCATGTGACTTATTTTTCTTCAATTTATGTGCTCATACCATCCTTCTTTCATATATATATTTTAGATCGACTTGAGCTTGTTTTAGGCTACCATTTATTTACATTGCATGTGTATAGGTTGAGGGAGAACAAGGAACTAAACGGAGGATACCTTAGTGTCGGCTTAAAAAGGAACAAACAAGAACAGGGAATGTAGTCACGATCTCCAAGCCATGCGTATCACAGAAATGTCCCACGATCAGTTCTTCCTTCTTGTTGTCGAAATGAGTGAATTTGTTTGGTTTAGGTTTTGCTTATGTTGGTGTGTGTATGAATTGTTCTGGGCGTTTGAATGAAGGAATTTGTAGAGAAAGTGAGAGTTGTTTACTAAATAAATGAGTAGAGAGGGCTGTCAATATAAAAGTGATTGAGTAAAATATTAAAAGTGATTGAGTAATTTTAGGGAATACTATCCGTGATTCATGGGATGTGACAGGAGGAATTTAAGGAGTGAATATTATTATTGATTAACTTGTCAAAGGCAATTGTGTATATTCAACCAGTGAAAACGTGTGGGGATCACCACATTTGATTGATTTCCAAATCAATCTCAAGCCAATCTCGAACTTAGATGGAAATCGAGTATAGGTAAGTTGTAACACCTAAAATATATTCGGCTAGGGGAAACTTATAAGCGGGTGATATGGAATAGTTGTGCACAATTCATTTACCATAAGTTTTTATTTATTCGAATAAACGTTGGTGGTTCAAATATTAACGAATTTAAATACTTAGGTTATGATCGTTATTCGTTCTTCAAAAGTTTAAAATCGTAGGGGTATTTTGGAAATTTTTACATGTTCAAAAATTTCGGGTTTTACAATTCTTCCCCTCTAAAAAAATTTTTCGCCCTCGAAAATTTAAGTCGCAAGATGAAACGAAGTCGTAGCACGTCACAACAGATCATCGTAATATTCTCATGCCCGAGGAGGTTCTTCCAAAATATTTTCATACCAAAAGTTTCTCATGACTCATATCAAAACGAGGTGGGTTCAGATTTCTCAGAAGGAGACAGAATCAGTTTGATTTGGATCAGAAGAACAGTGCAATATAACATGGCTGGTAGGTGAGTCTTCTGAAAACTTATACGAAATACGAACAGAATTTCAGATCAGATTAACTGTATCATCAGTAGAGAGTTCTACAAAGAGTGTAAGATATAAAACTGGGGTCAACAGAATGCAATACAAGAGTTCAAACTCATCCAGATACTTAATGAACGAAAACAGAGTGTACGCAAAGGTAGAATGAACATAATATCTCACTAATCATGGATGAACCAACAGAGATCACATTCTAAACTTCTTAGGTACTCCCCCAAGACATCCTATGGCCACAATGAGTGCACTTTATATGGTGTAAGTATTATCACGTTGATCAGGCGTCATAATACTAGCACCACATAAATATGCCTTCATGATGATCATACTTTATCTCGAGTCGCGAGTATAACAACCTATCTTAATCCACCTAGTACTTCTACAAACTCAGAGCCAATAATATCAAAGACATAAATAAGAGGGCAAACCAAAACTATTCGCAAGGGTATCGGAATCTCAGATTGCCAAGCAGAGTAAGGCACGCCGTCACATGTATTAGATTTTCCACAGTTTGCCAAAATTCCTCAGAACAAAGCCATCATCGAACATACGAAAATAAGCACGGGGCTGAAATGCTTCTAGGAAACTTAAATCATTAGCGGATATTATCACGATGTAACAAAGTTCAAGGGGGTCAACGGAAATGAAAACTAATTGTCAATAACTTTGGTCTTCACAGAATCAATTCTTCCAAACATAAAAGGTCTGATTCAGAAATCCGTTCATTCAAAACATCTACTCTCTTCAAGTCCGGTTAATATGTCTTCGTTTGTCCATTAGTCGGGAAGTGAAACCAAAATCGGAAACTTGTGTCTGGTTCGTCGAGCCTCCTGCAGTTCTTCTTGGAGTGTGATGGAGCGTTGTGGATTTCTGGCACGATCTTTAAATCTCTTCATCATCCAGTCTGCTTCCGCTCTCAATTCATCTTAGTACAACCAAGATGAATAGGGAAGTGAGACTGTACGTCTTCGTCAGCTTCCGGGTCGCCATCTTCCTTCTGTATCGCCAACACTTGTAAGGAATGTCTTCTCTCTTCAGGGTAGTCACCGCTGTTGTCAACTCCAGGTCAGGTAGCGAAGTAATTCTTCTGATGCGTTTCTAGTTGTCTTGATGCATACGCAAAACCTTCTGTGTTGCAAGGGAGGATAGCCGAGTCTCTTTCTGAAATGTCTCAAAATTTATTCCGTCTGAGGGTATGGAAACAAATTTCTATTTCAGCTTTCCAAAACTCCGTTCTCGATCGGACTAAGTTGTTTCTCTCTGGTCACGAAATTTATCAAGGGTAACGCAAGTTGTAGACGTCTTTCAGAATTCTGATGCAAGGTTCAAAAGATTTCAGTTTACCATTTTGTTAGCGGTCTTGACCATTCGGTGATAGTTTCAAAATTTGCGGGATTTAAAAGGGATATTCTCAATCAAGAAAAACCGTTGTCTCAACAGATATCAATCTCTCAGAATGCACAAGTGATCGTCAAATTTCTTACAAAGTGCAAAAATGATTTTCATGTTCTTCTTCGTCTCTGAATGTACTATTAAGTCATACAATGACCATTTGCCCAAGTACTCACGAGAACACATTCATTTATCAAATTTACAGAATAGTCAGAGCTTTAGCTAATACTATTAGCGTCACAACCCGTCATATCAGTCGTTACAAATACGGAAAGCGATCTCAAGACTAACCTCAATTCAAATTTAGATCTGAAGGAAACTTCGCGCTCTAAAATTAAATAGATACAAAGTCGTTTCAGGGTGGAGAAATAGCAATACGGTTCAGCTTCCAGAAATCAATACATGTCTCCTGTCATCATTCTTCTTTATCGCGAACAAAATTGAAATACGCCAAGAAAATACACTTAAGCGAACTTACTTCTCACTCCGGTGGAAAACTTGGTGGTTCAATCAGAAATCGTGTTTCAGAAAATTCAGGGTGCCAAGTATTTCTCAAGATGAGGTTCACTCATGGGTGTACAAAATGGGTTCAAGGAAGACTTCATAACCGCGAAAGTAACACACGAGTCTCCAGAGTAATAGCGATAGCAGAAAGTTCAACAATCGGTAATCGGGGTAGGGAGTTCAAAATTGTTTTAAACGTCAAAGGTGAGACATAGGAGGATAGTTGTCAAACAACCAATCCTTTATCAGAATAACATTAGAGTTAACAGTCCACAGAAAGACAGATCAACAAGGCAAATCTTATAGCCCAAAATGAGAGGGAAACATTCTAATACTCGTGGTTAAACACCACAAGGATTTTCATAAGGACAGAGATGGTAAGACGAAATCAAATAGTGTCAAAAAATTCATAGATGCTTATTAAAACAAGAGACAATTAACAGAAGGTATCAAATGCTTATCAAAAGCAGAAGACAAATAACAGAAGGTGTCAAGTACGTCATCGCCAAGGAGATTTTCAGAATGCCCGAAGAGGCATCAAAATGATTAACAGAAGGATCAGAGATCAGAGTCAGACTCTGCAGACAAGGATCAAATAGTGTCAGGCAATTACTATGCAGTTCTTAATGCCTTCGAGATTTATTTAGGTTCAGATCTTAGGTAGTGCAGAGCATAAGCTTTCAATTCCCAAAAGTGGTATTAACAGACTTTGATCAAAGCAAGGCACAAGTCAGAGTGATGCGGAAGCAAAGATACTTAAACAAATGTCTTATAGTCTACCCATTCCTCACTGGTCAAAACTTAAGTTCATATCAAGAAATCCTAAAGCAAGTTTTATGGGTGTTCTCCTATGTTCTTACAGTGGAAGCCTAATGGTCCAGAACTCACAGGTCAAGGGTAAATGTATTACGAGTCGCAGCCTGTCTCTCTGATACCATAAATTGTAACACCCCGACCCGACAAGGGTAGAGATGTCACAAAAATGGTGACATATCAGAAACATACACAAGCATACATCTTCAATAATACAAAGGAATACAAAGGTTACAAGAAATTACAGGGAAATACAAAATTTACAAAGGAATAAATACTAATTCCGAAAATCTAAATTCTTCTAATCATCTCTATAACAAAATAACTATCACAGTGTAGTCTTCTAAGTCCAATGGTACTCTCCGCTCATACCCAGCTTCCTACTAAAACCTGCCGCAGGAAAAGAAATGCGGCTGAGCTACGAGAGCTCAGTGAACAGATATAACGGTAACAAAGCAGTAATAAAGAATAGTGAACAGTAATTGAAATACGAATCAATCAGAGTTATGGCATAAGAAAAGGTAACAGTAATGAGAAGTACAAGGGTACAAGGTGTAGGAAACAGTAATCCTCTACGAGCCCAGTATCAGTAATCAGTAACAGTAATCAGTATAATCATGTAGAGGGGAGACCTCTCAGTAATCAGTAAATATGAGGGGATTCCTCAATAATGGGTGGAGTAGCTAGCTCCCAGAGTGTGAAAGACGTGTATCGCACACACCATCAGTCACCAGTAATACAGTAATCAGTAATCAGTAACAGTAACAGTAACAGTAACAGTAACAGTAACAGTTCTAGGATGCATCCATACGCCCCTGGTGGCCATAAACCTCCCAACACACCAAATAAAATACAGAAAAGGGACGGAACAGGTCATCACTCTCCTGCCCTAGAGTCATGCCATCGGTGCATCAATGACATGGACATGAAACCCTCATGACTAGTTATGGCTCGTAGTATCAAACTGTGGGTCAGTGGTCAAGTATCAGTATTCAGTATTCAGTTTAGTTTCATAGGTCAATATCCATTTCAGTATATCAGAAAGTTCATATCAGATGGTTCAATAACAGAAGGGTCAATAACAGTAGGTTCAATATCAGAGAGGTTCAATATCAGTAGGTTCAGTATCAGTGGGTTTAGTACCAGAAAGATTCAATATCAGAAAGGTCAATATCAGAAAGTTTAGGTTCATAGAAAAGATCTTAATTCAAAGGTTTCATATTAAGCTTATATTTAAAAATAATCTTTCAGTGACTTTCATAAATGATGTTTAGTAAAACCCTTTTTATAAAGATAGTCCTTAAAAGATATTTTCATAAAATCTTTAGTGCAGTTTCAATTTAAAATTTGTATGACATTGTATTCAAAAGCTTTTCTCAAAAACATTTTCATATCATCAAGGAAAGTTCCAATTCCAGTTATAATGTCAAAATGAATCTTCAGGGTATTCAGGGGTTTGCATGATTCAGGTCATAAGATGAAGATCGGATCATGTCAGGTATCAAAGGAATTAAAACAGGGTTCAGTTTATCAAAGGAACTCAGAAATCAAGTATCATGTCAGGAAGGTTCAAGTAAAGGGGATCATAGCAGTGGCATTAATACAGAGACCGACAGATCAGAAAATAAAAGAGATCATGAGAAACCTGTGAGAAGGTTCAGAATATCTGTACCTTAAAGCGCCAACGAAACCATAACATAGGAATAGGAAGTCACTCTTTCTTCAGCGAATCTACACGAATTAATGATCGGCTTATTATTCAAATGCTCGTTTTAAAATCAGATTACTTGTTTCAGCCGGCTTTCTATTTTTTTTTTAGTAACTCTCCTTATTTAGTAAGTTTCCCGATTTAGTGATTTATAGGGTTATAAATGACAATTAAATAAACTTTAAGACTTAATATGGTCAACATTATAGTTTAGGTTTTATTATGACAACTTTTAATAGTTTTAGGGTTTAAACTGTCATTATTCAAAGTTCAGGGGCTTTAAGTGTAAATTTGCATATTTATGAATTTTCTTATTCTTAAGCTGATCAATTAAACCTTGTTTGATGAATGATGATCTATTAGTTATATTTAAACTCTGCTTTTAAGATGTCGACAACTGAGAAAAGATATTATTAAGTCACATTCATATGGCCTACCTTTCATGCGGGACCTATATTCAGTATCAATTCATAAAGCCTTAAATTCGAGTAGCTCCATTCAGGTTAATTTCAGGTTATAGAGTACCTTTATTATCATGCCTCAAAATATACTAACTTTATTTTCTTTTCGATTGCAAATAATATTTGGATCTAATAATATTTTTAACAATTCTTGATTACCTTCTAGCCCACGTGACACATACATTTATTTTCTTTTAAAGGTTTAATATATGCCATACTTGTGCATGTAACAGCCCTACATGATCAGTATTCCATGATGCATGCGCACACATTTTCAGATTTAAGATTACATAAGGCATGCATGGTTTCCAAGATTTTGACCCATGCGCTACGACCGGTATCAAATTTCTTATTCCAACATGCACCAAACCAAAAGTTGACGCCTACAACTCACAAATTCATGTGCTGTTATACTAATCTAAACTAAACACACACATTTAAATATTCCCTGTTTATATCTTCATATTCACGCATGTTTTTAACCTTACAGTCACATGTATATCCCATGGTCGTTGTTATGATTATTTCCAGTTTATCGATCGTGTTTTTAGACACCATTTACACGTTCTCGAAGACCATAACAAAACGTATTTCAAAACATTTTTGAATTCTCCAAAACGGAGTCAGTCGACACGTAAAAGCTTCATAGACTCGAGACCTCATGCTGTGTATATTCTAATGATCTGTTTGCAATTAGACGTCCTATGCCGACATATAAATATTATTATTTCATGTGACTTATTTTTCTTCAATTTATGTGCTCATACCATCCTTCTTTCGTATATATATTTTAGATCGACTTGAGCTTGTTTTAGGCTACCATTTATTTACATTGCATGTGTATAGGTTGAGGGAGAACAAGGAACTAAACGGAGGATACCTTAGTGTCGGCTTAAAAAGGAACAAACAAGAACAGGGAATGTAGTCACGATCTCCAAGCCATGCGTATCACAGAAATGTCCTACGATCAGTTCTTCCTTCTTGTTGTCGAAATGAGTGAATTTGTTTGGTTTAGGTTTTGCTTATGTTGGTGTGTGTATGAATTGTTCTGGGCGTTTGAATGAAGGAATTTGTAGAGAAAGTGAGAGTTGTTTACTAAATAAATGAGTAGAGAGGGCTGTCAATATAAAAGTGATTGAGTAAAATATTAAAAGTGATTGAGTAATTTTAGGGAATACTATCCGTGATTCATGGGACGTGACAGGAGGAATTTAAGGAGTGAATATTATTATTGATTAACTTGTCAAAGGCAATTGTGTATATTCAACCAGTGAAAACGTGTGGGGATCACCACATTTGATTGATTTCCAAATCAATCTCAAGCCAATCTCAAACTTAGATGGAAATCGAGTATAGATAAGTTGTAACACCTAAAATATATTCGGCTAGGGGAAACTTATAAGCGGGTGATATGGAATAGTTGTGCACAATTCATTTACCATAAGTTTTTATTTATTCGAATAAACGTTGGTGGTTCAAATCTTAACGAATTTAAATACTTAGGTTATGATCGTTATTCGTTCTTCAAAAGTTTAAAATCGTAGGGGTATTTTGGGAATTTTTACATGTTCAAAAATTTCGGGTTTTACATATTAATCATTTAGGTGAAAAGTTTCAGGTATTTTATATGTAATTAGAAGTTGAAATTATAAATTAAACTCTCTACTTTGTAATGCTTCGAGATATGAACGCAACATAGATGATAACTAAAATATCACATAATTGGCATCATTAATATATTCTTTGCAATCATGTTATATAATTGCTTTATATTCTTTATACAAAATAATAATAATAATAAATAAAAAAATAAATAATAAGAAAAATAAACAAATATAACAATTAAAATATATGTCAACCTCACATTTCTTAAATCCACACCGTTCTTAAAAAAAAAAAAAAAAAAAAAAAAAAAAAAAAAAAAAAACCAACAAAATATTACTTAAGCACTCTGTCCTCACAAATGAATTTCCATTAACAAACACAATCAAATATTAGCTAAGCCACCCGTCCTTAAAAATGAATTTTCGTTAAAAAAAACAATCAAAAGAAAAATTAAGTTTTTCCATGCGACACGTGCATTATTAAACAGTATATACAAAAGAGGGAAACACCATAAACAACAAATTAAATATTCACTTACAAATACAAATATAACAATTAAAATGTATGTCAACCTCAACTTTCTTAAATCCACACCGTTCTTACAAAAAATAAAACATAAACTAATACCAACAAAATATTACTTAAGCACTTTGTCCTTACAAATGAATTTCGTTAACAAACACAATCAAATATTAGCTAAGCCACCCGTCCTTAAAAATGAATTTCCGTTAACAAAAACAATAAAAAAAATAAAGTTTTTCCATGCAACACGTGGATTATTAAACTATATATATAAAAGAGAGAAACACCATAAACAAGAAATTAAACATTCACTTACAAATACAATAAATAAATAAATAAATAAATAAAAATGAAACACATCTATATAATCCTAAAATCTAAAAAACTACTCCCTCCGTCTCAATTTATTTGTCAGGAGAGAGAAAACACAAAGTTTAATAAAAGTGGAGCCACTTTAATTTTCAACCACTAAAATGGAATATTCTTCCACTAGATTCTCTAGTTTTTACTAAATAAGGAAAGTGGACAATTAATTTGAGACATCCATAAAAGGAAATATGGACAATTAAATTGAAACGGAGGGAGTAAAAAAAAAAAAAAAAACTAAAAAAAAAAATTCTAAATTATTAAAAAAAACACAAATAAAAATTAAAATGTATGTCAACCTCACATTTCGAAAAAATATTTAACGTAAACTAATATCATCAAAATATTGATTAACCTCCTCATCCTTAAATATGAATTTTAATTGACTAATACCATCAAAAGAATAATTATAAGTCATGCATGTCTCTTTATTAATACATAAAGTATAACTGTAAAAGATCACTAATATACGTACATGACTAAATTAAAAAATAAATTACAAGTCATTGCCCGCCCAATGGTCGGGCTTAACCAAGACCCATTCTTTACCGCGACATATCCAAACACCAGATAAACTCAATTATTCGCTGCCTGTTTTCCGACAAAGATAAAGTTTCCTTTTAACCCTATTGTATGGGTAATGAGATTCAATCTATCAATGGTGAACTGCAAAAAGTACCTATATTCCATGTTTGTTAATATATTATGGTAGGGAAACCATCTATCACATCTACGAACACAATATATCAACATATGTAAAAGTACTCAAATGCTATTCTAAATATAACTTAAAACAAACTCAATATTGTATACAATGACAAAAATAATCTCAACATTCTTTAATTCAAACATCAATAAAATAATACCTACTTACATGACTCTATTTGTTAATTATAACTATACAATATAGCTGATATCCGTACATGAATAAATAAAGTTATAACTATACAGGATAACTGATATCCTTACATGACCAAGTTAAAATGTAAATTAAAACACACAATTAGATATCCTAATACAATAACTAATGATTCTGTATAATGTTCTATTTTGTATATATACAAATTATATTGACCTTGGAGATCCTGTTTTTGAATGTGAATCGTGTCACGCATTATTATGGAATGCTGAAAGCATGGTAGGAAATACACATTCAACAACGCAATCATATTCCCTTTGTTGCAGTAGAGGAAAAATAAAATTAGGAAATGAGGTGGAGAACCCGCCAAAATTGTTGATTGAGCTTATTAATGGAGACCACCCAAAGAGCTCTATGTTCACTGAGAATATCAGACGATATAATTCAATGTTTGCATTCACATCTATGGGTGCAAAACAAGACCTGTCAGTTACTGATGGACGGGGACCATATTGTTACCGGATTCAAAGGGAAAATTACCATATAATGGGTACTTTGCTACCCGAACAAGGAGAAGCCCCAAAGTTTACACAACAATATATTTATGATCCGAAAAATGAGATACAACACCGGATCGACGGTGTCAGGTAAAAAAAAAAAAAAAAAAAAAAAAAAAAAAAAAAAAACCCACTGATGTTATTACAACTTGGTTATATTACTAAATGGGCTAAATATAGGAGTAGCCCGGTAGCTTAAGGTGTTAACCTTTTTTAGCCCCAAAAATGGCGCTTTCCCAAAATAGCCCCAGAATTAAGCTACTTCCAGAAAGTCGCTTAAGCGACTTACGGCTACTTTTAAGCGACTTTCCGCTAAAAGCCAATAAAAAAATGACACATGTCACTCCCAGATTTTAGTCGCTTAATGCTTGGGCTATTTTGGGAAAGCGCCATTTTTGGAGCTAAAAAAGGTGAACACCTTAAGCTATCGGGCTATTTGTAGAATTAGCCCTTACTAAATTTATAAAAATAATTTCAATAATTCAAAATATTATTAAATTCGCCTTATTTTGAATTTTAAATACAGCAAGGAAACATCAGCTTCATCAAAAAACAATGTCATCGACCACCAACTAACAGTTGAGTTACGTGACATGCTTGATAGCATTAACCCGTTAGTGTGTCAATTCAGAATGGCTGGCGAACGTTTCGTCAATGAACAGGAAGCAAATAAATATAAGTTAAGAATTATTGGCACAAGAGAACGTGATGGAAGGGAATATAACCTCCCAACGGCAACAGAGGTCGCTGCTCTAATTGTAGGAGACTTTGATTCCACAACTAATAAGAGAGACATAATTCTACACATGCAAGAAGGGGGACTGAATCGAATCAATGAGCTACACCCTTCGTATCTTGCACTCCAGTACCCATTGTTGTTCCCATATGCCGAAGATGGTTATAGAACCGACATATATCACTTTGGCATAACTGAAAAAACGCCAACCAACAAGAAGAAAAGAGTAACAATGAGGGAGTATTTTGCATACCGTTTGCAAGAAAGGCCAAATATTTTCTCAATGGTACTAAATGCACGGAGACTATGTCAGCAGTTTATTGTAGACGCATACACCATGGTTGAATCTGAAAGGATGTCGTACATTAAAAACCAACAAAAAGACCTACGGAGCGAAACTTACTCAAAATTAGCTAAATTAGCAAAAGATAACGACTCAGGAGTAAAGCTAAGAGGAAAAAAATTCGTGCTGCCATCATCGTTTACAGGAAGTCCAAGGTATATGATGCAAAACTATTTAGACGCAATGACAATTTGTAAGGTTTATGGCTATCCGGATCTCTTCATAACATTTACGTGCAACCCAAATTGGTCGGAGATTCAACGTTTTGTGGTTGAAAAAGGTTTGAAATCTGACGATAGGCCCGACGTAATCACACGAGTTTTTAAACAAAAACTTGACAACCTTATGAGGGAATTCAAAGAGAGGCATTACTTTGGCCGCTTAAAAGCAGGTAAATACTTTTCCAATTAAAATTACGACCATAATTAGTAAATAACTTTAAGTAAATTGTTTAATACAAATGAACTTATGTTTTTCTTACAGCGGTTTACACTGTCGAATTCCAAAAGAGAGGCCTTCCTCATGCATACATTTTGCTATTTTTGGAAGAAACAGATAAAATAACACAACCAGCACACATTGACCGAATTATTTCAGCAGAAATACCAGACAAAAATGAAGATCCAGAATTGTATAAAATTGTTACGGATCACATGATGCATGGTCCATGTGGGCCACAACAGCCAAGTTGTCCGTGCACGGTCAAGAACAAATGTACCAAAAAATTTCCAAAACAGTTTAACGATCAAACCTTCATTGATGAGAGTGGGTATGCCATTTATAAAAGAAGAAATGACGGGAGCACTATAACGAAAAGCGGAATTGAATTGCACAACGGATATGTTGTACCATACAATCCGGGATTGCTACGGCGATTTCAATCACATATTAACGTTGAGTGGTGCAACCAGGTGGGTTCTATAAAATATCTATTCAAATATATTAATAAGGGACCTGACAGATCGACAGTAGGCTTGGAAGAGGAAGACGTTGATGAAATAAAAGAATATTATGATTGTAGGTATCTTTCAGCATGTGAAGCGGCGTGGAGAATCTATGGATTTGATATACATTACAGGTTCCCACCCGTTGAAAGATTACCCTTCCACTTAGAAGGAGAACAATCGGTAATATTTGAAGCCACTCAAAGTATTGATTTTGCGTTGGAAAAAGCATCATGTTTCGAGCAATTCTTTGGCAGTGAAGCTGCGAAGCACAAGAAAGCTGTTGCATGACATATTTAAAAGGCTTAAAATTGCAACGATGCTATTCTTGGAGCAAGGGACCATATATGAGTCAACGTACTCTCTTGCGGGTACGTTTCCTTATATTTTGTTCTCTCCTAAACCTAAGCCTCCCCATATAATCGAGGAATGTCTCAGTTAAACTAGACATGATTGAAGAAAAAAACTTATTAATTAATTTGATAGGATTAAAGAAAAAAACTTGTTAAATATGTTGGTCATATTTCTAATATATATTTGGAGTTGAAACATAATTGATTATAAGAAAGGTGAAGCTTGTTAAGTTTTTGAAATAACCCCAAAGCTTCAGGGATTTGACCTGACAATTTGTTTGGAATGTGTATCTTAAACATGCTTAATTTGCCCATTCTTATTATCAAAAAGGTAAAGCTTTAGAAGGTCAGGCATGACATATATAAATAAGAGTAAATTACATGGTCCCTATGGTTTGTCAAAAGTAACAACCTTCATCCCTCGAAATTTGTAGTTGCATTGGTAGTCCTTAAGTTTGTAAACAAATAACACGACCGGTCCTTTAGTTTAATTGGTGTTAAGTGAGTTCTGTTATCATTTACACGTTAGCCCATTTGGTTAAAGATCGTTGCATCGTCTATCCATAATAATAACGGCTGTTTATAATTTAAAGTTTCCATATGGTTTTATCCGTTTTAACACGTTTTCGTCCGTTTTTATACGTTTTCTCACGTTCTTATCCGTTTTCGTCCGTTTTTATACGTTTTTTACCGTTTTTATACGTTTTCGTCCGTTTTTGTTACGATTTTATACATTTTCATCCCTTTTTATATGTTTCCATACGTTTTCCGTTTTCGCCCGTTTTCTTACATTATCATACGTTTTATCTGTTTTCGTCCATTTTTCTTACGTTTTTTTATATGTTTTCTTACGTTTTTTTATCCGTTTTCGTCCGTTTTGTATGTTTTTGTCCGTTTTCATACGTTTTTAAACGTGTTCGCCCGTTTTTCTTAAGTTGTCAAACGTTTTTATCAATTTTCGTACGTTTTCTTCCGTTTTTCTTAAGTTGTCATACGTTTTTATCTGTTTTTATACGTTTTCATCCGTTTTTCAACGTTTTCGTATGTTTTTTTACGTTTTTATACCTTTTCATTCGTTTTTATACGTTTTCGTCCGCTTTTGTCCGTTTTTCTTTCGTTTTTATCCGTTTTATACGTCTTCATACGTTTTCTTACGGATAAAAACGGACAAAAACATATAAAAACGGACCACAAAATGGACGAAAAGTTATTTGTACTCTTTAAATTCATTTTAACGACATGGACAAAAAGTTAATTGTGGTCCGTTTTTATATGTTTTCGTCTGTTTTTATCTGTAATAAAAACGTATGAAGACGTATAAAAACGGATAAAAACGTAAGAAAAGCGGACAAAAACGTATAAAAACGGACAAAAATGTATAAAAACATATGATAACTTAAGAAAACGTATGAAAACGTATACAAACGGATAAAAACGTATGACAAGTTAAGAAAATGGAAGAAAACGTTTGAAAACGTATAAAAATGGATAAAAACGTATGGCAACTTAAGAAAAACGGGCGAACACGTATAAAAACGGATAAAAACGTATTAAAACGGACGAAAACATATAAAAACGGACGAAAACGAATAAAAACGTAAGAAAATTGGATGAAAACGGATAAAACGTGTGAAAATGTAAAAAAAACGGGTGAAAACGTATAAAAATGTATGGAAACGGATGAAAACGTATAAAAACGTGACAAAACGGACGAAAACGGATAAAAACGTAAGAAAACGTGTAAAAACGGATAAAAACATATGGAAAATTTAAATTGTAAACAACCGTTATTATTAAGGATAGATGATGTAACGATCTTTAACCAAAGGGGCTAACTTGTAAATGATAACGGAACTCACTAACACCAGCTAAACTAAAAGACCGGTCGTGTTATTTGTTTACCAACTTAGGAACTACCAGTACAACTTGAAACTTCGAGAATGAAGGTTGTTACTTTTGACAAACCACAGGGACCATCCATGTAATTTACTCTAAAAATAAATAAGCAATGTTTGGCAATATGCACAACACAATTGTTTCTCTGTTTCTCATTTTCTTTTCATGTTTTAAGTCTCTTAATTTCGGAGAGTGTTTTTTGTTTCATGCGACGTTCCATAATTAATCGGATTAAAAAACAAAACTAAGTAAAATATTTTAATAAAAAAGGATCCAGTTTGCATGTTCTCTTTAGACCCCTAAAGGGCTTGAGCCACCATACAGATTGATTTCGAGCCTCTAAGGCAAAATTACTTAATTGTCTCTTAAAAAATGGCTTCGTATGATAAACAAAAGGGTGATGTTAGCCGAACACCCCTGTAAGGGGTGTTTCAATGACTGGGTGCTGCCGCCGCTTGTACTGTCGGCTTTACGGATTGTATAATTTGACAAAAATAAAGGGTCCCACATGTAGGGGGTGTTACCCTAGTAGATCCCTAACAAAATGATTCATGTAGAAATCTGTATATGAATAACAACTTACGGGCCCGGAAGACTTGGAAGTCATTCTTGGCGTGCACAAATTGTATTGTTCCATGCATGGCTCAGATTCGCTTGACCTCAAGTCTTCTCACGCATACCTATTGTTTTCAACAAAGTAAGCTGGCCTATTTTTTTCTTTTAAGAAATAAATTGCATGTCCAATTTTTTCAATGAATGATGATGACAGTTTTGATTATTCGCAGGTTTATTCCACAACCTGTTTTTAGGTACTTTTTGTTTATATTTTGCTAACATTTTCATACTTCATAAAATAAATAATATCTTCTTAACGGTCATGTATCATATTAACTTTCTTATCCTTTAGCTATACTATCACGACTTCTTTCAGTGGCGGATCTTGAAAGAAATGGTGGGGGGGGGGGGGGGGCGGAATTTTTTTTGTCCTATCGTTATATTTCGGTTAGTATATTAGAGTCTTCTAATTCGGGTCGGGTCAAACAAAAATAACAGTAAAAATTTAAGTTTTCTTCATTCATTCAAATTATCTTTCTTACACATAAAAAGTAAATAGTTTCTAACAAACAAAAACTAAAATAGATATGAAAATACTGATAGAAAATGTGTGTACCGGGTAGCAGAGTTACAGATTAGCCTTACGAGGTCTAAGATCTTTGAAAGCATCGATTATCGACATGGAATCAATCTTTCAGCAATTTCTCTTTCTATGTTAATCACCAAGCTATCCGCGAGATACGAATCTGACATCTTATTGCGAAGGCGGGTCTTGAATATTTTCATGGCTGAAAAAGCTCTCTCAGTTGTTGCAGTAGAAACGGGAAGTGTCAAGATTAACCTGACCACTCTATGAACCAGATAGTACGTTTCATGTTTTTTAGTTTCCACAAGACATTTGCATAAATCAGCAAGAGTTGAAACACCACTTAGCAAGATACTCTTTGACAAATCATTATTAAAAGTCTCCAATTGATATCTTAGATGAGTGATCTCATGCTCCGTAAAATCTTCAGGATAATACTTCTCAACAAGAAGACAAATATCATCAATGTTAATCTCTTTTGAAACCAAACTCGAACTAAGAGATAACAACTCCATCGCGTGCTCATTGAATCTACTATTCAACTCATTTATCTGTGTGTCCAATGTGGCTGTAAACAGATCTACTCGGTAGTAATGTTCAAATGTGACATGAAGATCTGTTTTACGAGGCCGATACCGAGTAGATTTATATGGAGCATTCATATCCGGCATGTCTACTTGATGCTTGCTACAAAAAAAGGTCACTTCTGCAAGTAACTGATCAAACCCATTGTTTCTATAATTATTGAGACTGACCTTTGTTGCTGAAACTAACTCCATGGCATTAACAATATCTTGGGATTTCTTTTGTATTTCTTGAGAAAGTGTATTCGTTTTTCCCATTAGTTCTTTTAACATGTGAAGAATGAACACAAACTCAAATGATTTCATGTGAACATAACCTGCATCAGCATCTCCCCGTTGACCAGCAGTAGTATGAGATCTATCATCAATGATTCCCTGAAGCACAACACGAGTGACAGCAAACATCTTAAGTAAACTACAAACAGAGTTAAAGTGAGAACCCCAACGTGTATCACCAGCTCTTCTTAATGTCCCAACTTGATTCAGTCCTTTTCCCGATTTAATTTCACCAAGTTCCAACAACTTTTTGATTTCATCTGCCTTTGCCATTTGTAACTCATCATGACGTTTGCTAGAAGCACATACCACATTAATTATAAAAGCTAAGTTTTTAAAAAACTGGTGAACTGGAATGACTTCCTTTGAAGCAGCAACTAATGCAAGTTGTAACCTGTTAGCAAAAAAGATAATAAGCTTTAAAGTATTTTAGAATTTTCAAATTGAAAGTGATAACAAACATGTAAATAACCTGTGAGCAAAGCAGTGGACGTAATACGCATAAGGACAATCATTAAGCACAAGTGCCTGTAATCCGTTCCATTCCCCTCTCATGTTGCTAGCACCATCATAACCTTGACCACGGATTTTACTAACATCAAACTGATAGTGTAAAAGTTGTTTCCACATGTTTGTTTTCAGTGTTAATGATAAGGTATCATTAACATGAACTAAATCCAAGAATCTTTCTCTTATGATCCCTTCTACATCAACAAATCTCAAAACTATGGCCATCTGCTCTTTCTTTGACTCATCTCGTGACTCATCAACCATTACACAAAAGTATGAATCCCCCACTTCACTACGAATATGCATTCGTACTTTATTTGCAATAATACTCAAAACTTGTTTTTGAATATCATGTGAAGTCCACTTGAATTATAGGGAGCATTATCGAAAATAACATTTGCAACTTCATCATTATAAGAAGCAATAATACTCAAAACTTGTTGTGTCTTTTTTTTTCTTTCTTTCTTTAGTTTAGTAAAGTAGAGTAGTAATAGTTAATAAAGTGAGATGACACTTTATGTTTCCCGCTTTGTAAAAAGGAGGTGGGCCATTTCTTTAATTTTTTAATGAAGTAGTGGAAATAATTTAAGAAGAATAAATGTATTGTGGGCTATGAAAATTAAAAAGGTAAATTTTATTAGACTTTTAGACTTATTAAAATATAAAAAAAATTTATGAAAAATAATCAGGGGGGCCGACTTAATAAATATAAATTTTTTCGGACGAAATACGGATAAATTAGCACTACTGAGCGAAAAAACGGGGGGGGCCCGGGCCCCCCCCGGGCCCCAACATAAATCCGCCAGACTTGTAGCTGGTCGTGCAGACGAGCAAATGTTGTTCGGCGAGGCTCGGCGAGCAGGATTGGTGCAGCAACGACCCACGGCGAAGCCAAGGGCGAGCTGCACCCCCTGGTCTAAGTAGATTTGTGTACTTTACTATGAACAGATGGTTTGAAGTGGAGTCCATCACAAGTAAACAGTAGAAGCAATCAGAAAGATCCATATATCAGTGGTGGAGTTTAGATCTAAAGTTAGAGATATGTAACAATTTTGTTTATTTTTTCTTAGTTATGATTAGTGCTTACAATGGGGTGACTAAGATCCTTGATGTAAACCAATCAAAATTTTTGACAACTGTTTTGCATGTTTGGTGATACAGATCAGAAAACGATCATATTCAATAAAGTGAGATTCTTTTAGTTTGTAGGAATTCTTTCCGATCTGTTTATATGTGGTTTATTCAATATATTTGCACAAGTACTCTAAGATCCAAACTTACAACTTTTAAATTGTAAAAGACAGTGAGATATGATAACTGTTGAACGATTATAATGTAATATAATCGTGATCGAGGTAAGGGGTAGAATGGGACTGCACTTAACCGCCACGAATTACGTTATCCAAAGCAAAATATATGCATCGTGGCATAGCCAGGTAACAAGTTTTGTAACTTTAGAGTTTAGAGTTTGAAGCAAAACGGGCCCAATTGTTAATTACAAACATTTCTTTCTCTAAATTGAAAAAAAAAAAAAAAATGTTAGTAGCTAATGCCGTTATGTTAGACGTTAAGTTCAAAATTTTATGCCCTTGAGCGGTTGGTAGTTTTAGTGGGTATATATGCAATTCTCCCTCAAATATTTATCTAATACAACTGACATTTACTACTATGATTGATCAAATGATCATGAATTTCAATACCTCCCTCCCTTTCTTTACACATCCCACTATAATGCTATAAGTTTACTCACTAATGTATTAACTTATGTTTAAGAGCTATATAAGCTTCATCTCTGTTATTTGTTTCTCTCTATGTTCTGTGCTAATAACATAGAATGCAACTGAAGCAAAGAAGATTTGTTGTTGAATATTGGACATGTTTTCCATCTATCATATGAAAAAGGGCTTTAGAGGAAAGAATGGTATTTCCGTGGTAATTAGTAACAAAGAACTATTTATCCAGGAAGGTTGTCGTGTAATAGAAGCAAAAATATGTTAAAACCTTACTCCCAAAACTCATCATAGTGTTTTTTAGTTATAGAGAAAGAATATAAGGTGATACAAATACTATATTTTCATAGCAACTCTGTTCCCTAATAAACAAGGAGAAACAATAAGTTTCCTGGCAAATTTGATGGTTTTTACTAATTTGCTTCCAAATACATCAAGGTCGAGAAGCAAAAAAAGGTATGGAAAAAATTAGTGGGAATGAGAAAGGGGCACTATGGAGACTTAGGCTTAATTATTACTCATCGCGATTGTAACGTGTATTTTCTTTGTCCATGGTTCCCTTTGAAAATATGAAAAGTTTGAACTGCTTCTTCAATAATAAGACTCCAATATAACACCCCAGAACCCTTGTCACAAAATCTCACACTGTAATGTCAAAGTAAAACTGTACCTTCTTAGGCTTATTGGCGTCTTCGAATTATTCTTGTTTGTTACTATACGGTATATGGATCATCATGTTTCGAGCAATTCTTTGGCAGTGAAGCTGCGAAGCACAAGAAAGCTGTTGCATGACATATTTAAAAGGCTTAAAAGTTCAACGATGCCATTCTTGGAGCAAGGAACCATATATGAGTCAACATACTCTCTTGCGGGTACGTTTCCTCATATTTTGTTCTCTCCTAAATCTAAGCCTCCCCATATAATCGAGGAATGTCTCAGTTAAACTTGATATGATTGAAGAAAAAAACTTATTAATTAATTTGATAGGATTAAAGAAAAAAACTTGTTAAAGATGTTGGTCATCTTTCTAATATATATTTGGAGTTCAAAAATAATTGATTATAAGAAAGGTGAAGCTTGTTAAGTTTTTTAAATAACCCCAAAGCTTCAGGGATTTGACCTGACAATTTGTTTGGAATGTGTATCTTAACATGCTTAATTTGCTCATTCTTATTATCAAAAAGGTAAAGCTTTAGAAGGTCAGGCATGACATATATAAATAAGAGTAAATTACATGGTCCTGTGGTTTGTCAAAAGTAATAACCTTCGTCCCTCGAAGTTTGAAGTTGCATTGGTAGTCCCTAAGTTTGTAAACAAATAACCCGACCGGTCCTTTAGTTTAACTGGTGTTAAGTGAGTTCCGTTATCATTTACACGTTAGCCCCTTTGGATAAAGATCGTTGCATCGTCTATCCTTAATAATAACGGTTGTTTATAATTTAAAGTTTCCATATGTTTTTATCAGTTTTTACACGTTTTCGTCCGTTTTTATACGTTTTCTTACGTTCTTATCCGTTTCGTCCGTTTTTATACGTTTTTGACCCTTTTTATACGTTTTCGTCTGTTTTTGTTACAATTTTATACGTTTTCATCCGTTTTTATATGTTTCCATACGTTTTCCGTTTTCACCCGTTTTCTTACATTATCATACGTTTTATCCGTTTTCGTCCGTTTTCTTACATTTTTTATCCGTTTTTATACGTTTTTATACGTGTTCACCTGTTTTTCTTAAGTTGTCAAACGTTTTTATCCATTTTCGTACGTTTTCTTCCGTTTTTCTAAAGTTGTTATACGTTTTCATCAGTTTTTATACGTTTTCATCCGTTTTTATACGTTTTCGTCCGTTTTTATACGTTTTCGTCCGTTTTTCTTACGTTTTTATCCGTTTTTATACCGTTTCATTCGTTTTTATACGGTTTCGTCCGTTTTTGTCCATTTTTATACGTTTTTGTCCGTTTTTCTTACGATTTTATCTGTATTTATACGTCTTCATACATTTTTCTTACGGATAAAAATGGACAAAAACATATAAAAACGGACCATAAGACGGACAAAAAGTTATTTGTACTCTTTAAATACATTTTAACGACATGGACAAAAAGTTATTTATGGTTCGTTTTAATATGTTTTCGTCTGTTTTTATCCGTAAGAAAAACGTATGAAGACGTATAAAAACGTAAGAAAAACGGACGAAAACGTACAAAAATGTATAAAACATATGACAACTTAAGAAAACGTATACAAACGGATAAACACGTATGACAATTTATGAAAACGTATGAAAACGTATATAAATGAATGAAAATGTATGGCAACTTAAGAAAAACGGGCGAACATGTATAAAAACGGATAAAAGCATATTAAAACGGACGAAAACATATAAAAATGGAATGAAAACGGATAAAAACAGACGAAACGTGTGAAAATATAAGAAAACGGGTGAAAACGTATAAAATGTATGCAAACAAATGAAAACGTATAAAAACGTGACAAAACGGACAAAAACGTATAAAGATGGTAAAAAACGTATGAAAACGTACGGAAACGGATAAAAACGTAAGAAAAAGTGTAAAAACGGATAAAAACATATGAAAAATTTTAATTGTAAACAACCGTTATTATTAAGGATAGACGATGTATCGATCTTTAAACAAAGGGCTAACGTGTAAATGATAACGGAACTTACTAACACCAGTTAAACTAAAGGACCGGTTGTGTTATTTTTTTACCAACTTAGGGACTACCAGTGCAACATGAAACTTCGAGGGACGAAGGTTGTTACTTTTGACAAACCACAGGGACCATCCATGTAATTTACTCTATAAATAAATTAGCAATGTTTGACAATGTGCACGACATAATTGTTTCTCTGTTTCTCATTTTCTTTTTTACAATGTGCACGACACAATTCTTTTCCAGTTTTAAGCCTCTTAATTTCGGAGAGTATTTTTTGTTTCATGCCTAGACGTTCCATAATTCTAATCGGATTAAAAAACAAAACTACGTAAAATATTTTAATAAAAAAGGCTCCATTTTGCATCTTCTCTTTAGACCCCTAAAGGGCTTGAGCCACCATACAGATTGATTTCGAGCCTCTAAGGCAAAATTACTTAATTGTCTCTTAAAAAATTGCTTCGTATGATAAACAAAATGATTCATGTAGAAATCCGTATATGAATAACAACTTACGGGCCCGGAAGACTTGGAAGTCATTGTTGGCATGCACAAATTGTATTGTTCCATGCTTGGCTCATATTCGCTTGACCTCAAGTCTTCTCACGCATACCTATTGTTTTCAACAAAGTAAGCTGGCCTATTTTTTGCTTTTGGCTAAAATCTATCCTCATTGCTCACGTTAAGATCATGTTTGACTGCAAGTCGACCACTCCTTATTTTTGGTAATTATGTTTATTTAGATTTTGCTAACCATAGCCAGCCTTAGTGTTATGGTTAAACAAATGTTTAATAAATAAAAAAACGACAGTTAATGAACAACAAACCTTCTTTTGTTTAACATCATTTTTTATGCCTTCCAAACTTTCAAGTTTGTTGGCTATGACAATTTGCACAATAATTGACAAATTGTTCATCTATAGAATCTGGAAGCTGTTCCAGGCTGAGGATGTAATTCTATATCCAAACATATTCTATTAGAATAATCACTACACTAGTTATCTAATAATTTTCAATTAGATATCAACATTGTCATAACATCTTATAACAATTCGTTTATGTAACATGATATTCATGAAAAATCTTCGAGTCATACTTATATTTCATTCATGTTCTATCTTATTTAAAAGATATGTATCAATTTAGACATTATAAATGATATATCATGTTCCATTAGATTTATTTACCGCATATGTTTATAATAATAAACACACATTCCAAGGTTATATGTTTTATTTCCTAAATCTTTCAAGTGAAGTTTCATTCCAAGTTAAGACTTAACATTTAGCTTATATGAAATGTTACTTCCTATATGTTATCCAACATATATGATTTAAGAAAGTAAATATAATACTCCCACTAGCTTTCAGGAATATTTAGGAGTTATCTTATTATAAATCAAAACTTGGATTTAATATTTAAACATAAGACTTATCTCCTTGGGATGCATGCATTTATTCGTACTTGAATTCTTGCATTTTGTACACTTTCAAAGATTATATAAATTCATAAAACTCTTGATTACTTACCGTCCTCACTTAAGTAATTATACAAGAAAGAGTTTAATAATCCATTGTCAAATTTCATATTCATGAAAATAAGTATGACAATTACTATCTTTGTATATTTAATGTGCTTAGAAAAGAATATTCAATTATAGTTAATTGCTTAAGTATGATTAATAATCTTGTCATAAGACATGGATTAAAATATGTGTACAATATTGTCCATATGATTTCTACACAAAGATTTAGACCACTAAGGTTACCTTATCTTTGAAGAAACTCATCTTCATTCTCTAGTCTAACTATTAAGAATTAAGATAAACCAATTTTCCAAAAATTTATTATCTTTATGGACAACATCTTTAACATTCATAGTATGAGTAATTTACCCAATTCAATATTTGGTAATGCATCATAATATAATCATCAGCATATTAATCAAATATCTGAGATATCCTTGCGGATCTATGAATGAGAATTCCATCATCTTGAGGTCTATCATTTACATGTTTAGCCTCATCATGATTTTCACTAGTGTGTTTTAGAAGATTATGTATCTTGTAATTTTATCTTTTCAAGATAAAAACTTTCACTTCCTTTTTGTAATTTATAGACTATCTATAAATACTTAGCAAATAAAGCAACAATACAATGTTCTCTTTTTGGGACATTACAAATATATATTGACAGTTCCTGACATTTAGTTTATTAATAACCTACTCATAAGTAGTTTAACAAATTCAGAACTTCATTTTAAGACTTAATGTGATTCATCACATTCCATAACAAAATGGTGTCTTATTAATCTTCTAGATTGGAGTCTATAGGACCGATAATATACATGATTTATGTGGTTTGGGAGGTCTAGGTTGATCAAAGAAGATGAATGGCTTCAACTTTCTAGTGAGAGAAAGAGTAGAGAAAGGGTGAAGAAAACATAATGTTTATTAGCTTGAAATATGAAAGTTACACAATGATTTCCCACACCCCTCATGGAGAGTCATGAGGGGTATTTATAGGCTAATTACATTACAAGTTTTTCACTTAAACAATAGTAGTCCCTTCGGGCACTACTTACTACGAATCTAGTCCAATTCGCGTGTAAGACGTTATCTTCACAAACTAACGAGGCTAACAATCTCCCTCCAAGATATCGTCACACGTGAATGGTTACAATGAGACCTATAAACAAAGTAAATTACAATAATAATGAACTATGTTGACGTTGTTGAAGCGCAAAGTCTCTGTAGTCTAGATACTGAGGCAGACTTGAAGTTCTCTCTTTCGAAGATCTAGGCATTTGATCATTGGCACTGACGGCACTAATCATTGTAGCTCTGAACTTCAACTATAATGGTCTAGTTAGGTTATTACTCCCTCCTAACTAGTGAGCATTTTTCTTTTATCAGCTCCCTCCTGAATCGACAACTCTCTTTCATAAGATCTTTTTAGTCTTCAAACACGCAGTGGATAAGTAGACACTAAAGTGTAGCACCATGGTTGTCGTTCGAGGAGCATCATAACAACATAACTCACAAAGTATTGCATCCAAGTTGGTAATAAGCCTCGATGTACACATTATTGGTACCTCTTCGGTTCCAGATTAAGCACAGTTCCCTCTGCCAACCAAATTACTAAAGATGAAACACTACTTCTTTCTTCGTGTACTTCTCCCTCCTGATGGTTGCGAGTTATTGGAATCATCATAATGTTGTGTACACGCCATAAAACCACCTTGTACTTGATGCAATATTGAAGCCATAGTGTAAGCAAAATTCCGTGAGAATATGTCGAAAACAAATACTCTCAATACAATTCTCTCAAATCAACCTGTAAACAAACCTCCTTTTAATTCACTGGCTAATAGTAATGACCACATATGGAGACAACTCGACATGACCAACTTGAAAAAGAAGTAAACACCCCAACTTTGTGACTTAATGCTTGTACTAATGCGCCTTTTGAACAATCCATAATTTCGTGTGACACTGAGTACTACAACGTAACTCCTTAAAGTGATAGCTATACACTGTGAGCACTACAACGTAACTCCTTGCATCAGTTATAACTAGATTGTCAAGTCTTAATCACTATGAAAAAATGCCCGGACAAGTTATCTTGAGTCCAACAACATATCTCAAAAGTACCCATGAAATGTCACTTCAAAATCAAATCAATAATACCGTACAAAAACCCCGTAGTCATTTTTGTTAAACATATCAATTCTAGCCGTAAAATATGTATCCGCGTAAAGATTTGTAACCCAAAATACCACTCTTTTACCAAATTATTAAACTTGTTGTATCTAAAAAATTAATTTCAGATCACAGCTTTTGTTGTCCAATTATTCAGTCCATTAATACTCATCAACCCAATCCATTTGATAACATACGGTCCAACAACAAATGAAGTACACGATCCAATCATTTAACCCAAGTCCATATCCGTATAAAACTAATATAACCCTACACATTAACTTACTTGTGATAACCCTAAACACACTTACTTGTGCAGTCAACACACATACCACAAAACACCCGCCTCCCAACTAAAATATCTCTCTCTCCCAAACACATCACATCTCAAACACCAAATCGCCATTTCCATCTTCAATCATCATAACATATCTACGAGCGTACATCTCATCACTTCGATCTCAGATTAATCTCACTAATTATAACCGTATCACACAAACAAACCGTACCAGGAGCCTTCTTGGTCTTCTATGTATACTCGATGCCTACAAGGATGACAAGCTATTGGCTTCAAGATCTTCTTGAAAGGTCTCGGGTAGGTTTATGTTTCATGTTTTTCTTTAAACCGAATAAAAGGAATGATTGAGACTCAGGTCTTGGTCATTCTTTTGGGGTATTCGGATATTAAAGAAGCTTGGCTTCACATGTAATAGATCTGTAATGATGAAGGTTCAACAACAAAAAAATCTTTGAAAGATTAAAAAATTGAACCGGTTCTGAGATCTTATGAGTATGTATAATCGTTTTCTTTTGAGTCCTAGTTGTTTGATGTGAGATGGAACGAAACAAAGAAAGAAAGTGACACAATTTTATACTTCTTTCTTTATTTTCGAAAAGGTTACACCTTTGATAGATCTATTATGACAGTTTTATTTCGTTTGCTTGACCTTCGAGTCTTGTTTGGTTTGAGAGGTGGGGATGAATTTGTAGTTGCGGATAGTAACGAATTGATTTAGGATATATGTTGGATCTGGTTATTTGTTGTTGGCTCGTCTTTCTTTTCCTTCTTTTTCTTTTTGTTATCGGTTTGGACTCATGATGTTACAAACTGAAGTTCAAAGAGTTGTCGTATTTGGTTGAGGTCGTGGTCTTCTTCTTCATCTTGATTCTATTTCTTTTTGCAATTTCGATAACTGTTTATAGACACCAATTGCGACAACCAAATTGCAATTGCAATGACATTGACTTTTTGACCTGTCCAATTGCGATAATTAAGTCCAATTCCGACTGTTTCAATTCCGACGAGTCCAATTGCGACGGGTCAATTGCGACGATTAAGTCCAATTCCGACAGGTTCAATTCCAACGAGTCCAATTGCGACGGGTCAATTGCGATAGAACCCAATTGCGATGAAGTAGGGTCTATCGAAATTACTTTACAAGCAATTTCGATAAAAGAGGGTTTTGACTTTTTGACCATCAATTCCGATGACTTTTCCGACCATAAATTCCACAGTTATAGGACAAAATAGTCATAAAAAGATTAGATACAAAAAGCTGTTTGGACATAAAGATGACACAAAAACAGTATTTGTAAACCAGGATAAAGCAAGAGACCATTTTGACCAATATTTGATACATACAACTTTGTATGAAACTGTTACAACCAAAGATGAATAGAAAAAAAAAATTCTAGATCCAAAAAAATATGGGAAGAATAGCTTCAATAAAGCAAACGAACCACAAAAAAATCATCAAAAAGAACACCATAGCTCTGATGCCAATTGTAGGACCGATAATATGTATGATTTATGTGGTTCGGGAGGTCTAGGTTGATCAAAGAAGATGAAAGGCTTCATCTTTCTAGTGAGAGAAAGAGTAGAGAGAGGGTGAAGAAAAGGGTTTTATTAATACTAATGAATATTACACAACTTCCCACACCCCTCATGGAGAGTCATAAGGGGTATTTATAGGCTCATTACATTACAAGTTTGCAACTTAAACAATAGTAGTCCCTGCGGGCACTACTTACTACGAATCTAGTCCAATTCACGTGTAAGACGTTATCTTCACAAACTAACGAGGCTAACAGAGTCTTATTGAGTATATCCAATCCATACTCAATTTTTTAACCTTGATAACTTTTGGATGAAACGAAGTCATAGTTATCTTTAATCAAACAATATAACAAGAGTTTGATTTTCCTAACTGAACATACCATAAACATTTGGTATTTCATTAGAATTAATATTGTAAGACAATCTTACAATATGTAAGATAAATATATTTCGTTTGGCTTATCTATTCACCAACTATGTCAACTTAATAGTATAATAGAATTTTCAAGCCAATTGTATGCTATATAACATAAGTACTTTTTGACCAAGTAACTTCATGTCCATGTATCAACAAGAAGACATAAACTGTTATAATCCCACTATACGTTATAAATCATTGATCAACTCAATGACTTCTTGTATATGTCTTAATTAAAAAACATAACAGGTTAACGTCTTACTTTATTATAAGTCTTGTAACAATTAAAAGACTTCATGTTTATATCTTTACAATAAAACATAAACATGTTTAACTAAAGTAATTATGAACACCATCTCTTGATTTCAATAGTAATTTCAAGTTAATTTATTACTTCACTTATTTTATGTCATTCCAAAATTACATAAATATTCAAATTGAAGTAGTATTAGATTACTTCATTTATTTATGTCATTTCAATAATACATAAATATATAGTTTGAAGTAGTCTTATTATCATATTGACACTTGTTCTAATAAGTATCTAATTTAGAAACTGCAAATTTTTCAGATACGGTCTCAAGTAACATGGATATTTACCTTGTTGTTGCAATCTAGCTAAGCTCTCACATAACGTAAATTGCAACACCAAATGCTTCTTGGATTAGATGTGAATAAGTCACATTAGAACGTTAGTCTCTTACCTTGCAGTCAAGAGAATCCTTTAAATCATATTCCTATGTGTTGTACCTTGCACACAATAAAGATTTCTCCCACTTGTGCATGGAACAACATCTTGTATCAGATAGACAACATGTCACTCGTTTGTTTATGTGATCAATATGATTGTGTCATAGATATTATCATAATTAGTAGATATAGAACCACATTGTCTAGTAAGAAAACGTACATGACTATCCTTAAAAACACAAGTGTCTACTATTGGAAAGTAATTATCTCAAGACATTCTTGAGATAATCTGGGTTACTACCAAGATGACAAAGCTTGTAGCTCCCACTGAATTACAGATCATTACAATAATTCATTATTCAGTAATTACAACACAATGCTCCCACTGGATTTGACAACATTATAGGTGTTTCATAACCAGTAAAAGCAAATAATGTGCTATTTACTTTCCTACACATTTGAGAAAACCCATACGTAACAATTACTTAGGTACTAAAAGAATGTATTCTACTTTGTAAATGATGGACTATCCATCGATGCAATTAACTTAAAAAATTGGGCGTGCAATTTTGTCCTTAATAGGTCTACCATGCCAACAATGGTATGTAACACCTTTAAATGGTCAAAACAAAACAACTAGATAAAATATACTAGTTTGTCTTTTATCATTTTGCGGTAATTAGTCTAGCTTCTAATTTAATAACTCATAAAATGTGCAATAATCTTAACTATTAAAGTTTGCTATGAGTTATGTATTTAGAATTTAGACAATTCTAATTTTCCTATCATACCTTTCTCATTCATGAAAAGGAATAGGATTAAGTCTCACGCTTCTCTCATGGAAAAGAGACTAGGTTTATCCTTATAGTAAAGTTGACTTTAGCAAAAATACCCCTACGGGTGTAGATCAATTTACCAATAAAAAAATATCCCACGTTTACGGTTTAATCTTGCATTAATACATTTAAAAGAATTTACAAAATTCAATTTTAGAATTTTCGATAATACAATCTTTAAGAAAATTAAATACCCATTGGTTAATATTCATATAAACCATAAAATTTTCTTAAAGCTAGGATCCTAATTGGCATAATTCCATTACATCAGTTGATCTGCTAGTAATGAAAGTATTCAACAAGGTAATTGTCGAACAATAATTGGCAAACAATTTCCAATTCCTAGATCTTTATGGAATTTACATTGCCAAACAATATTGCAATGTAAGCATGTTTTATTCCCATCTTATGCCTTGAGTCCAAACTCTTACTTACAACTCAATTAAGTCGTCTAATTTAAATAACTGTAAATTAACATAGTTTCATTACATCAGTTGATCTGCTAGTAATGAAAGTATGAATTTACCTTTCCATTACAATCTAGTCCAAGCTCTCACATGACGTAAATCACAACTTCAAGTGTTCTTTTAATTAGATGGCATCAACTTAATTTTAAGGGTACTAGTTTTTGATGTTTATAATCAAAATATGTACGAAGAAGCATGCATACATCTTCGTATCATAAGTTTAGTAAAACCTTTTCATTTATCAATTCATTAAAATCAAATTTACAAACATTTTCAATTGAGGTATTTGGTTCACCAATCAAAAAATTTACCTTTAATTATCATCCATTATATCTTACTTGTGCATAAGTCCAAAGACTTAGTGTTTCTGATAATTACCACAAAGTGGCGCATGTAATTAAAGCTAATTCACCCTTAAGGTGATTTTGTACATAAAATAGTCGTACTTGGTAGCTCCAATTTGACGCACAAAGGAGCGTAGAAACAAAGGTCAGCGCGAAGCTTATTAAAAACCCGTTCCTACTTATGCCCCTCTTATAGTTTGTCACAATTGGGTGAGCCGTTCGTACTATTGGCACAAAACTCAACAATAATTAAAACACTTTGAAAATTTAACTCTTCGAAAACAATTCATTGTTTCACCATTATTTAGTCCATATTATTTTTCTATTCAAACTTATCCTTTTTCGTTTATAAACATGTCTTTACAATAAATAAACAAAAAACAAGTAATACAAATAAAAAATAAAACAACTAAATAAACTTACATAACATAACAATTAATTATGTAAAAAACATGTAGCCACATGCAAACTTAATTCGATAAAACCTATTAATAATCAATTCTAGGTTTATATTTGTATATATTCAACTAAGACTATCACTTACAAAGGTAAGTGAGCCACATGCATCGACGTATCAATTGCGTTAGTCATAGCAAATATATACCATATTGCACGTAATTGATTACTTAATATATTGGAGTCTTCCCCAATTCGACATCTATCAATTAAATTACATGTGTAAAACTTAACCATTAATTCATATAGCAAATTTAAACAATTTAAATTATCACAAGAATAAATCCATGCCAAACATGCACGTTTTCATGGATTCTTCATAACTATTATCAAGTTGCCACAAGATCGTATACTAACACATAAACATCAATAATAATAACTTACCATGCCGAGACCTCGGGGTCTCGGCTCGAGTCGTTGTCGCGGAGAGAAACTAAACAGACTGAAAACAAACCAAATGGACCAACAACAATACCGACTTAACCAAGACTAATTATCTAATCAAACATTAACCAAAACTAGCCCTAGTCAAAACTCAACCAAAACGATTATTACCTCGCCGAGACCATAAGGTCTCGGCTGTGATTATACGCCGCAAGCAAGACCAGAACGGGATAAAAAAATCAAACAAACATCACCGAGACTTTATGGTCTCGGCCAAGACTTTTGTAACCCAAATAACCATACGGACCAAAAGAAATCAACGAGCTCATGCCGAGACCTCTTGGTCTCGGTTCAAGCAACATCAGAATCCAAAACAATTCTACCCCAACTGAGACCGAAACAACATCATAATAAGCTTGAGAATAAGCTCGAACGTGAGCTTATTCGTTCGGACGCAACCTAAATAAAAACACGAGGCAAGTTCGTGGCCAAGAGTGATGAAACCAAAGTTTTCTTGTCGTTTTTATTTTATTAAAAACGTTACCCATTAGTTTTAATCAAAACCCAACTCGTTAACACGAGTTTTGACTCACACCGAGTCACACAAGGTGTGAATCGGTTTGGTTTACCTTCTTTACCTTCGGATCTAGCTCTATAAAAGAAAATAATCACAAGGACGGCGGTGGATGGTGGTTTTTTGGGGGGTAAAACGGCGCGTGAACCACGGATCGAAGATAAGGAAGGTGAAATAAGGGTGGGTTTGTTGTTGTTTTGGTGTGGGAGACGGCGGTGGGTGGGTGGTGGTGTCTCGTTGTCGGCAGCAGGGAGAAGAGAAAATGGGGGGGGGATATTAATTTAGGGTTTGCAGGTAAAGTGGAGAGAGAGAAGAATAAAAGGGCGCCTTGTGTATGGGATAAATGAAATAAAACCCTAGAATGGGTATAAGTGTGGCTTATATAGCCTTAGGACTAGTGTCACACCCTGAATTTACCTGTTAATGGCAGCGGAATTGAATACCTTGGTGTGACTTTCATGGCGTCTCATACAATGGATATATTGAACGACCTAAAGTGTCGTTTTGAAAATACACGTTTGATCATAAATAAAATCAGAGTTTACAAAACATAGGTCCCAAATGATGTTGCAAGTTTAAAAACAAAACCATAGTAGATCAAACGGTTACATAAGTGCATGAAAATAAGTGATGCAAGTCGACCCCGCGACTCCAAGATGGTCCAATGCATGCCCACATGATAGCTAATAACCTGAAAATACATTGCTAAAAACGGTCAACATAAAGTTGGTGAGAGTTCATAGGTTTAATAAAATGAAGTTATACGATAGCCACAAGTATAAAGTGTATGACATAAGTCACATAAAAAAAATGATTGTACAATAGCCTTAAGCTCATGACCCCGACGCTGTGACTGAATTCTCTGGAGCCCCTGGGAGTGTTTTGCCAGACACTCAAATGAAAAGACATGAAATGCATCCGCTATCGGTTGTTGGTCAAAGCCAACACGGATGGAGGCGTCACCCTCGATAGATCTATCCACTCACTCTCGCTTACAGGTAAATTAACGGTTCATGATATAGGGGACTTTCATATGGCAACAAGGTAACTTAATCTATGTACAAGGAATTTGATACTAGGGCTCGCATATAAAAATGGTTGCAATGTATTCTCCCCCGTGGGATTTGAAATGAAAATAATAAATTGAAAAACGGGGCTATGAAAACTCACCTGAAGTGATGATACAACAATGCTATGAAATCGGAATACTTGGAATAATTGAAATACTGGAACACTTGGAATACTTGGCAATAACAAGGCGCGAACACTAGCCGCTACCTAAAATGAATGCATGAATACTACTTGAGATCATGAAGCAATGTAGTGCATGTACATGTATATGTAACCTATACCACTCGTCATTTGAAAATACTAGTTATCGTTGATATGTAAAGTTTTTCCAAAACTTGATATAAATATGTTAACTTGCTAACGTAAAACTAGTCGTGTCATAATGTGTATAAAACGTTAATGTTGGTCTTGGCGTTTTGAAAACATTGAAATGTGATATGGTAGTCGTGTTAATAAGTCTTTGATCGTACGTGTTCCAACGGGTAAGAAATACGGTTCACCATAGTCGTTACGTGAAAAATATAGTTTCTAGTACGTAAACATTTTCTACTTTAAAAGCTGTCAAAATAAAATGTATATAGTCGATGTTTAAACGCGTGTATCTCGTTCGTTATTAGCTTGTTTTTGACGTTCTTTATATCCGTGGTTTCGTATAAACATGTACTAATATATTTTCAGTAGCTCGGGTCATCTAGGTCGCGTTAAACGCCTCAGTGGGTCCGTCGAAAGTCGTGTAACAGCTTGCTATTTTTCCGGAAAATTAGTTTTCGTCGTTAAACTTGTAAAAATCACATCTCCTTCGTTATTAACTCGTTTTTATCCCCGTTTTCGGCCACGGCTTCGTCTCGGAATGTATTTTCTAAATATTTGGTCCAAAATTTCCCACAACCTACTGAGTTGGCCACGTTTTCAAAATAGGGACAGTAGGTATGTTATAGTTTCAAAAATGGGTTTTCCTAGTTTGTATCTTGTTCAAAACCATCCAATCTACAACCAAACAACTCTCAATCCTACCATACACCTTCTTAGGGTGTCATGGGTCCCTAAACATCATCATCCAAGTTAATCTATCAAGGATCTACATACTTTCCATTTCTAGAGCTCAAAAGTTATAAAAAGTGTAAAAAGAGTGGTATAAACTAGCATATGCATATATATCTTGTATAAAAATGATATGTACATTGTAGGAACTTGATAAAATTATAAAAATGAGTTTGACACACTTACTTGAAAGATTAGTGAGCTTATGAGGATGAAGACTTAATTAAACCTTGAGTTTGTATTTCAAAACCCTAAAAGGTATACTAGATGAACTTGTTTATGCATAGATCTTGGAAAATTGATGCTTCTTGCTTATGTTTTTGATGTTGGCCGAGCATAAGAGGAAGAAGAAAGAAGAGAGGATTTTGCTAGCTTACTTGAACTTGTATGTGTGAAATATGTGTAGAAATGAGATAATATCTAAGTTAAAAGACAAGTATAAGTGGGAATTAATTGTAGTTAGGTAAGAAATGAAATTTTGGGGGCTAGGAGGGGGGGGGGGGGCTGCTGGCGTGAATCAAGGGAAAAGGGGGGGGGGCCATGTTGGGTGATGATTATTTATAAAGATTATGTAAGATTTGTGTAGTTTTAATTAGTTTTAAGTGTAACCGGGTACCGTGTTTGCTAGAAATAAAATTTAACGGTGTTAATCGGGACTTGACGAAGTCATAAAAATTACAAAATATGGTTGGGTACAAGTATTGGGTGTTCGGGTAATTATTGTTTAGTTTTTACAAAAACCGTCGTAATTATATTAAACGTACGATATAAATTAAATAAATTTGCAAAATACTGGGTAAATGAATTTTAAAATTTTCTTGATATTAAAATGAGTATAAAAATATGTCGGGACCATCGTGGGGTTTGTCGGACGTGTTAGTCATATTTATTGATCGCGCGTTGACGTTTTAATTAAAAGTAATTATACGTAATACGTCGAATGTAACAAAAATATTAATTTGATAAACCTACGAGTGGTATAGTATGAAAATGGAAATCTGATGATATGCAGACTATTCCTAGTCCGTATGCAGTGTTCCTACTGATGATGCATGAATTTCGCAGTCAAACCAAACCGGTTACGCGAATATGAATACCCGTAAACTACGTTTACGCTGAAATGAATAATGAACATGAATAGTGATTCCCTCCCGGGGATGAATAGTGTCACATGAATAGTAAAATTCCTAAACGCTTCTCGAAGTCTCAAACTGACTCCAAAAACGATGAATAGTGAAATGATGAATAGTGATTGGTGAATAGTAAATGATGAATAGTAACTGATGAATAGTGAATTGTCGTGGTTAGGAAAGTGACCTGAAATCTCGGGTTGTTACAGTCGCCCCTCCAAAAGGGAATTCAGTCCCTGAATTCAAATGTTGTTGGTTTCGGAAGCAGGCTCGGGAAAAAGATGTGGATACTTGCGTCGCATTTGGTCTTCTCGTTCCCAAGTAAACTCGGGTCCTCTTCGAGAATTCCAGCGAACTTTCACGATAGGAATTCGACTCTGCTTCAATTGTTTGACCTCATGGTCCATGATTTCAACGGGTTCTTCCACAAAATTAAGCTTGTCATCTAGTTGAATTTCTTCGGGGTGGAATAACGGACGACTCGTCAGAGAGACACTTCTTGAGGTTTGAAACATGAAATGTGTTATGAACGTTGCTGAGTTCTGACGGAAACTTAGGTGTGTATGCCAACTGACCGGTTCTAACTAGAATCTGAAATGGTCCAATACCGAGAGCTCAGTCTTTCGGGTTACCAAAAATTGTATCATGCCTTTCCAAGGCAAGGCTTTCAATCATAGTTCGTGCTTTTACTTGAATCTAGGAGGTTCGTTGTTCAAGGATATCAATTCCGTATGATGTGCATCATACATCGACCTAACTTCCGTTGTTTTCTCATTTCTTGTAACTGATTCTTGACTTGTGAAGTTTCCTTTGTTGTCTCCCGGTTTAGTTCTAGGTCCGTGAATTTAACTTTCCAAATTCGATATATAAATATGTATATGGTCACTTCGGCCATAGGGTGTCTTAAATGGTGCCTTTATATATTCCCGTGATGGTTATTTTTGCTGATGATGAAATTCGTCAATACTCGAAAGATTATCCTAATCCATTCAAAGTTGGTTATGTGGTGTTGAATAAATCCTATAGTGTTCAGGTAGTTCTCTTAAGGATTCGTCGGGCTAACTATGGTAGAGCGTGTATATCCAATTAGAAAAGGAATATCTTAAAGGAATTGCTAGAAACCTGAGGGGTATCGTCTATCCTTTCGCCGTTTCTATGTCATAAAATATCTTTCATAATGTAGAGTCTCTCCTAGAGAAGTCAATGGTGCAAATTCAACTTAATGGCTGAGTGAGTGATGAGTGATGTAAGTATCCGGTGGGAGTTTGTTAAAAGGGGTGTTCATGAAAAATTCCATTTGTTTACAAAGCTTTTGAATGAAGATTGTTATTAATAATTTCTGAAAATGTGACTATTTTCTTCACGGCATAATTCCTCCTGAATTATACATAGGTGATCAGGCTATGTATAATTGAGGACCAACGATGCGATGCTTGGTTAAATCGAAACGGTATTACTTTTTCCCAAAAGTTTTAGATGGTGTTCAGCGCGTTGTTTTGATAAATGGTTTTCTAGATATTTCCTTTGAAAGTAACATGAAAATTGTCTCGCGTAGCTGTAGTAAATACTTGATAAAATGACAGAAATTCCATTTATAGGGTGGTACAAAATGGCTTATTTTGAAAGTTCTGAAAAATAGTTCTCCCGTAGGGTAGTAAAATAACTTGCATTAAATTTGTTGAAGGTTTCATTGGATACATGGATGAATCTTATGAAATGGTATTAGTCTACTAATCCGTCAAGAATGAAATCGGCCTAATCCCTAGTAAGATAAAGGTATATTGTTGCGAAACTATAGAGAATTGAGCAATTGGAATAGGAATGGAATAAACGATGGTTATGATTATCGCGAAGATAACAAAAGATAGGTATTACATTGGATAGGAAAGTGCTTAATACAACTAGGTTACACCAACGTACCTATGGAAAGTACAAAAGAAAGATACAACCCTAGAGGGCTCAACTACGGTTTATTAAAACATGAACTCCTTCTGGTTAAGCATTGTTGTTGTCTTTGATGTTGCTAATGTCCTGACGGTCTCTCTCCCAAACACGCACGCTATTCCTCGAGTTAATTCCTCTTGGTCCCCATGTCCTGATTTCCTTTCGGGCAATTGTTCCTAAAGTGTCCAACTTCTCCACAACCATAACATGTTGGCGGTGGATTCTGATTATTTCCCCCAGGAGCAGCCCTGCATCCCTTAGCCAGATGACCGATCTTCCCACAATTGAAACAAGGTTTAGGGCAATCCCCCGGGTTATGATGTGTTTGGCATTTGTTACACTTTGGTAGAGTACCGGCGTAACCTTTCTTTTCAGTCGGACCCGCAACATAGGCCCGTGCAGTTTCTTGTCTTTTGGGTGGTGGTTGGTTGGCGTTGTTACCTTGGTTGTCATCCCATTTCCTTTTGTTGTTGTTGTTCTGGTAATTGTTGGTGTTATTGTTGTAGTTACGGTTTCGGTTGAAGTTATTGTTGTTGTTGTTGGCGGGTGTCACTTTCTTCAGAACTTGAGCTATGAGCTTTTGAGACATCCTGATTGCCTCATCAAGAGTTTGCGGATCAAAAGAAATCACATCACCACGGATGCTTTCGGGCAATCCACCAATGAAATTCTCTACCAATTTTTCATCATCAGGCACCATAGATGGGCATAGAGCAGCTAACTCTTGGTACCTCCGAATGTAAGTCTCAATATCATTACCCACAGTTACCAGATCATAGAACTCCACCTCTAACTTCTTCACTTCGGTTCGTGGGCAAAACTTCTTAGTTACCAACTTTTTGAACTCGTCCCATGTGACCTTGTAAGCATTCTCCATCCCTATGGGCTTTGCATAGGAGTTCCACCACGATAAGGCTTGATCACGAAGCGTACTCACGGCAAACTTAACCTTGGAATCATCCGGACAGTTGCATAAGATAAACACGGATTCAGTATGTTCGAACCATCGAACCATGGCAGTAGCCCCTTCAGTACCCTTATACAAAGTAGGATCTCCACTCTTGAAATCCTTGTAAGTACATTTCTTCCCATTGGTTCCGTTGCTAGCTTCTCCCGATGTCCCTATCCGAGAAGCATCTTCGGCAGCTCTTGCGGCAACAGCGGCTCTTTCAATCTCTAGAGCTTCGGCTACACTATCCCTAACGAGCTTCCGGATAGCAGCCTGAGTCATTTCTGGGGAAGTCGTTGCAGCAGCCTTGGCTTTAGCTTTCCTAGGTGCCATAATTCTGGTAGATCACAACAGAATACATCAACAACAATCATACTAGAAATGATTATCGTACAAAATATATACAACCACAACATGTATATATATATCCACCACAAGTGTAAATACAACCACGATATGTACAACCACAACATGTACAACCTCAGCGTGTATAAATACAACCATGAGTACTCGTAATAGCAACGATCATTGTTCACTAGGTATACCACCACAACCATGCGTATATCCTCATAACACATGAATACAACACTTAAAAATTTTGGTCTACATTGACCGGTGTCATAGATAGCACAACCATACCCATATAGTAAAGTCAATACTTGGGGATCTCGTTGTACAACAATCAAAATACCACAAGTTTCTTTGAACCACTCCACACTTCCCGTGGCCAAGATGATAGTAAAAGCGAGTAAAGGTAAAAGCTAGGATGATGTCCTGAAGTGAGGTCCGGGGTTGTGCATCGATTCATGTCTGAGATAATGTAGATTCCATTCCACCCTTGAGGAATCTATAGATGTTCCTGTTGAGTCCGTGATCTTGGTGTCATCCACAAGATGTTATCTAATTCATGTCAAGTGAGAATGGGAAAAAGGAAATGACAATGGTCGTACTGAAAGGCAAGGTTAGACTCCCGAATCTCGAAGGTCTCGGTGTCATATCTGATTGGTGGGGTGTTGTTACGATGACCAATGATGAAATCCAACTCATCGGTTTAGAATGTGATGTAATCAAACTTGGTAATGAAGAGGGAGTTGTGAAGAGTTCTCTTGTGGTGGTGTAATATTGCTCAAAGCATCTTGTTGGTTCATTATGTCATGGAAGTATGAGTCGATTATACCTGAGATAGTATAGAGTCTTTGCGAGGAATGCCACTCTTTGGCGATTTGTTGTTGCTCTTGTTTGGTCTGTGGGGCATCCAAACCTTCATGTGTAGTCTCAATTAGTTAGAGATCATCATCTAACGATGAAGAGTAGTAGGTTGTCTAACAGTAAGGGCTCTCGAACTCTCATCAACCTTAATCTATAAGGTGGTGTAGTGTCCTTAGTGGTAGATGGTAATGGTGTATCAAACCATGTACGCTTCTCAAGCGGTAAGTTAAGTATGTGAGTAGAGTCCCTGAAATGTGATGGTATAAATGGGGTTCCATATGATGATGATGAAGTCGATGGTGATAATACTGAAGGAATCACTACCTTCTTTTACGCTATCATGCGATGTCTAAGCGGTAAAACTGGAGTATGCACTATGGGACGACCAATAGTGGTATGAGTAGCTGATACTGGTGGTAATACATGAGTAGTGAGTGTTCTAATAGTGAGGGAATGAAGATATACTATCTTTCTTGCAATAAACATTCTAATAGGTCCATAAGGACTAAGCATGTACGTCTTATCAAATGGTATACTCTGTATACGCTGAAGTAATAGGGACGTCCCGATCGTCTTGCGACGTCGGAACATAAGAGTTGGATTCTGCGGAAACCGGAATAGTATGGGATGATGAATCTGTAGGTGCACAAGTAACCAAAGGTGGTGCAATAAGTGAAATCTGAGGAGTAGGTGCAACAATGGAAGTAGTAGAAGACATAGCGTCCTCGATGTAAACATCAGAAAATATAACAATAGTGCGGGAATTGGAAGACATATCTCAGTGGCAACAATACAAAATGAAATGAATAACCCATGTAATGAATCCTCGCAAATAATAATGTGCACTTATGATGTAATGATGAGACGCTACCGTTGGGGTAGTTATAGTCTAGGGTATGAGGACAACCTAGTTCGCTATAACCATTGCTCTGGTACCAATCTGTCACACCCTGAATTTACCTGTTAATGGCAGCGGAATTGAATACCTTGGTGTGACTTTCATGGCGTCTCATACAATGGATATATTGAACGACCTAAAGTGTCGTTTTGAAAATACACGTTTGATCATAAATAAAATCAGAGTTTACAAAACATAGGTCCCAAATGATGTTGCAAGTTTAAAAACAAAACCATAGTAGATCAAACGGTTACATAAGTGCATGAAAATAAGTGATGCAAGTCGACCCCGCGACTCCAAGATGGTCCAATGCATGCCCACATGATAGCTAATAACCTGAAAATACATTGCTAAAAACGGTCAACATAAAGTTGGTGAGAGTTCATAGGTTTAATAAAATGAAGTTATACGATAGCCACAAGTATAAAGTGTATGACATAAGTCACATAAAAAAAATGATTGTACAATAGCCTTAAGCTCATGACCCCGACGCTGTGACTGAATTCTCTGGAGCCCCTGGGAGTGTTTTGCCAGACACTCAAATGAAAAGACATGAAATGCATCCGCTATCGGTTGTTGGTCAAAGCCAACACGGATGGAGGCGTCACCCTCGATAGATCTATCCACTCACTCTCGCTTACAGGTAAATTAACGGTTCATGATATAGGGGACTTTCATATGGCAACAAGGTAACTTAATCTATGTACAAGGAATTTGATACTAGGGCTCGCATATAAAAATGGTTGCAATGTATTCTCCCCCGTGGGATTTGAAATGAAAATAATAAATTGAAAAACGGGGCTATGAAAACTCACCTGAAGTGATGATACAACAATGCTATGAAATCGGAATACTTGGAATAATTGAAATACTGGAACACTTGGAATACTTGGCAATAACAAGGCGCGAACACTAGCCGCTACCTAAAATGAATGCATGAATACTACTTGAGATCATGAAGCAATGTAGTGCATGTACATGTATATGTAACCTATACCACTCGTCATTTGAAAATACTAGTTATCGTTGATATGTAAAGTTTTTCCAAAACTTGATATAAATATGTTAACTTGCTAACGTAAAACTAGTCGTGTCATAATGTGTATAAAACGTTAATGTTGGTCTTGGCGTTTTGAAAACATTGAAATGTGATATGGTAGTCGTGTTAATAAGTCTTTGATCGTACGTGTTCCAACGGGTAAGAAATACGGTTCACCATAGTCGTTACGTGAAAAATATAGTTTCTAGTACGTAAACATTTTCTACTTTAAAAGCTGTCAAAATAAAATGTATATAGTCGATGTTTAAACGCGTGTATCTCGTTCGTTATTAGCTTGTTTTTGACGTTCTTTATATCCGTGGTTTCGTATAAACATGTACTAATATATTTTCAGTAGCTCGGGTCATCTAGGTCGCGTTAAACGCCTCAGTGGGTCCGTCGAAAGTCGTGTAACAGCTTGCTATTTTTCCGGAAAATTAGTTTTCGTCGTTAAACTTGTAAAAATCATATCTCCTTCGTTATTAACTCGTTTTTATCCCCGTTTTCGGCCACGGCTTCGTCTCGGAATGTATTTTCTAAATATTTGGTCCAAAATTTCCCACAACCTACTGAGTTGGCCACGTTTTCAAAATAGGGACAGTAGGTATGTTATAGTTTCAAAAATGGGTTTTCCTAGTTTGTATCTTGTTCAAAACCATCCAATCTACAACCAAACAACTCTCAATCCTACCATACACCTTCTTAGGGTGTCATGGGTCCCTAAACATCATCATCCAAGTTAATCTATCAAGGATCTACATACTTTCCATTTCTAGAGCTCAAAAGTTATAAAAAGTGTAAAAAGAGTGGTATAAACTAGCATATGCATATATATCTTGTATAAAAATGATATGTACATTGTAGGAACTTGATAAAATTATAAAAATGAGTTTGACACACTTACTTGAAAGATTAGTGAGCTTATGAGGATGAAGACTTAATTAAACCTTGAGTTTGTATTTCAAAACCCTAAAAGGTATACTAGATGAACTTGTTTATGCATAGATCTTGGAAAATTGATGCTTCTTGCTTATGTTTTTGATGTTGGCCGAGCATAAGAGGAAGAAGAAAGAAGAGAGGATTTTGCTAGCTTACTTGAACTTGTATGTGTGAAATATGTGTAGAAATGAGATAATATCTAAGTTAAAAGACAAGTATAAGTGGGAATTAATTGTAGTTAGGTAAGAAATGAAATTTTGGGGGCTAGGAGGGGGGGGGGGGCTGCTGGCGTGAATCAAGGGAAAAGGGGGGGGGGGCCATGTTGGGTGATGATTATTTATAAAGATTATGTAAGATTTGTGTAGTTTTAATTAGTTTTAAGTGTAACCGGGTACCGTGTTTGCTAGAAATAAAATTTAACGGTGTTAATCGGGACTTGACGAAGTCATAAAAATTACAAAAATAGGTTGGGTACAAGTATTGGGTGTTCGGGTAATTATTGTTTAGTTTTTACAAAAAACCGTCGTAATTATATTAAACGTACGATATAAATTAAATAAATTTGCAAAATACTGGGTAAATGAATTTTAAAATTTTCTTGATATTAAAATGAGTATAAAAATATGTCGGGACCATCGTGGGGTTTGTCGGACGTGTTAGTCATATTTATTGATCGCGCGTTGACGTTTTAATTAAAAGTAATTATACGTAATACGTCGAATGTAACAAAAATATTAATTTGATAAACCTACGAGTGGTATAGTATGAAAATGGAAATCTGATGATATGCAGACTATTCCTAGTCCGTATGCAGTGTTCCTACTGATGATGCATGAATTTCGCAGTCAAACCAAACCGGTTACGCGAATATGAATACCCGTAAACTACGTTTACGCTGAAATGAATAATGAACATGAATAGTGATTCCCTCCCGGGGATGAATAGTGTCACATGAATAGTAAAATTCCTGAACGCTTCTCGAAGTCTCAAACTGACTCCAAAAATGATGAATAGTGAAATGATGAATAGTGATTGGTGAATAGTAAATGATGAATAGTAACTGATGAATAGTGAATTGTCGTGGTTAGGAAAGTGACCTGAAATCTCGGGTTGTTACAACTAGTAGTGAAACCCTTCTCATCAACGTGGACTAAAACTGAAATTATAGTGGAGGGTTGAAAGGGTTAATTTGTTATTCTTTTAACGAAACTCTAACGAAGCTAATTTGGGTGTCGAAACATTTTCTCTAGTATTTCTAATATTTCCCACTGATCTTAAAACAATTTTTTCAATCAAATTGATTATAAATACGTCCACGTTCGTGTTATCTCATTAAAAATCAATATGTTACGTGTTATTAGGTTTATTCGTGCCGACTCGCGTTGTGTAGTCTAGCTCACAAACACACATAATAGTGAACACATAAACTAAACAAATATATCATATCGAGCTTAAGGTTGCGCAAGGACCTGGAAAATTCACGGTTGTTATACTTACATTATCATACGTTTTATCCGTTTTCATCCATTTTTCTTACGTTTTAATCCGTTTTCGTCCGTTTTATATGTTTTTGTACGTTTTCATAGGTTTTTATACGTGTTCGCCCGTTTTTCTTAAGTTGTCAAACGTTTTTATCCATTTTCGTATGTTTTCTTCCGTTTTTCTTAAGTTGTCATACGTTTTTATCTGTTTTTATACGTTTTCGTCCGTTTTTATACGTTTCGTCCATTTTTCTACGTTTTCGTCCGTTTTTATAAGTTTTCGTACGTTTTTATACTTTTTCATTCATTTTTATACGTTTTTGTCCGTTTTTATCCGTTTTTATACGTCTTCATACGTTTTTCTTACGGACAAAAACATATAAAAATGGACCACAAAATGGACGAAAAGTTATTTGTAATCTTTAAATACATTTTAACGACATGGACAAAAAGTTATTTGTGGTCCGTTTTTATATGTTTTCGTCTGTTTTTATCCGTAAGAAAAACGTATGAAGACGTATAAAAACGGATAAAAATGTAAGAAAAATGGACGAAAACGTATAAAAACGGACAAAAATGTATAAAAACATATGATGTCACACCCCAAAAATAGCGCAGCGGAATGGCATTTATGGGGTATGACCTCATTGTCAAGAGCACAAGGCGTCACAATAGAGAAATACTATATGTAATACATTGAATTGATAATAGACACAAACTCCCACAACAGGGATGAGTACAATAACCAAAACAACATGAGTCTCAAAGCTAAACAACATTACTAAGCGATATCCAAATGCAGCTTCACGAGTTAAAACCTGGAAGGGTCTTGACTAGGTCTTGCTAAGTCGGGCCTGTGGAAAACTAGAATGGGGGTTGAATAGTTTTTACCATTTAAAAAAAAAATTAATTCGCTTTGTGACTTAACGTGATTTCAAAGTAAATACTCATAATCAAACAATATAAGTAAAGTAATTAAGGATATGAACAATCAAACCATAACACGAAGATTTATAGTGGTTCGGCTACAAGGACTCTCTTCCTTGCCCAACTCCACTCCTCAAGCCTCTAACTCGAGAGTTTTTCTTCACTAAGAAACAAACTCCTTTCTCGGCGGAGAAAACCTTTATACACGTCGCTTATACTTTATCTGGTACTAAGCTAAACACCGGGTTCTACTTCAAGGAAGAACCAACCTGACGTCGCTTATACAATTACCGACACTAAACTAAATGTCGAGTTCTTTACAAGGGTACAACTACTTCCGTTTACTCTATGTGTTATGAGGACTAAAACACTAACTGGACTTTACTGAATGAGAGGTATAACAATGATGTATAAACTCTAACTAATCACACAGTTTCTACTTTACAAGACTTGCAACAGTATGTTGAAGCTTGTTGATGCTTGATCTCTTTTGCTACAAAAAGGAAGATCACTAAGAATGATGAATGATATGGGTTAGTAATGTATAAATGAAAGTATGTATAATTTATGCTATGTAAGTGAAAAAAATGCCCAAATGATCAGCTTGCTATTTATAGGCAAACTGAGTCAACAATTGGCGGATCTGGCGGATCTCTAAATTTGGATCCGCCCTTGTATGCGTTTGGATCCGCCAGTGCAGGCCAGCTAAGAGATCTTCAAATCTTTCCAAATCTTGCCATATCTTTCCATATCTTCAAATGTCAACTCTTTGGCTTGAAGATCTAAACAAAATATCTCAAAATCTTTCTAAGATTATGTTCATGATGCATGCCATGATGTCATCCTAATATTTTAAAAATAAAGTTTCTAATTTAAGAAATAAAGATGTAAATGTATAAAATGTTATTTCTAGTGATCTTGTAATGTGTAGATGTGTTTTAAAAGACTTATTCTATAAATGTAAAAGACTTAATCTTATATTTATGTTTTGCTTAAAGATAAACTTTGTATTTGTCATTAACAAAATTAAGCAAAGATCGTAAAATATAAATAACGTTTTTGGGACGATATTTGTATTAACCCCTTTTTGTTGATGACAAAACAAAAGATGTATTTTTAAGCAAAGGACTAAATAAAGTATAAGACTTTTAAAAATATAGATTAAGTTGGTTTTATGCAAGTTTTAAAAGCTATTTTAAGCATAAACGTATGTACTGTGATGTTTCACAGTAATGAGAACTTAATCCTTTCTCCCCCTTTTTGTCAAAAAAAAAAGAAGATATGCGTAGCGGAATGTGATTTTGAGAACTTTAAAGCTCCCCCTTGATGTATACTCCCCCTAAATGGAGTGCCAAGGATATGATGTATGATCCTACAAGACAAATGGTTAGAATATGATATGCTCCCCCTTGATGTATACTCCCCATTGCTAGGGTACCAACGTATACATTTCAAGGGTATGAAATGCTATAAAAGAAAAGTTAGTAATGAAAAACTTCAACCAAGAAGCACAATGCATATGTAATGGTCAACCAAACAAGAAAGGTCAATCCATTTGACTTTGAAAAGTCAAAATGAAGTGTCTGATAAAAAATAAGTACCTAAGTATAAGTGGTTAAATTATTATGAGAATTTAAACCAACCATACTGTGATGTTAGTAAATCAAAAAAATTAAGATATTATGTCAAATAGTGATCACCTACAAGCATAAACATATAACATCTATTCATTGAAAATTTGTTTGTGACATCAGTCACAAAACATGATGTTACAAGAAGAAAATAAATCCTACAAAGAAAATACTAGAATAAGTTCTAAAACTTCCTAAGAAAAAGCTACAAATTCCTATTGCGGAGGATTAGTTGGGTTTGATGAAGATATGATGGGAGCAAGACAAATGGATTCTAAGTCATTTGTATCATGTAAGCTAGAGTCCATTATGTTTGAAGAGGAGTTGAGAGGATCAAGTTCCTTATTGTTTTGAATGTTTGGATGGGGCCACATGGAGTCATCAATTGTTTGAAGTGTGGTAAGTAAATCATGGGGTTGCAAGTTGAGTGAATGTGGAGGTGATGATGATTTTCTCGCTTGAGATGGTGTGGGTGGTGATGAGAATGTATTACCTATTGGAGTTATGGTAGGTGATGGTGACTTTGATGTAGGTGATGGTGTGGTACTTAGTGGAATTATGATAGGTGATGGTGATCTTGATGGTTGAGTTGAAACGGGTGATGGTATGTCAACCACAGGAGTTATGATGGGTGTTTGAAGTAGTAGTGGATATGGAAGGTAAGTTCACATTAGAAATGGGATTTATGAACCAGTATGGTCTTACGCTAATTCTAGCGGTTCTTCTGTGTGGTCTGGATATGTGTGAGTTGTTGGATTTGTGCATTGTGAAATAATTTAAAGATATGCAGGTATGAGAATGTAACTTGAAATTATCCTAAGGCTTCTAATTTATATTACTCTAAAGTGTATGGAAATTGGTGTTTGGATCAGATGTTTAGAGAGATGTTGGAGCAAAATAAAGTTGTTTGTCATATTATCAAAGTCAATCCATAGAAATGGAGTTGACATGAAGATATGCAGAAGATGACTCAAAAGCATGTAATGTGATTGATTCACGGATTCCAAGGAACCAATTAAAAGAATCCTTATGTGTTAGAGAAAGGTAACCTGGACAAAAATTTGAATATTCAAATTTTGGTGGGAGATTGATTCTATTGTTTTCTAATTGTTCTAATGGTTTCTAAACATCCTAATGATCAGTAGAATACTCCTGAAAACTAAAATGAAGAATCTAAGAATCGAGATTAATCGAGAAAGTTTTGAAAAATATTACTGTTTAAGCCTGCGGATCCAATCGACAACAAAGGCGGATCCAAATTTTTTGGATCCGCTGAATCCGCAGGTTCAGAACTGGCGGAGCCAAGAGATACAACAGGTGGATCCAAGTTTTGAGATCCGCCAAATCCGCCGTATACAAGTTCTAAAACAAACAGAACATATGTCGAATTTCGCGTTTCATGTTCAAATCCCGAAAATTCTCCTAAAACATATGTAATAACTAATATGTGATAGGAAAATACTAAATATATAGGTTCTAACACACGTTTGCACATTGATTAATCTGATCATAATTTCTTACCATTTAAGGAAGTTAAGCCAAACGGTGGCTTAATCTCAAAAGATTGATAACAACACGTGTTGTTTCCCTGCAATGTTAAGTTAGTTCACATACACATTAAGTACTAACATAATATCTTAAGAAACACATAAGTTCAACATATCATTGTCTGACATAGACTTATACCAAACACTCCTTAGATGTCACTTGTTGTTCATTTTCTTGATCATTTTCTTGTAACTCTTGTGAAGTTTCATGATCCACCGTCTTAGATTTTTCATCATTCCCTTTGTTTGTCGAAGCTCCTCGGATTCATTGTTAATGGAAGGAAGTTGATTCAAGTATTCGGGTGGAGGAATCCTAGAGTTGGGCAAACTGTCCTCGTCACTAGCAGATGATGATGAAGATGAGGTTGGAAAATGAGCACGTTTTCCTCTTGCTACGGCTACCCTATGATCACTGAGAGGGACAAAGGTGTGTGAAATTTCGGTGTAGTCAGGAAGGAAACCACTAGCGTTTCGGGGAATAGGAATAGAGGCTTTAAACAGACGTGTAAGAAGCACTCCATATGGCATGGCGGTGGTACCTAAGACAGGTATATCGGCCATTCTTTTGGCGATATAGTAGGCTAAGTTGAATTGTTGGTGGGTCGACACACAGTAGAGCATGTAGCATAGGCTTGCATTCATATGATCCCTATTACCAACAGTGCTAATGATGTTGGCTCTAAAAATCTCCTCTAGTTTCTTAAATTCGGGTTTGAGTTCATTAAGCTCCATGGCAAATGGATCTCGATTTACTTGTTTACCTCGGATTGTCTTAGTTGGGTTTGTTCTAGGATTGAAGAGATGGTCTCGGATGATTTCTTTGGAAGTGAGAGGTGTATCGTATGGATGGATGCGACCAAGGTTGGATTCTAGAATGGACAATGGCCACTTGTCCGAAAAAAAGCAAGTTCCTTGATTTGGAATACCTAAAACTTCTCCGAATTGATTTAAAGGAAAACTGAATTGATTATTGTTTATGTTGAAATCGATTCTCAAAGATCCAAAGTCGTCAAAGCTAAGTTTTACGGAGGCATAAAATTCAAGCATTAATCTAGGAATGATAGGCTCATCTATGTCGAGGAGACAATCAAGTTGGATAGCGGCCAATTGTTCACGGATATTGGTTTCTTCTAAAAATGATGAGTCTATGGTTCTGCCTTCGTGAACATAGCGTTTTTCTAAGGATTTAAAGATATTTACTTGAGCTTTGGTGAGACCTTTGGTTTTGTGGTGTTGAGGTAGGTATTTGATAGTGCCCTTATGGTCATAATTTATTGCAGGAGGCATGATTATCCTAGACACAAGAAATTTATTAATTTAGTTAAAACTACCGACAATACGTATATTAATTTCTAGTGAGTGTCTACATGGGGACAATGTGGAGGTGCGATTATCTCGACTTCTTTTGATGTATGAAGATTCATTTATGCATGATTTATACTGAAAATATGAGATAACCCAAACGCTCCTAATTCAAAGTAGCTACATTTGAATGTACCCGAAAATACATATTAGTTATGTATTTCCTTTAGCATTCAAGAGACATTATGCAAGTGATGTTTAAAACATAACGTTTTTGTATTTGTATGAACAATGTTCAAAAACCGTTTTTCCTAGTCGTGAGAAGATTTTAGCAAAAATTTCTCATGGGGTTTTTGATAAATAATGATAATGTACTACAAGATGCAATTCCTAACTATGAAAAACATGATTTGTTATGCAATTCAGTAAACATGCTTCATGATTTTACAAAAATGTATAAACCCCAAGTTTTGATTTTGTGCAACAAATAGGAATCCTAGACTCAGATTAGAAATTAGATAAGATTAGGATACTTACAGTGATGAATTAAGCATAAATTGGTTGTGGAGAATGACCTAATTTTTGAGTTTGGTGTGATAAAGGTCGAATTCCAGTGAGATGTGTGTTTTTAAGGAATATGGTGTACAGTAAAATGTGTTTGTTTTAATATATTAAAACTGTCTCAGCAATCCACGGATCCGGCGGATCCAAAACAAGGGATCCGCCCTTGTTGTCGGTTGGATCCGCAGGATCAGAACACCAATTTTGGTATTGCCTGCGTTTGGTTAATCTAAGGTTCGAGTTAATGTTAAATCTACTCACTAGGTTCCAAGTCTAAGATAGTTGAAAGGTTCTCTCTTGAGAGGTTTTGTGAGAATATCGGCAATGTTGTCCTCTGAGGAAATTTTCCCTTCTGAACATTGTTACGTAGGAATTGGGGACGTATTTCTATGTGTTTGGTTCTAGCGTGTTGGACTGGATTTTTGCTAAGATCGATAGCTCCTTTGTTGTCACAAAGAATGGGAATGTCGTTGAGTACAATTCCATAGTCGACGAGAGCTTGTTTCATCCACAGTGCTTGTTGGCAAGCTTTTCCTGCTGACACGTACTCGGCTTCAGTTGTTGATATGGCGAGGGCTGTTTGTTTCTTAGCAAACCATGAGGTGAGACAATGTCCTACAAAAGTACAAATACCGCTTGTACTTTTCCTATCAACATAATCACCAGCATGGTCTGATTCGGCATACACTATGGTTTCCATTCCCGTCCCTTTGGGATACCATAATCCTAGATGTGTAGTGCCTTTTATGTACCTAAATATCCGTTTAACGGCTTCAAGATGGGATATTTTGGGATCTTCTTGAAAGCGTGCACATAGACAAACACTAAACATAATATCCGGTCTACTAGCCGTAAGATAGAGTAAACTACCAATCATCCCTCTATATTTAGTGCTATCTACGGATTCACTTTCATCATCCTTGGTGAGTTTGGTTTCGGAAGACATTGGTGTTTTCATGGGTTTGGAGTCTTCAAGACCAAATTTCTTAAGCATATCCTTGATATACTTAGATTGGTTGAATTTAGTTCCCCCATCATACTCATTTCAAACTCATCATGCATGATTTTTGAAAAATCATCGCATAACTCTTGACAAGTTGAATCGAATATAATGTCATCCACATATATCTGGACTATGATAATATGTGATCCCTTTTTCTTGGTGTAAAGAGTGTTGTCTACTAGGCCCATGGTATACTTATGGTCAACTAGGAAAGTCTTAAGTCGATCATACCAAGCTTTTGGTGCTTGCTTAAGTCCATGCTTTCTTAAGTTTGTAGACATGATTAGGTTTTTCAAAATCGGCAAAGCCGGGAGGTTGTGCAACGTACACTTCCTCATTAATAAAGCCATTAAGAAATGCACTTTTAACGTCCATTTGAAATAGTTTAAAGTCATGTGCTCATGCATATGCAAGTAGTATCCTAATTGACTCAAGTCTAGTGACAGGTGCAAATGTTTCATTGTAATCTATACCTTCTTGTTGATTGTAGCCTTGTGCTACTAGCCTAACTTTGTTTCTAGATACTACGCCATTTTCATCCATTTTGTTTCAAAAAATTAGAACACGATTTAGGATATATGTGGATGTATCTACGGCGTGACACCAAAATTTTTGAGATATGATTTATTCACAGATCTACTCATTTCTTGAATTGTTCTATTTTTGCGTTCTACTATACCGTTAGACTGAGGAGTTCGAGGAGCCGAGAAATTATGTGTTAAAAAGCTCCGAATAGGGTTTTGTTGTCAAATTCATGAACATGGTTGGTTCTCATTGACACAATGTTACTTCCTATTTGATTTTGAATTTTCTTACTTAAGATATCAAATTTATCAAACTCTTCGTTTTTAGTTTTCAAAAACTTAGTCCATGTATATCTAGAGTAATCATCTACTATTACCAAATTGTAGAAGTTTTCCCCTTAACTTTGTAAAGTGGACGGGCCAAACAAATTCATATGTAACAATTCTAGACACCTAGATGTAGACACCATGTTTTTAGCCTTATGGCTATTATGAACTTGTTTTCTTATTTTGCAAGCATCACAAAAGTGTTGGTCATATTTCAACTTGGGCAGGTTTCTAACGAGTTCCTTAGATGATAAGGAATGAATTAACCTCATATTGGCGTGACCTAAGCGACGATGCCATAGAGTTGAGTTATCGTCCAAAGAAGTGAGACAAATTTTGTCTTTAGGTGTTTTATCTAATTGCATAACATATACGTTATTCTTTAAAACACCTTTTCCTACGGTTATACCGTCTCTAAGTATTTTACTTCCGTTTTCACTGAAAAGGACGTTATACTTTTTACGGCCTAGTTGACTAATATTAAGCAAGTTAAAACCTAAGTTATCTATATGAGCAACATCATCGATAGAGAGAGAGTCATGAGAGATTGTACCTTTTCCGATGATTTTACTTTAAAGTTTGCTACCGAATGTGACATTACCTTCGTCGTACACTTGGTAGGTTGAGGAAAGGCTTTTGTTTCTCGTGATGTGTCTTGAACATCTACTATCTTTAATCCACTCATCTGGTTCTAACTCAACTTTTGAGCATACCTTAGCACAAGAAAAACTCAAGCATTTGGTCCCCAATATCTCATGGGTCCGTTTGGGTTAAACATAACATTACCATGGTTCACTGATATCTAGCAGATAATAGAAGGGAATTGCCGCTAGTTGTTCTCTAAGCATGGTTCCTTCATAAAATGAGGAGTCTACAATCATTTTGACTCTATACTTATTTTGACATTTTTCTATAGAGACTGATGGTTTTTGTTTGTTAACAGTTGTACTAGTGCTAGGTTTTCTAGTGATTTTAACGAAATCTGTACGATCTGATTTAATAGCCTTCTGTTCATCTTCTGTTTCTGCGGATCCTTTGGATACAACTGGCGGAACCAAAATTTTGGATCCGCCAGATCCGTGGTTATCAGAAGTTGTTGGAACAATTTCTTTTTCTTTTATCGTTTGTTCCTGAAAGTCACTTAAGTCTCCATTTCTCATAAAATCTGGTTTGAAACTACCATGAGGCATTTTTTGCATTTTCATTATATCATCTGTACAACTTAAGTGTTTATCAAATCTTTTAAATTTGGAGTTTTGTTTGATAAGACTTTCCTGTATGGATTTTAGTGTTTCTATTTCAAGTTTTAGTTCTTGACATAAAACACATGTTTCTTTAATAGGGTTAAGTGTTAAAAAACGTACGCAACTATACGTGAAATGTGGTTTTACATAGTCAACTAAAAACCTTCCCAAATTTTTAGGTAAACTCATGAAAACCCCCTGGAAAACGCACAAAGTGACCTTTGCAGCCCGTTTTTTCCACTTCAGCCGGTTGATGCCACTTTGGCATTTCAATTTTTCTTATTTTTGATCCACGTGTAAAATTAAATAATAGAAATACCCCTAACCCCAATATTCCCTCAAACCCTCTTCTTCTTCATCCTTCACTCACCAAGAACCCTAATTGAATTTCTGCGAATTAAAACAATTCACAAGAACGAGGTTACAATTACATTCTTGTAATGTCTTCATCTCCTTCAACAAGTTGTTATTATAGAAGGAGATATACCAAAGAAGAAATTGCTCGTATGAGTCATTGTAGCTGCAATTTACCAATATATGAACAAGTTGCTTGGACTCCTGATAATCCAGGTCGAAGATTCAAAGGATGTCCCACACGTGTAAGTTTCCAACTTTTAACCATATTCATAACTTGTTTGTATTTCTGATGATTGATTTATGTTTACTGGTGTTATTGTCATAGAATAAAGACAAAAAATGTGATGTTTATGGATTTCTTGATGATGAATTACCTTCACAATACTACAAGGACCTTTTGTACAAGTTGTATAAGGATAACCAGTTTTTGGAGTGCAAGGTAGACACCCTTACTCACCAAGATGATGCGGATAATCAAGTTGCAAACAACTCTTCATGTCAACTACCCATGGAAGTCATTTACAAAGATTTAAATGAGTTAAAGGTGAAGGGTAAATTGTATGACATACTCTTCGTTGGTTCCACATCTTTGATCATTGTCTTGGTGGTTTTGCTTGCATATGTTATTGTGGTGTCCGTTAGCAAGTAGTTCTTGATATAATCTACTTTTAAGTACTTAATGTTGTTGTAAAGGACCATTTTCTTGTAATGATGTAATGTAGTTAGGTTATGAACTAGTTAAGCAATGTAACTTTCTATTTTGTATGAACTAGTTAATCAATGGAAAGGTCCATTTTGTTGCCAGTAATACATGAAAGGTAATTTACATTATGTTTTGTTTCTTTTGTAACTACCATGGGGTTCTATTTGTTGTTGTCTTTTGGTGATGGTTTTGGTTGTTGTAGCTTGTAAACTTGGTGAGCCTGATGAGTACAAGAGGATACTTATGTCATGAAAACCTGACAATTAATAGCTGCACATATCTCATTCAAACTACAACAAACTATGTATCATTATTACCTTACTAGAATTATTACCTTACCAGAAACTCAAGACATAAATAAAATGACAATTTCTTATACGAACATATGTTCTTTCATAACATAAATAGTTTATGCAATGCAGGTTAGTATGTTACAATAAGAACACATCCTTCTAAGTTTCTGTATATTGCCCTTCTGTGTACAAAATAGGGCTTTGTAGTGGCATATACAGCAGCACTACTTTAGCTATCTTGCAAGTCACAATAGTGGCAAGAATTACTGCACTATTGTACGTTCATAACCTAACTACATTACGCCCTTTTGTGGACAAAATAGGGCAGCTTAATTACACATAATTATCATTCTACCTTATGTTTTTAAGCACATACAACAGTTAAACAAAATATGTGCAGTCTTAGTTGATTCTAAGTGTTACTAGTCAACTAGTATTTCGTCGTCGATACTTGAACCTGGTCCAGTTACAGGTTTCGACAGTTTCTTTTGTAGAACTCGTTGACTCATCCTTGGTGGTGTCATTTGTTGTACAAGTGACCTTGATTTCCTAGCAATGGATTTGTTTCTTGGACTTTGCCTTGCTTCTTCAGGTCCCGTTGATCCAATTGCTCTTGGTACGTCTGGGCAGCTTGTTTGTTGGGCTGCACTTGCTTTGGCTTTAGCTGGTCTTGGAATCTCTGATCTTGTCATTCCTTTCTTTAATGATTTGCTTTCCCTACCAGCCTTTAATATCCTTGTTTCAACAATGTTAGCTTGCGCGGCTTTTCTAGACCTTGTTACAACGTTCCTGCTCACTCCAACGGATCCACCAAATTGTGATTGTTGTGTTACTGCATTCACATTTAACATATGTCTATGTAAAATGACAATTTATAAAATAAAGACTAGCTATTTCTTTGACAATGAATGTGTACCTGCTATGTTTTCTGGGTTACTTTCTGTTTCGGTTGTGGGCGGCACTGATGCATTCAATTTTTGACGATCCTCAATGGTATCTGAGTGTGCACCATCCGTAGCCAACCAAGTACCCATCCTACTTACTCTCTCTGCTGGTACAAGTCTACCAGATCTACTTTTCCCTCCTCTCATCTTCACATGACCAGTATTTCGACCACTATCACCTCTCTTGTTAGTCATTCTTCCCATATGAAACACTCTTCCATCACCAAACCTCCCACTCATATTCCTTTCTCCTATCTCAAACTCATTTATCTCATTGTTTACAAACATAGGGATATCATCCTCATCAACTAAGGTACGCTCAACTGTTTCTTTCTTTTTCGGCCTTCCTGGTTTTTTCTTCGGTTTTGGGACCCGAGGGGTGGGTGCTTTATGACATTCTGCTTTGTTATGCCCAGTTTGGCCACAATTCCTACAACTCATTGAAACCCCGACCTTTCTAATCCTAGTACCCGTAGTCCCCGATGGTTCATGGGTTGCCCTGACCCTCTTTTTCTTAGGCCTACCGGGCATTCGCTTTATAATGGGAACCAAAATCCTAGACAAGTTACTACAATCGGGCTAAAAGTCAATACCGTCAACAGGTTGCATGTATTGGCTGTAAGTCAACATGTACCTATCCTTCCTAAAACAATCTGGCACGTACTCCTCAACCATTCTATTTAATTTAAAGATAGACGCTATTGCGTGGGTACAAGGCAAACCTGAAAGTTGCCACATTCGACATGAGCATTTCCTATTCGGCTCATCAACCTTGAAAGTCTTACAACCCTTCCTAACTTCAAATTTTGTTCTCACCACTTGGAATTACATGCCAAAACCTACAAAGCAATCACTTCATCAGATTATTCATATGGTTAAATAATAGTAATTACTGACAGGATAATATGTACCTTTGTTGATCCTTAGAAAATTCTAAAATCTTCTGAATGTTTGGACATATGTCACCGGTCCACTTTTCCATCAATGAGCGCATAGTATTCGTTCTCTCCATTACGATCACTCAAATTGACTCCAACATTGTTATAATTGGTTTGTGCCTGCCACTAACCAAAACTGCGTTGAAGCATTTGCTAAAACCATTCTCCACTGCTTCACAACATACGCCTTCCCTGAAAAACGCTCGAGACCAGGTCTTAGGATCTTTTTTCTGCTAATACTTGAATGCTTTGGGATTGGCTCTCTTTATTTTTTCCATAATCTTGTTATGTTGTTGTGGGTATGAGGATTTTGAAGCTGCCCAGAAGAGACCTCTAAACTCGACACCGCTGAATTGTTTTGTGAAGCCTTCATATATATGGCGAGCACATTGTTGGTGCTCTGCAAGTGGCATAACTTCCTTCACGGCTTCAATCAACCCCTACGAGAAAAGGTTTAACACATATTACATAACACGTTTTATATTACAGACATTGTATTGTGTAATAACTATTCAAACACACCATTAATTATAGTATTGATGTAATAAGATGAAACAGTGTATGGTGTAATAACTAGAGACAGTCTACCAAGTTTTCATTTTTTAAATAATTTTACAAGAAATAAATTGTACAAGAAAGACGTACCTTGTGCTGGTCAGACATTAGTGTAACACCATGTCCATTTGGTATGTCCAAGTCATCTCCCAATATGCTCAAAAACCATGTCCAGTTGTCTTTGTTCTCGACTGTTACAACAGCCCATGCCACGGGGAATATATGGTTATTCCCATCCCTACCTACTGCCGTCAATATCTCCCCCTGGTTTGGTTTCTTTAAGAAGGTCACTTCTTGAAATTTGCCCTTTTTCCCTTAGTTGGATCCCTGAGCTTCTCTTTTCGTTGTCCACACCTTGCTATCACTTCTTTTTTTGTGCTTCGCTCTAGCCATAGTGAGTACCCATTTGCCAAAGCATATTGAGTAAGGCATTCTTTAAAACTATCTGCATTTGCGTACTTCTCCCTAAGCTGTGAGTACAAGATAACAAAAAATTACAGTGTCAGTTTTATAAGATAGGAATATTGAAGTTGCTACACATAACATAGATAGAAAATGTGTGACACGTACCTTAGGTTTCTTCAATCTCCAATGAGTTTGGTCATCATGAATAGGGTACTTGTCATTGTTTTTACAATTCTCCACAGCCGCAAATGGGTCTGTTAACCCCACTTCGTTACCTCTTAACTTCTTCAATAAATTTGTCATGTGTCTCTCATGGTCCTTTACTAACGGCCCTAAATTATAAGAAGCAGAAGACTCAGAGTCATCACAAGACTCATCCTGATGTGCCTCTTCCGCGTCTTCATCATCAGCAGTTGCATGTTTCCGTTCCAAGTAACGCTTTCTAAACTGAATTACCTCGTCTTCCCCATTACTTAAGTAATCATAAGACTTATCCAACTCAACAGATGACTCGTACGAGTCGTACCCAGAAGAGTCGTTATCACTCGTATCAAGAGTCGTATCAGCATTATCTTCACTATCAGTTTGTGAGGTCACCGGGTTGGTGTTCTCCATAATGTGTATACCAGAAGCACGATGTACGTTATTTGTAGACTTTGATTTTTGCTTTTCCTTTCCTGTCATTACAGACTTACCCTTATCTAATTTCTTTTGCCTAGTAAGCACAACTTCATCAATGTTGTCATTTGAAGCATCCTGATCATGGTTATCCTGTGGAGCCATATTCTCGACAACTTCAACACTTGGATCTCTTTAGTGAAAAGCAGCATCTTCAACGCCATTGTTATCCTGCGTATCCTCCATTACAATATCAGGTTGAAACTCATTGTTGTTCCGCGTATCCTCAACGTCCACATACTCCAGAATCTTATCCACTTCAACACCGTACTCCTTATACACCTCATCCTCAGTGAGGAATGGGTAATCATAAGCATGCTCATCTTCATGATTCCAGACTCTAAAAAAAGTAACCTTTCCCTCAAAGTCTCTTCTAAGAGGCCTATTCTTAAAGGGGGGAGAAGACCTAAGGTATGGACTATGTTCTTCTTCCTCAGCCCAGGCAATCAACTGATTAGCAGACAACTCAGATGCATCCTTTTTTAGTTTATCGTGTTGTGTTTTTTTGGATGTAACTTCGGAGTCTGAGCTTTCTAAACACAAATTCTGGTGGTAATAAGGTGCCAAATTTTGGGGGGAATGAGCTAGAAAAAGTTGAACCACCTTATGCCGTTTAGCATGATCATACAATGCCTGTACATCTACATCCCTTTCAATTATTTTCAAGCCCCCACTATCAATATCTAGTCCAAGAATGCAGTAATACAATGCCCATATATTTTGCTTCACCTTGGCTACTAACAAGTCTAACAGTGGACTAAACATAATCCTATCATTCGATGAGGCCTCCATTACTAACTCCCTACCATAATCATACCTTAAAGGGTCAAACATAAACACACCATTGTAGTGTATTTTGAACACTACATCAAGTGGTATGTCAATCATATCCCACCTGTTAGAACATATAACAAAAATTTAGCCTATATACACCAAATTCAGGAAAACAAAAAAATTATTATATTTTCAGTAAATATAATTAAAATTATTCAAATGGAGTAAGAAGATGTTAAAATAAACATAGAATATACCTTGTATCCCCTCCAATTGTGGAATGGACCAATCAATTGAATGAATTTAACCATCTTACAATTTAGGGTTTGGACCACTTTTTTGACACTGACGTTAAAATAAGATGGTGTGGGTTAAAGTTGGGGAAAAACTTAGGATAAGGTTGGATTATAATATGGGATCCTCTGTAAAACCCGAAAATTTAAAACATGCAAAAATTACCAAAATGCCCCTGAAACTTTAAAATTTAATTAAAGCTTAATTAAAGTTCCGAATCGATCCCAAACTTCTGAAAACGAACAAGATATGATACAAAATAATTTTGACAACTTCGATTAATATTTATACAAGTTGTGAGATGACCAAAATACCCTTGTGTATACCGAAAATCTAAATACATAATTATTATTTATTAAAAACCTTTTTAAACATAAAAGTAATTAAGGAAAATACATTTTATTTGTTAAATTGATTGGGCCATATGGAAGACCGGTTATTTGGCCCCATGCCCTCCCCAATGTTCGGTCTATCACAATTATATCACCCCATAAAATTTATTCCACCTCTAAACCCAAAAAAACACATAAGCCGCCAACCTCAAAAATCTCTCACACCACATCCGATTTTTAGAAATCAAAAACCCATTTTTGTGGAGTGCTTGATGATGCAAGGAAGGTGAGAAAAATAGCCACAAGGTTCTAAGGTTGATCGTTTGGCTGTGGTGATTTAATTGGGTCGAAAACCTTGAACCGAACCAAAGAAATTCAAAGCGTGTAAATCCCTTGATCTATAATTCTTCTGGTATTTTTCTAACCCTCTCTTAATCATATATAACATGGGAAAAATATTGAAATCGAACCATGCTTCATGTATTGATCGAATGAAAAATAAATAGCTTAAAACCCTAATTTTGAATAATCGAATCTAATAAAGCCATGCGATTTTTCTGAGGTGTTTACTTATTTTTCCTGGGTTCTATATGCTTCATATAACATGAGAAAAATAGTCATTCGAATTGTTTGAGTCAAAATCTTGATTTATGGATTTATGTTAAAACCGGATTTAAGAAATAAAAAGGGAAAATCGTGGAAAACCCTAAGAACAAATCGACCTAAGGTTTTTAGTGATGAAATTTGGAAATAATAGTGTTATAATGATGGTAAAATTATTGGATAATGACTGGGATTATTAGGGTTTGATTTTTGATAAATAATTTGTATATCGATTTGAAAATAATTAGTCAAGGGGGTGTTTTGTAATTTTTAAAACTTGGGGGATATTTTTGTAATGTTTTATAGACCTGGGAGAATGTGTAAAAATTATAACATGAGGGTATTATATGTAAATTAGGCAAGAAAAGGATTTAATTTGTAATATTAATGTCGATTTGAAAATAAATAAAAATGAGGGACTAAATATGTAATTTCTGGAAAGTTGTTGCTGTTTTGAGTAATAAATTATATTCAGGGGGTTATGTGTAATTTTGGTAATTTAATGGCTTAATATGTAATTGTTAATAATTAAAGGTTGAAATTGTAAATTAAAGGACTAAATATGTAACATTGTAAACCAATTGTATTATGTAAGTCGTATGTTATGCTTGCCTTTGATATGTCACCATTTGCGTGACACTTCTACCCTTATGACTACGTAGATTTGGTATATTTCCTTTGTAACATTGTAAACCAATTGTATTATGTAAGTCGTATGTTATGCTTGCCTTTGATATGTCACCATTTGCGTGACACTTCTACCCTTGTCGGGTTGGGGTGTTACAATTATGGTATCAGAGACAGGTTTGCGACTTGTAGTACATCTACCCTTGGCCTGTGTAAGTTAGGACCCCTAAGTTTTCCACTGTAGGCGCTCGTAGGATAACCTTTGCGAAGTTGCGTAAGATTTTCCCATAGGAACATAAGTCATAACCGGTGAGGAATGGGTAGTCTAGGACATCCATGTGAGTAGTTTTTGCTTCCGCATCACTCTGAATCTTGCCTTTTCCTTTAGTCATGCCTTATAAGAACGTTTGTCGCAGAAGACGAGGAAGTCTTACTTTCCGTCATTTGAATGATGAACGTTGTATGTTAAACCATTTCCTTTAGAAGGATTGATGTTGATATTTGTCCAGTACGGAATTGTTATCTAAGCATGCTGATGCTAATAACTGATATTCCATACATCTCAACTCTGACTGTTAAACGATGTTTGTATTACTATCGGTGCACACCCTACCATTCCTATGTTATAAGCTAAACAAGATTCCAATCCTTTGAACTGTTCACGATGCTAACCTTCAATTTGATATATTTGACTTTGATATATTCTAATACCCTCCCATCCCACACTTTGATGAACCATGTACCTAAATTTGACATGTGAACTATCCGTATGTTTTGACAACCACATTCGCTCTAAGAATCCGTTTGCCTTTGGATGCATTTGACCTTGAGGTCTTTTGATTTTGGATTGGTGACTTTTGTGAAGCTACCGTAGACTGCCATATTTGAGACGTAACCTTTCATAATCTGCTCCACCATATTTGGATATGATATTCTAAATCATTTGAATCTGTTAAAAATTTTAGGCTTTGGAAGCACATACCCTGATCTCCTTGATTTCCAATTTTCTCCTAACGTCTGTTAGTATCCACTCTTGGAAAGCTCCGGCACTTGAAAGTTTGTTGTACGAATTTCTGGTGTTCCGATAAACCTTTTGAGATCCGTTGGAAAGTGAAGTTTGCATTGACCTGAAGAAGTTAAGAGATTGTATGAACTGATGGAATATGAGTTTGTTCACTTCAGTAATCTCTTTGAATGCTCCTGTTCGTTTATGAAGAAGAAAGAGAGAAGTATGCGGCGGCGCACCGACTATTGTGAATTTTAACAGTAATCATTATTCATTTCCGCGTATCAGTATTTGATTCGATTTGTTCCATCTTTGTGAAGAGGAAGATTTGTGATATGAAGCGTTTCCCTAAGAAGATTTCTTGAAGCTGTTTTAGTACTCGTGTGACCACTATGAGTTTGAATGATGTCAATTGTATTGGCTGGAAGAAGCATATTTTCGCAAGTAGCTGGGCAATTGTCATAGTATGACAGTGTGTTTATGCTCAGAGACGAACGAGGAACTCGTAGACCATTTGTTTGTATTTTATGAACCGACCCTTTGTTCGGGAAGAATAGTTTTGATTTCTGATCAGAGATTGTAGCAGACAACACCCAGGTATCCGATGACGACAGAACTTCCACAGAAAGGACCAAGACTGAAGACCATGGTTAGAGTTAAAAACCTTGTAGAAGATTGGTAGAAGATGTTCGTGACCGGCGTTGCCAAGAGAGAAACATGAGAGGAGAAGACAGACTGAGATGAGACTCGATTATACCTCAAGCAGCACGTGGAGATTTCAGTTGGGCATCAAGACGACCAGACCGTAGAAGATGAGCTTTCAGCACATAAACCAGGAAGTCCACAGCAGTTTGAGTTGGTGAATTTTGAATCATGCTAGAAGACCTGTAGGAGACACGCAACTTTGTTCCTCTAGTCAATTCAGTTGTACTAAGATGAATTGAGGGCTGAAGCAGACTCGCAAATGGAGGAATGCACGGTGATCACGTCGGAGATTAACGCTACCACACCGAGGTGTCCAGAAGAAGTGTCGAAGACTTGAGGAACCAGACTCAAGTTTATGATTTCCTGTTCACCCTATGATCGTATGATTAGACAAGAGAGCGACTACTTGGAAATTGAAAGGATTCGAGATCATGAAATTGAATGGATGAAATTTTGTAGTAAACGTTTAGATTTGGAAGATTTGATTGCTGTAAAGGATGAAAATATTGAAGACGTAATTCATTTCCTCTTAGACCACTTAAATTTCCGTTACCTTTCGATAGGATCTTTTGAATGAGCCTTACCCTATTTGAAATTCCGTTCTATGTTCGTTATGCACTTGTTTGGATGATGGTTTCGTTATGAGAAGGATGATGAATTGTGGAAGACCTAATATTTCGACGACGAGTTTCATTTTGAGATGTACACATTCCGTTACGCTATTTGTACGTTCAAATTCCTCCGATTTAGAATCCGTAGTGATGTTTGTTTTGGACCGACCTTAGGAGGTAGGAAGACTGATAGGTGGTTAAGATAAGTAGTTCTGTTCGCGACTTGAGATAAAGTATGACCATCATGATGGTATACTCATATGATGCTGGTATTATGACGAGTAGCTAACGTGATAATACTTACGTCATATGACGTACCCTTATTGTGTTCATAGGATATTTCGAGGAGTACTTTAGAAACCTTATAATGTTGATAGGAGATGTAAGAATTTTTGCATCTGTAAGATTTAGGTTCATTCCACCTATACGCTTAATCTGTTCGCCGTTATACGATCTGATACGTTCGATTCTTGACACGCATTTGTTGATCCCTATACTTCTGACAAGAATCATAAGATCTGCTGTGAAGTTTCTGCCATTTGATGTCACCAACAATCTATGTTCTGTACGATCTCATGTGATTTGCTTAATCAAATTCTATGGACGGCATATCCGTCAAAATCCTATGTATTCTTTGTATCTCTTCCGAGAGAACGCGATAATCATTTGTCATGTTGGATATGATCTTTGCAATCTGAAATTCAGTATAGTATGTCCTTCTGAGAAACCCGAAGCTATCTTAGATCGACAACGAAGAGTCATGAGAAACAAGTCTTTTACATTCCCGTTCGCTGTCCGTTGTGTCTTCTGTTTCGTTTCATTTCCGTTCGTAAAGATTCTTTGGAAGAACCACCCAGAGCGGGAAGCTGCCTGGGAAACCGAGGAATCGATACGAGCTAGTTATCCGCATTTTGTATTCTGATCTGGTACGTCCCTATTTTGTTTTCGATCCTTTCACTTCTGATTCTTTGCAAATTTCGAGGACGAAATTTTTCTGTTAGAGGGGAAGAGTTGTAAAACCCGAAAATTTAAAACATGCAAAAATTACCAAAATGCCCCTGAAACTTTAAAATTTAATTAAAGCTTAATTAAAGTTCCGAATCGATCCCAAACTTCTGGAAACGAACAAGATATGATACAAAATAATTTTGACAACTTCGATTAATATTTATACAAGTTGTGAGATGACCAAAATACCCTTGTGTATACCGAAAATCTAAATACATAATTATTATTTATTAAAAACCTTTTTAAACATAAAAGTAATTAAGGAAAATACATTTTATTTGTTAAATTGATTGGGCCATATGGAAGGCCGGTTATTTGGCCCCATGCCCTCCCCAATGTTCGGTCTATCACAATTATATCACCCCATAAAATTTATTCCACCTCTAAACCCTAAAAAAACACATAAGCCGCCAACCTCAAAAATCTCTCACACCACATCCGATTTTTAGAAATCAAAAACCCATTTTTGTGGAGTGCTTGATGATGCAAGGAAGGTGAGAAAAATAGCCACAAGGTTCTAGGGTTGATCGTTTGGCTGTGGTGATTTAATTGGGTCGAAAACCTTGAACCGAACCAAAGAAATTCAAAGCGTGTGAATCCCTTGATCTATAATTCTTCTGGTATTTTTCTAACCCTCTCTTAATCATATATAACATGGAAAAAATATTGAAATCGAACCATGCTTCATGTATTGATCGAATGAAAAATAAATAGCTTAAAACCCTAATTTTGAATAATCGAATCTAATAAAGCCATGCGATTTTTCTGAGGTGTTTACTTATTTTTCCTGGGTTCTATATGCTTTATATAACATGAGAAAAATAGTCATTCGAATTGTTTGAGTCAAAATCTTGATTTATGGATTTATGTTAAAACCGGATTTAAGAAATAAAAAGGGAAAATCGTGGAAAACCCTAAGAACAAATCGACCTAGGGTTTTTAGTGATGAAATCTGGAAATAATAGTGTTATAATGATGGTAAAATTATTGGATAATGATTGGGATTATTAGGGTTTGATTTTTGATAAATAATTTGTATACCGATTTGAAAATAATTAGTCAAGGGGGTGTTTTGTAATTTTTAAAACTTGGGGGATATTTTTGTAATGTTTTATAGACCTGGGAGAATGTGTAAAAATTATAACATGAGGGTATTATATGTAAATTAGGCAAGAAAAGGATTTAATTTGTAATATTAATGTCGATTTGAAAATAAATAAAAATGAGGGACTAAATATGTAATTTCTGGAAAGTTGTTGCTGTTTTGAGTAATAAATTATATTCAGGGGGTTATGTGTAATTTTGGTAATTTAATGGCTTAATATGTAATTGTTAATAATTAAAGGTTGAAATTGTAAATTAAAGGACTAAATATGTAACATTGTAAACCAATTGTATTATGTAAGTCGTATGTTATGCTTGCCTTTGATATGTCACCATTTGCGTGACACTTCTACCCTTATGACTACGTAGATTTGGTATATTTCCTTTGTAACATTGTAAACCAATTGTATTATGTAAGTCGTATGTTATGCTTGCCTTTGATATGTCACCATTTGCGTGACACTTCTACCCTTGTCGGGTTGGGGTGTTATGGCATCCTCGTACCTAAACCTCATACTTTCATGGGCGTATGGAGCTTTGATGGAGGCATGTGGCGGGGAAGACAAATAGTGATTTGTAATTCCAGGTTGGATTTAGAAATAAATTATATATGTAAATATAATAATTTTTTTAACATTTAACCCTTCTTTAATACCTTTACCTTTTTCTAATCTTATAGCTTTCTCTTTTAACCGATGAATTTCGTTTTCTAAAAATTCCTTTTTGGTTTTTAAGAACTTATTTTTGCTTATGATTTTTAGGGTGATTTCACACAGTTTGTTATATTCTGTATCTAATATATCATCATCAATAAAGGAGTATGACGAGTCAGAATGTACCTCTTCTATGTCATTAGCCATGAGAGCAACTTTGTTGTTCTTAAGCTTGTCGTCATCACTTTCACTGTCACTCCAAGCTCCACTAACAAGTGCTTTTTTGAGATTTGTTCTTTGGAGGCTTTGGACATTCTCCTATTAAGTGACTAGAATCCCCGCACCTAAAACATTTCCTATCTATCTTTCCCTTCCTATCATCATGGTCTTTCCGGAAGGATTTCTTTTCTTCACGAGGTGGTCTTACGAACTTTCCTCGTCTCCTAAAGAATTTCTTGAAATCTCTTACTGCCATGGCATACTCTTCGTCTTCGCTACTAGAACAAGTCTCTTCGTCATCACTCGATTCTACCCAAGCTTTCAAGGCAATGGACTTTATTTTCTCCTTTTTGCCTTTAACAATTTTCGAGTCTTTTTCCATCACCATCTCGTGAACTTTGAGATTTCCTATGAGCTCATCCAGTGTCATGCTTGAAAGATCCTTGGATTCTTCAATAGCCATCACCTTTGTTCTCCACTTCAGATGAAGTGCTCTAAGAAATTTTCTGACAAAGTTCTTGCTAGAAAAAGATTCATCAAGTGCTTTAAGAGAAGTAATTATAGTATTAAACCTAGCAAACGCACTATCAATGGTCTCATCTTCAGAGATAACAAATTGTTCATATTGTTGAACAAGAAGATCAATTTTGTTATCTTTGACTTGTGAGTTCTCTTGATGAGTGATAATTAGTGATTGCCAAATATCTTTAGCCGTTTTACACATAAAAACTTTTTCATATTCTTTCTTAGGTAAGGCATAAAGCATCATTTTGGCTTCATTATTTTTGGCAATCAACCTTTTTTGCTCATCACTGTGACGAGTAAGAGAAGTACCTACATCCCGACCACCTGAAATATCATTACTTATGGGCTTGTAATCACCCTCTACAATTATATACCACAGATCTATATCCTTTGACTTCACGTACGTCTCAAAGTGATTTTTCCAATATATGAAACAATTTGGTTCAAATAGTGGTGGTCTTTGCATAGATTGCCCTTCTTTAAAGTTTTCAAAATCCATTGATCGTTTCAAGTTTTTAAAATACAATATATTTTGAAAATCTTGAGTAACACTACTCTGGTACCAATTGTGGAAAACTAGAAGAGGAGTTGAATAGTTTTTACCCTTTTTTTTTAAATTAATTCTCTTTGTGACTTAACGTGATTTCAAAGTAAATACTCACAATCAAACAATATAAGTAAAGTAATTAAGGATAGGAACAATCAAACCATAACACAAAGATTTATAGTGGTTCAGCTACAAGGACTCTCTTCCTTGCCCTACTCCACTCCTCGAGCCTCTAACTCGAGAGTTTTTCTTCACTAAGAAACAAACTCCCTTCTCGGCGGAGAAAACCTTTATACACGTCGCTTATACTTTATCCGTTACTAAGCTAAACACCGGGTTCTACTTCAAGGAAGAACCAACCTGACGTCGCTTATACAATTACCGACACTAAGCTAAATGTCGAGTTCTTTACAAGGGTACAACTACTCCCGTTTACTCTATGTGTTTTGAGGACTTAAACACTAACCAGACTTTACTGAATGAGAGGTATAACAATGATGTATAAACTCTAACTAATCACACAGTTTCTACTTTACAACACTTGCAACAGTATGTTGAAGCTTGTTGATGCTTGATCTCTTTTGCTACAAAAAGGAAGATCACTAAGAATGATGAATGATATGGGTTAGTAATGTATAAATGAAAGTATGTATAATTTATGCTATGTAAGTGATAAAAATACCCAAATGATCAGCTTGCTATTTATAGGCAAACTGAGTCAACATTTGGCGGATCTGGCGGATCCCTAAATTTGGATCCGCCCTTGTATGCGTTTGGATCCGCCAGTGTAGGCCAGCTAAGAGATCTTCAAATCTTTCCAAATCTTGCCATATCTTTCCATATCTTCAAATGTCAACTCTTTGGCTTGAAGATCTAAACAAAATATCTCAAAATCTTTCTAAGATTATGTTCATGATGCATGCCATGATGTCATCCTAATATTTTAAAAATAAAGTTTCTAATTTAAGAAATAAAGATGTAAATGAATAAAATGTTATTTCTAGTGATCTTGCAATGTGTAGATGTGTTTTAAAAGACTTATTCTATAAATGTAAAAGACTTAATCTTATATTTATGTTTTGCTTAAAGATAAACTTTGCATTTGTCATTAACAAAATTAAGCAAAGATCGTAAAATATAAATAACGTTTTTGGGACGATATTTGTATTAACAGGGTCAATACTTAACCTTCTATAGTATTCTCGATCTTGACTCCTGAAAATGGATACTCGAAAACGTCAACATAAAGTTGGTGAGCTCGTAGGTTTAAAAGTTAAACCACGAAGCTGTGAATAATAGCGTAAGACAATAATGAGCAAGATATACAAATGTGAGCACAAAACAAAGATCACAAACTAGCAACACCCCCTAATTTGGTTTGTGGCAGCGGAAAAGTAATTAGGGTGTTACGGTGAGGATCGAGGTTTAAATTTCAGAAAACGGCCCGGAAGGGGGCGTTTTGAAAGTTATATGTCATTCAAAAGAATATTTTTGATACAAAAGTGAATTATTCGATTTGAAAATCCCATGAGAAAATGTGATTATTTGGAAAGAATGACATATTTGATTTTACACCAGTTTATTTATCAGAGTAGAAGATGCCCGCTCCGTGTCTTGTCCTGCTCCGTTAATTACCTGAGATAAACATGCTTAAAATGTCAACACAATGGTTGGTGAGTTCGTGGAGTTTGTTAGAACATAACTTTCTTTCAATGAATTTAAAAGGTGTATAGTGATTGTTGAAGTAAATAATAATTCTTCATGAAATAAATAGCCAGTTGTGTTGTATAAAAATCCACAAGCAAATCATGTATGATCTCCAAAATCATAAGTTTCAAGTTATAGATGCAGATGAGCTACGTTGTTATACGCTCGATATAGACTGTTGAGTCAGCTTGTAAATGTAACGATATACCAAGCATTTTGGGTTGTCTTTTGTAGAATTCTCATTTAAGTCACATATGATAACAGTTAAAATTCAAGTACAGGATCCATAATCATAACACATAGTGAAATTTATAATCAAGAGTCTGAAATCTATCACTGTAAAGTGATGGTCTTCTAAATACAGCTGTATCCTAGGATATATATGAAACATTCATATATTCATAAAGTTATATTGCCCTAAGCCTCATGACACGCAAAACGTTAACAATTTGGTGTCCCACCAGGGTTACTGATGGGTGGTTTATAGCCCTCATGTTAATAGGTGATTTGCCAATTCCTATTTTTCTCAAATATAGTGCATCACTGCTAAATACGACTAACCATAAGGCATTCCGTCAAAGTATTTAGGGGATAGGTCGTCAGCCTTTAACAGGTTTCGAAGCTGTTCACTATATTCGCGCTCACCGCAGTGATTAATGGCTCATGATCGAGGGACTTTATGGCAATAAAGTAAACTTAGGCAATATAGGTTTCAGGGTGCATGAATTATGCGTAATTTTAGTCTTGGCAATTATTTCTAGTGAAATGTAGAAATATCATAATAAAGTAACAGTACATTCATTTGTCACATGAATGCATACAATAAGCCTCAGTATCATGTTACATCAAGTAGCTTAAAAATGTTATCTTCCAAGTTCCGTGTTTAAGCTTAGCGAGCAATTTGCACATATAATGAATATATATTACTCTCAAGAGTGATTCAAACATGTAAAGCATAGTGGATGATTTTGAGTAAATCATAAGAGTTCTATATAGATAACTTAAAACAGTTAAAGCATGTATCTCCCCCAAAAAGGTATAAATCATGTATTTAAAATAGGAGGGGCCACGACTCACCTTAGCCATAGCAAAGCAAAGATCACACTGACACGACTGGCATCTAGAGCATATCACAACGGTCTAGGATCGGCACAACCTAGTACGTATACAGTTATCTCAAAACACGTCTCGCAATTAATAAAGTTTATAAAAGATAATGTGTCGTAGTTTTCGTGGATTATTCAGTTTTCAATACTTATCAAAAGCTTAGTTTCAATGTTTCGTGTGGTGTGGTAAGAAGACATAGACATCGACAGACAACTCACGCTAAAGAGAAGAGACATCAACAAACTCGAGAGACTACTGACGAGAACTCAAACCAAGGAAGACAAGCCTAGCAGTTAACGACAAACAACCATCTCAAATAAAATAACTCAGTTTGTAAGTTTCGACATCTACCCCGTTATCCCCAAATATCTTGTATAAAACATAAACGTTTTATAAAAATAAGTTTAACTAATAAAATTAGTTTTTTTCATGAGTCGTCGAGACTTGGGTTAATCAAATATGAGATTTCAATATTTAACAAGTTTTATGTCTCGCTATTGTTCTTGTAAATATTAGTTTTGGTTTTGTTGAAGATTTTGTGTTCGGTCCGAGTTTGATATATGACACCTTCTCAAGTCTCAAAATGTTCAATGAATCCAATGTCTAATAGGTATGTCCGATAACGATTCACATTTGTCCAAACGTCCAAGTAAAATAAACAAAGTCCGTATTCAAATCAATGTCATGATTTCCAAGTTATTATTATTCGTTAAGTTTCCCGTTTCAAAATGTTACTGCCGAAACCGTATCAATGTGGCGCTAACAAATTATAATTAAACTAACTCTTTTTATTTTATACTTGTGGGCTAGTGAGCCCATATAAACCAAACGCACTAGTTTTGGGCTTCGGCCCAAAATGATATCAAACGCACCCTTATGTGGGCTATTAAGCCCATCACCAACCAAACAATGTATACCAATCATGGGCTGTTAAGCCCGACTGTAACCAAACGCAACTATTTTATACGAAATTTTGTAAGTACCATAACCCATTCGTTAAAAACCGAAACTTACTATATACCGTTATGAATATACCTTTTCACGACTGGAACGCACTCTACACTCAAACACACCATAAACCAAACCCGAGACCAAGAGCTCACAACCTTATACGGTTTGGAGCCAAACCAAATGGCACCCCCGTGGGTGATTCTACGAACCGAACAACCCCGAATTCACGAACTACAAACATAACTCAGAAGTATAACAAGCTCACAACTCAATATTAGACCAGCAATAAACTACCTAACTTTACCCCAACGTCCCCTTCGCTAATAACAATTGGAGGCAAACCAACGAGACCCTATGGGGGTCGTAAAGCGACGACAACAACCACGGCAATAACAACATACCAACATAATAACAATCGACCACTGCCGAGACCCTAATGGTCTCGGTTTGAACCTACCCTATTCGAACCATCATCAACCAAAGGATCCAAAACCAAAACCCAACCATATTCAATTGACAGCAACAGCTTGACTCGATCCGAGTCAACACAAACAAACACCACAGTTTATCCAAAAATACCGAGATATACGCAAGACCAAAACCATATATCTATGAGTTCAACTCGTATCCATGACTCACTCGGGTCAACTCAACCCGAGAACAACTCGAAGCACAGCCAACTCACACAACAAATTCTTACCACACGAATCTTAGTTACAAACATATTCATATCTTTTTTTTTTTTGACAAAATAATAGCAAGTTATGTCCGGTTTTTAATCCATTCAATCCACGGAAAACGTGCGACATCAAAATATATATACGCTCGGTTAATAAATAACTAAAACAAAAAGTGGTTTTTACCATACCATACGGACAAGAGCGTGAGGAAAAAGGGATGGGAGACGGTGGAGTCGGATGGCGGCTAAGTAACTGTGGTGATGCACGAATCAAAAATACCCCCAACAACCCCAATATGCTCGATCTAAACACAAACATCTTCGGTGAACAAAAGGACGAAAGAGATGGTGGTTTTGGGTGATGAGTCACGACAGTGGTGATGTTATCGTGGTGATATAAGGGTTTAGGTGGCGTGTGAAGTATAGGGAAATGATGAGAATGGTGAGGGGATTAAAATGGTGTTGGCGGTGTAGTATGGTGAGTGGCTGTGAGATGGTGGGGGCCGGATTTGATGACCGGAAAATGAGAGGAAGAAGAGATGGAGAGTGAGGTAAGGGAAAGTTAGGATAAGAATAGGAAGTGTGTGGTAGGTTGGGTTAGCTTTATAGAAGAAAGTTTATACACGTTTCTCTTATTGACTAACAAGTCTTCCCTCTATTATTGATATTACTGTATCTTGATGGACAGCAATGCATATTTTACCGACATCCAAAATATCATAGGGAGTTTGGTAGGATTTTGTCCATTGTTGTTGGATTGTATAGATATTCACACGTTTGTATTAATATAAGTTGTAAGTAGGTAGGAAGTATAATAATTAGTGTAAATGGTGATTTTTGTGAACTACTAACTCTTATGTAATAGTTATGTTTTGTAAAGCACGTTGAGTACTAGTGTTGTTATTTGGTAATTGTTGCGATGTCGTGACATGGTGAAAATAATATATCAAAAAAAAAAAATTTAAATTTCCTCTTAAAAATGGGTTTTGTTAAATGGTAACTCGAGGTTATCTTTAATAAATGAGGATTATCATAATGGATTTTTGTGGGATCCTAACAAAGATCACAAACTAGCAACAACTGAACCTCATACCACAAACACGCATAATTAATCCACACATAGACTGGGTGCCATATTCCTAAAATATTCTACTGGGTGCCATATTCCCAAAATGATATACTGGGTGCCATATTCCCATAATGATATACCCACAATGCATCACAAAATAAATAGCACGTTCAAGCTAAGTCACACAATCTGAATTCACACAGTAAGGCACATAATGCAATCAAAACACACATATTGTCCAAAAATCATGAAAACAGTAATTCACAGCATAAAACATTTGTAAAGCATTTTGTACCATTTCCACCCCAAGGTAAAACATATTAAAAATGGGGCTACGAGAACTCACCTCAGTGATACACCAGTCTATAAGCGGTAGTCAAGTAGAAATAGTGGATGGCACCGACACACGACCTAAATTAGTATGACAAGTCTTAGTTTACAGTTTTGTTTATGACTCAAAGTGTTTAAATAAATTTAAGTTTCTCGAGTGGTTGTGTTTAATATTGCTTGTGTGGTAAGGTTTATGTTTAAATCGATTTTAAAAATATTTGTAAGTATCGGCTCTTTAGAGGTGCGTAAGTATTTAAGTTTATGTATATATATTTGTGACTATATCAAATTAGTGGGTGATTAGTTAGAAAAAGTCTATAATATATTTACTATAAGTAATATCATATTATCTAATTTTCGTAGTTTAGTCGAGTTTGTGAAAATTGATTAAGTATTGGAATTGACAAAAATTTGGCATAACTCGTCCGTAAGTATTAGTTTTCTTTTATAAACTTATTTTAGACCGACTTACATCTACTAAAATAATTTACGTGATCGTTTATGGGCTCAAGGCTGTTAGACCTTGATCTAGGATTTTGACTATGAAAAGCATGATGATAATATTGACGGAATATTCTAATGAAAGAAACAATAATATCACAACAAGGTTTTGCCAACTTCACCGTTTGTTATTCCAACTTGCCCCAATACTACTTGATCAATAGTAGTACGATTACAATCTAATCAGGGATCAAAGATCCTTGAGGCTAAACAAACCTAACAACATTAGACCCCATGTCTAATGTTCCCACACACACTCTTTTGATGCTTTACATTTTAACACACTTGGTGTTGTTGTAATATGTAAGTATGAAGCACCTTGGTGATTAACATCTAACCACTAATCACACTTTTTATCTAAGGGTATGATCTCCCTTTTATAGTACAAAGGAGATCATTACAAAGTTGATAAGTCTTGTCTACTACTTGCTTGTGTATGTCAGTCAATAAGATACAACATGTATCTTTTACAATTTGTTGACTGAAAACATATCTAGATATTATCTATTTGATATACTTGACTCAAATACAAAATATCTTCTTCATCCTTATCCATCCAGCAGTAGTATGACTCACAGTAGCATCTGATACACTAGAAGACTTAACTGTGTAATCATCAGACTTTACACAAGAAGACTTAACTGTGTAACACTACCAGACTTAACTGATTAACACTACCAGACTTAACTGAGGAGACTTAACCACCAGACTTAACTGGTTAGTCACCAGAATTAACAACTCCAGCAACCAGATTTAATGTTTCATTCTTCTTGTTTTTGTATCATCAAATCTATGAAAATATAATTCCCAACAATCTTCCCCTATTTGATGATTACAAAACAAACACGTTCTTGTATGAATTTCCCTAGACGAAGTAGAGAAATTGAGATAATTAAATCTCACCATGAATGAAACCATACTGTCTTCCCCTTAATCTATGCTATCCACCACATCTCTTCCCCTTTTTGTTATCAACAAATAGAGAATATTACAAATATGATCTTTACAATTACAAACTAATACTACACATCCAATCTGTCTTTCTAATATCTCAAATTACCCTCCATTAAGCTTTCCGCACTAAAAATGAACTTGAGACAGTAAAATTTTAAACCATCAGTAGCAATACTAATCAACAGTAATAAAAATCAATAACTTTCCCTTGTGATGTTGCATAAATACAATAAATGGTTAAACACTTGAACATTTAAGCTTCCCCTGAAACCCATATGTTAACCATTCGAATCTCCAATTCTGTAGGCTTTTATGACTGATGAAGAAAAACCAACCATTACTAACTTGTTGATGAAGCTGAATAAACCAACCTTTTGTCTTATGTCTTGTACTAAAACTGACTTCGAACGTATACCCAACTTTCTTGTATAGGGAGACCGCAATCTCATGACAATAAACTCATCTTCTATGAGACACTGAGTACTACAACGTATCTCCTTTAAGTGTTTGTCATTTCGTAGTCACTTGAACGAACGAACAAGTTACCTTTAAGGAAAAGGTATGATAAAACACAATTTTGAAAAATTTCACCTCATCTTCAAATAAGCAACAAATAATTTTCTTCTCCAAATAAATAAAAACAAGCTTGTTATCTTTTAAGAACCAACTCTCTTTTGTGTGTTTTTCTTCCCCTTTGTGTGTGAACCTTGAAAGAAAACCAAAAATTCGACCATACCTCAACTATTTTTGCAGCAGTTTTCAATGATGCATATCTTGGAACCTAAGGCTCAGATTGAAGATCCCTCCGGTGAGAATCTACCTTGATATACCAAGAACCTCCATTAAAAATTTCATCCCGATCCAACGGTTAACGAAGGAGTTATCGCCTTTTAAAAACAGCCCTGCAGTGAGTTACGAAAATACGAACCAGATCCGAATTTTTCTTCTTTCTTTAGCTAAAACCTTTTCTTTTCCTAGATCCAGAGCCCCCTGCTCTGATACCAACTGTGGAAACTTATTTTAGACCGACTTACATCTACTAAAATAAGTTACGTGATCGTTTATGGGCTCAAGGCTGTTAGACCTTGATCTAGGATTTTGACTATGAAAAGCATGATGATAATATTGACGGAATATTCTAATGAAAGAAACAATACTATCACAACAAGGTTTTGCCAACTTCACCGTTTGTTATTCCAACTTGCCCCAATACTACTTGATCAATAGTAGTACGATTACAATCTAATCAGGGATCAAAGATCCTTGAGGCTAAACAAACCTAACAACATTAGACCCCATGTCTAATGTTCCCACACACACTCTTTTGATGCTTTACATTTTAACACACTTGGTGTTGTTGTAATATGTAAGTATGAAGCACCTTGGTGATTAACATCTAACCACTAATCACACTTTTTATCTAAAGGTATGA